>CM019156.1:4371320-4608580 GCA_009733165.1 Naja naja | reverse complement strand
CCTGCAGTACTGCACTCTCACCACTGTACCACCATGTCCATTATTGCTCATGCTGCCATGTTCTCGACTGGTTAAAGTTTCTGGATGCTCTTCAGAGTCAGCCCTAGACAGAGTGAGTTGCAGTGATCAAGCCATCACTGATGCATCATGCTGCCATGTTCTGGACTGGTTAAAGTTTCTGGATGCTCTTCAGAGTCAGCCCTAGACAGAGTGAGTTGCAGTGATCAAGCCATCACTGATAATGGTGATGCCCAAGCAAATGTGCCCTGTGATTTTATTTTATCAGATTTATTTGCTGCCCTTCTTGAGGTTCAAGCAGCTTACAGCAAACAATGATGGATTAATGGAGGTTTGGTTCATATCGGAGGCAAAGACAGTAGCTCGGTTCACTTTGGTCTGAATCACAATGTTGGGGTTTTTGTAATATTAAAGGTGGATGGCTCGTTACCTTTTTCTGTGTGAAACTACCAAAGAAGAGTCCGGGCCCAGTGATCCAAATCCAAGGCTGTTTATTATTGTAAAAGTACAGAAGTAATAAAGTCAGTCAAAAGTTACATCAGTGTCCACTTGCTTCTTTCTGAAGTCTTTTTCTTTTCCTCCTATGAGGCAGTCATCTATATGGCTGGAGTTCCAAGAAGCCCTCCTTGTGTCTTAAGGCAGGGCCCTTCCAGTTGAATGGTCCCAGGCAGTTGCAACAGACTGGAACTGGGACAGACTGGAACTAGGTTGGAACTTAACTTGGAACTAAGGTCTGAAAACTGGGTTAGCTCCTTTTATAGTCCTGAGTCTGGAGGGGTGGAGCTTGACAAAGAACTGGGAAGATTCAAACACAACAGTGCAGTGATTGGCCTATTTAAACTTTTTCAGTTAGGCTGAGGTGGAGGCCAGTAGAAAGTGCACAGCCACCCCATGGAAAAACCTTTTCCACAATCCCCTCTCTGTGCCTTTCTAATGGCACATATTGAAAATTCAATTCAACAACATTACATCCTTTACACATACATATTTACACAGCAACAAGTACATTCTACATAACCATAGGTATTTTCTTCAACAAGTACTGGTGCTGGTCCCGGGGCAAAGGTTTTGTTAGAACATCTGCGACTTGTTCTCTAGTCTCAGTATAAACAGTTTCAATAAACCCCATTTTTGATAATTGCCTGACATGTTTACACTTAATGTCAATGTGGCGTGACCTTTGTCCCACAGCTTCGGCCTTGGATATATCAATGGCCGCTCTGTTGTCCTCGTATGGTAATAGGATATATAGGTTCTTCCCACATGTTCTTTAACAATTCAGCAAACCAAATTAAATTGTTTGAAGTCTTAGATAGGCACACATATTCTGCCTCCGCTGTGGAGGTGGCTATCAGTTTTTGTTTACCGAGTACCAATGAATAGGGCTACTATTCAAGAATATAATATACCCTGAGGTACTCTTTCTGGACTTACTGTCCCCTGCCCAATCTCGTCTGAGTAGCAATAAAGATCTGGCTTCTCAGATGTGTAAGGTTCCAGTAATAGTAAATGGTTAATAGTGCCCTTTAAATACCTTAGAACCCTTTTGATTCCACTCCAGTGAAACTGAGTGGGGTTCTCTGAGTGTCTGGACAAGACATTCACAGTCAAACTAATGTCTGGCCTTGTCCAGCTGGCAATATACAATAGCGAACCTAACACAGATTTGTAGAGTGTCTTCTGCTCAAATTCTGGACTTTCATTGTACATATTTTTGAGGAAATCAGTCTGCATGGGGTCTCACAAGGTTTAGCCTCAGCCATGCTACACCTTTCGAGCAGATCTAATATCTTATCCTTCTGAGAAAGTGCAAACCCCTTCTCAGTTCTTGTGAATTGCACCCCTAAAAACTTGTCAATTTGGCCTAAGTGCTTTAGTGTAAACTCCTTGCCCAATTGCTCAGAGAAGATTTTGTATCTATTCTCTGACTTGCAAATGTGTAGTATATCATCTACATAAATTAGAACAGTTTCCTTGATCCCCTTCTGTTCTCTGATAAACACACACTCATCAGCTGATGAGGCCAAAAAGTCCATTTGTTTTAAATATTTTGTGAGACACTGTACCATCTCCTTCCTGATTGTTTTAAGCCATATAGGCTTTTGTTCAATAACCAGATTCCACCTTCCTTTTGGTCTAAACCCTGGGGAGCTTTAACATATAATTCTTTATCTAATTTGGCATGTAGGTATGCTGTCTGTATGTCAAATTGATGTACATTTTCTCCGTGTATGGCAGCTATGGTAAGTGCTGCTTTAACGCTCTCGGCGTACAGTTGGTGAAAAGTTTCAGCATAGTCATCAGGGAATCGTTGTGAGAATCCCGCGCCACTAATCTTGCTTTATAGATGAATTTACCATCATCAAGTGTTTTCCTTTTGTACACCCATCTTGTACCTATCACCTTTTTGTCTTTGGGTAGTCTGGAGGTGTAAAAACTTCTAACTTCCTAAGACTATCCATCTCTGAATCCATTGCCTTATACCAATGGTCTTGCTCCCTTTGTGGTAGTGCTAATATGTCCTCATACCTTTGAGGTGTATCTGGCACTTGATTTACATAGGTAATGAAATCCTCATACCTTTTTGGTTTTGTGTTCCTGGTGGATCTGACTGGCCTATTGATTGATTCCTGTTGGGTATCAGAGCTGTCTGATATGTTATCTTCCTCATTGCTATCATTGTAGCCTTCAAGCTTGGAGTGTCCCTCCTTCCTGGGTACCTCCTTACTCCCTTTGAGGATCCCTTTAGGGTTTTGGGGGCACTTGCCCTCCCCTGTCCTCTGAGTCATCTGTTTCTTGATTGGTCAGATCCTGAGAAGGTGTGTGAGTCAGAATTTCGTTTGCGTGAATTCTGCTCCAATTTGTGCTTTCGTGGAAGGTTGCTGACCTGGAAATCACGACTCTGTTGTTGGTGTCAATGAACCTGTGTGCTTTAGAGCCTGGTTCGTATCCAATAAACCTCAGTCTGATTGACACCTTTTCCCCTTTTCTCCTGATTTCCTTAGGCACATGTACGTCTGCCATCACCCCAAAAACGTGGAGGTGCTTTAAGCTTGGCTTATGTCCGTACACCATTTCATATGGAGTTTTGTGTACTACGCTGGACCATATCCTATTTAATGTATAGTTGGCATAGAGAACAGCCTCTCCCCAATAAACAAATTTGAGATTAGCATCCTCCAGGACACATCTCACCATGGCCTGTAACACTCCATTTCTACGTTCCGCAATTCCGTTCTGGACGCAGAAAAGGGGCTGTTTTCATGTGTACTATGCCTTTTTCTTTCAACCAGTTAGAAAACTGAGTTGAGTTAAATTCAGTTCCCCTGTCAGTTAATATCCTTTGTATTCTGACCCTATGCTGATTCTCTATCAGACTGTGGAACTCTTTAAATTTGGAGAAGGCCTGGTCCTTGGTTTTAAGTAGATAAACAAAACCATATCTACTGTAATCATCCACTATTGTCAGGAAATACTGGTTTTTGCCCAGTGAATGTTTCATAGGGCCCACTAAATCCATGTGTACCAGCTGGAATTTATATTCAGATTGTCTTTCTGATTTTCTGGGTGCTGGTTTGATTTTTGACTTAGCGCTCTTACAGATGGAGCAGTCCATAAAGACGTTACAGTCCTTTATGTTTAAACCCCTGGAATGTTCTGGCATTTTCTGTATAATGGGGAAACTAATGTGGCCAAGTCTACGGTGCATGAGATGAGCGCACTCATCATGAAGTGGTTTCCCAATGGAAACAGTGTTGGCGTCTCTGGTTTGTTCATTAATGTGACTCAGATTAAATCTGATGCTCTTTGTGTTTTCTTGATTACCTGTGTAGCTGCCATTGTCCCCTTCTTTCCTTTGTAACCCCTGGTCTTGACTCCTGGTTCTGGTTGAGACTCATCATCTGAGTCATCTGTGTCAATTGTGTTGCTGGCCCCTGAACCTTCAGTCCTTGTGACAGGAGAATAATATGGCAGGTTATTTATTTTCAACACTTTCCCAACAGTGTGACCATTATTGGTCACTATGGCTTCCCTTTGGTAAATAACACCTCTATATCAGAGTTCTCACTGAGTTTCAGGGTACTAAGGAGGTTATGCTCTAGGGCAGGTACATAGAAAATACCACTGATCTCCCAAGCCCGGGGATACACACATTACCTATACCCACAACTTTGGTTTTTATACCATTGGCCACCTTGACATGACAATCATGTCTCTGGAGCTCTGTGAATAAGCTCTTGTCCTTCACCATGTGCTTGCTTGCCCCACTATCTAATAGCCATAGCTGCTCACGTTGCCTTTTGGTGAGCCTGGGGTAACTGGTTTCTACCATGTTGGTGAAGTTATCTTCCAGGTTAAATTTGTCCCTTTTAAACCTGTTCTCATTCTTGGTTCCCCTTCCCTTTTCTGGTTTGAGGAGCTGTGTTGAGGTCCCCTATGAGGTGTGGGTGACCTCCTATTGCTCCTATTTCCAGAGGGCATTCTTTGCCTTCCTCCCATACCATTGCTGCGTGGGCAGTCTCTTTTGTAATGTCCCCTTGAGCCACAACTAAAACATTCCCCAATAGCATTTACACCATCTGAGTTATTGGGCCTCCTAGTGACTCTTCTCTCCCTATGGAAGCTTGCTCTATCTTTTCTTAGATTGTCCTCAGCAATCAGTTTACCTGACAAGACTTCCAGAGACATCTCTTCATAACTGTAATTATCTAGTTGGGACACAAAATTATTCCAGCTGGGATCTAATGAGTTTATGATTACACTTATCAAACTGTGCTCTGGCACTTGTTCCCCCTTAACATTAATTCTTCCCTCATTTTACTGAGCTCACTGAGATGCTCACTCATGTCCACTCCTGCCCTTAATTTGGCAGAGTGGAACTCCCTGGAGATCCTGGCTGTAGTATTAGAGTTCTTGGAGTAGAATAAATTAAATAATTTCTTCAAAATTTCAAATACAGTCAGGTTATGGGGAATATTTGGATATAGCACAGGATCTATACTTAATAACAATAAACAATAAACCTTATGATGTAGCAGGTCAGTTTCCAGTTGCCAAGGCTTAGGAGGGGGATTCACCAACAGATGCAAAGCGTTCTCCTTCATAAACAGTACTTGAATCGCCTTGGACCACTCTAAAGGTTCCTTCCTGTAGCTGACAGCTTTTTAAAATCAAGCGGTAAAAGGCTGGTATTTGCCTGCATTGAAAAGGCTTGCGGCCGCTGTCCAGGGTGCTGAATGTCAGGAAACTGACAGTACGGGAGTGGTATGGTGGGCGTGAAACAGAAGATCTCCTTATTTGGAAGCCGTCCCTCCTCGGTGGGCGGAGTTGAAGATCCGATCTGAGCATGCGCGAAGCTCATTTCGCGCTGACGTCGCCGGGGAAGGATCTCCGGCCTGTCTCCGGAGGTAGGCCTCGGGCCTACCCCAGCAGCTCCGGCCCGGCGTTGAGCTGCTGTAAGGGCCTGGGAAGGCCGAAGAAGATGCGAACGTCGCTGGAATCACCGGAAAAGGTGAGTATGGGGCCGCGATCGTGGGAGTCGTCTGGGGAGGCCGCTTTCGTCGGGAGGCTAGGGAGAGGCTGGTGTCTTGCTTCCAGGACTGCTGTTAGCGTCCTGATGGCACTTTTGATCTCGGCATCGGGGGCGAGATCATGTTTGTTTGTTGTCGGGCCGCCGTGACCGGGTCGGTCGCCTGGGCGAGGGCCTGCGCGGCCTGGACTGGGGCATGCTCGGCGCGGCTGGGCTCAGCGGCGCCGCTGCTGCCAGAGGGGCCAACCTCCAGGTTGGCAGGCCGCTTTGGATCACCGCAGTGGTAGGCACTGCCAGGTTGGTGATCCCTGCTTCTTCCCCCGATGGGCTTCTCGGGCAGTAGTCAGCCATAGGGAAGATAGGTGGTCCCAATTCCCCAGTCACCGCAGCGCCAGCCGCTGCCAAGTGGGTGACTTTAGTTTCGGAGTTTGTCTGCTCTGACAGGCCATAGGGGAATAGCGTGGGGACGGGCGGCGCCATTTTAGCTTGTTCAATTTGAATTTCCCGCCGACCGGGCGCCATTTTTTCGCGCGGGAAATTCAGTTGGGGAGGCTGACGGTTTTCAGCCTGCATGCTGCTTATGGCAAAAGGGGTCCCGGGGCAGGACTGGGTGGCTCTTACCACTCTGGTGTCTTCCTGAGTCCTCGTCCTGTCCCTGGCCGCTGCTATCGGAGCTATTCTTTGCAGGAGGTGGATGAGATCGGCGACTGGTTCTCCGCTCGCGTTTTCCAAGCCGAAAACCTGGAGAATTGCCGATCTCATCTCTTCCTTTTCCTCTGGGCTGAGCGTTGGGGTACGAAGCATCTTGCTTCTGTCCTCTGGCTCCTCGGTGCTCAAGGCTGTTGTGTGTCCATCCGCAGCCGCGATGGAGTCTGTGGGGGGGGTAGAGAATGCAGGATCCATCGTGCTACCTGCTTCTTGCTCCCCCCAAGCCTGAGACTCTTCAGCCGACGTTGCTTCGGCTCTGGCTTCTTGGGACCGATGTTGGAGAGCCATCTGCCTGGTTCTGGCTCTGGTCAGCACTTGGTCCTCTCGCGTTGGTTTCAAGCTGGGCATCCAGGTAGCTCACCACGTAGAAAAGGTACAAACCATCCTCTGCTACCAGTTGTTGGGGTTTTTGTAATATTAAAGGTGGATGGCTCGTTACCTTTTTCTGTGTGAAACTACCAAAGAAGAGTCGGGCCCAGTGATCCAAATCCAAGGCTGTTTATTATTGTAAAAGTACAGAAGTAATAAAAGTCAGTCAAAAGTTACATCAGTGTCCACTTGCTTCTTTCTGAAGTCTTTTTCTTTTCCTCCTATGAGGCAGTCATCTATATGGCTGGAGTTCCAAGAAGCCCTCCTTGTGTCTTAAGGCAGGGCCCTTCCAGTTGAATGGTCCCAGGCAGTTGCAACAGACTGGAACTGGGACAGACTGGAACTAGGTTGGAACTTAACTTGGAACTAAGGTCTGAAAACTGGGTTAGCTCCTTTTATAGTCCTGAGTCTGGAGGGGTGGAGCTTGACAAAGAACTGGGAAGATTCAAACACAACAGTGCAGTGATTGGCCTATTTAAACTTTTTCAGTTAGGCTGAGGTGGAGGCCAGTAGAAAGTGCACAGCCACCCCATGGAAAAACCTTTTCCACACACAAACTGCCCAAATCTATTTCAGCCCAAGCTAGCATGTTTTGCAAATTCAGCCTCTAAGATACTGTTGTGATTAATTAATAATTGTGCACAGAAGACCCTTAGAGGGGTGTTTGCGGGGGGCTAGTCTACACATATTTGTAAGGCTTCTCTGAGACTGTTTCTTCCCTTTTGATTGTGTAATGTTAGACATGCTGAGATGTTTAGAATGTTTCTGAAAAAAGGGCAACTTGCAAAAATAATTAAAGGGATTGAAATAGAAGAAAACAACTATCACAAAAATGTAAAGCAGAGAATAAAAACATTTAAGGAAAGAGTAGTGGTTGGGGAAGAATGGGGGAGGAAAGAAAGAAGGGTGCTATAATACTTTTTTCTACATTTCCCCCCCTTTTTGGGGGTTTGTCCTGTTTTTTAAATTGTTAAAATAATCATATTTCCACTTTAATCTAGTGCAGGAGTCTCTTGGCAGCTTTTAAGACTTGTGGACTGCAACTCCCAGAACTATATTTATTGCTTTACCCCTTCCTTCACGCTTGCTTTTGATTTTCTGTTGTTTGTTTTGCCTTATTAATAGAAAGAAAAAAAAACAAAGGAAAGGAAAGTATTATTTAAAATATTTTGGAGCAACCTGGGGATTAGAATCTATCTAACCTGGGTTTGCACCAGAAGTGTAAGCAACTCAAAACTATCTGTTGCATTTCCACATCATGCTAATCTTAGGTTAACACTTTTGTGTCTCTCTGTCTGTCTGTGGCTTGTGGTTACTTTATAACTCAGTATGTAACGTGAATCCAAAAAATGGGTTAATTCAGTTACTGTCAAGCACCGGGAAAATCAGGAGATCCAGACAGTTAAAATGTGCTTACAGATTTATTGTAAGCTTAACTTCTATACAAGAATCTGAACTACTAACAGCCAAAGAAAGTAAGCGGGAGTTAAGAAGGAATTCAAGGTCGATCTCTTGTGGGCACGAAGGTACTCATGACTAATGACATGTTTCATCTTTTCCTCAGGATCAAACCCATTCAAAATGTTCTGGTGCATGCTGGGAAAATCAAGTCTTGTTAGAGTGGGGTATGCCCTATTTTGGGGGTGAATTTATTTGAGTGGTGAAATCCTGGTATTGCAATGGAAAAGATGGAGGAGTGGTTATCTATACACTACTGAACTCTCATGTTTGTTTAATTGTAACTTTTGGTTGGGTGAAAATGGTGTATCCTAGGGCAACAATTTTTGAACCAATGGGTTTTCTTGAAGAGCGGGTCCAAAGGCTGAGATCTGTGACTCCCATGGGATTCAAATTTGGCAAAGTTCTGACGGCTTTAACCCTGCGTGCCAATGTGGTTCCACTGTCAACAACAGTTCATAGTATCATTTCCAACATTCCCTTCTGGCTTCCTACAAGGAAAGTCAATGGGGAAGACAGCAGGAAATCAGAAGTCATTCCCGTGCTTTTTCCCTATGGTCATTCTGTTTCCCTCTTTAGGCAAGGCGATACCTGTGAAACAATAACCCAGTGGGTCACAGGTTGTCTAGCAAAGTTCTCAAGCCAAGAGGCAGCTACTCCTTATTGCAATGTGTAATGACCCAAGGCGTGGCACAAAGGCAACACAGTCAGATAATCAATAAGAGTATTAGCTCCAACTTTGCCCCCAATGTCCTGTTTACCTTCTGGCTGGAGAAAAACTCTCCCAGGAACAGCCTTTGACTATAACAAATCAAGTCCAAAACATGGTCAACACAAACTGTAATTATAAGTGCACGCAAGCCAAAATGAGGTAATTAGTTTGACAGGGCAGGAGCAAGAATTCCAGATGTGCAGGCATGGCAAAACTCACATGGTTGGGAAGATGCCAGGAACACAGATAAACCACAACAACACAGGATAAAATCACTTTGCTCCCACCAGCCAGCCGCACGCAGCCTGCCTTTCTTATCAACTGTATCCCCAGCTGTGGCTAATGAAGGGAATCAGGGCCCTTTCTTCCCCCATAAGCCATGCAACCCATGTTGCTCTCTTCTCCATTCCTCCCTGCGTGCCTTAGGATGAAGAGGGGGTGGGCTTGGGTCTTCCTCTCTCCCTTGCTCTACCTCTTCCCTGCTCTGCCCAGCTGGACTTTGCCTTTCTACAGCCTCTTCCACAGCCAACGGAGCCACACTCCCACTCCCTTTCAGCCATTCGCCTTCCTCCTCGGATTCAGACTCTGACAGGGGCATGACACAATGGTTCCAAGGGAAGAATATTTAAGGTTTGAAATTAATTTTGCTTTGTTTTGAGCCAGAAGGGAGCACACAGCACTGATTCGTCAAGAGCTACGCTGATAATACAGAAAGCCTTAAATAAAATGGACACTTTCAAAATCATCAAAGCGCCTGCTGGGTCAGACTAAAATATTCATTTAGCAGCCTCTCTCCGAGTTAGGCCTCCCAAAAGCAGGGCTAGATTGCTCCCCTGCGATTGGCATTCAGAGACATCCAAGCAACACAAGCAGGGCAATTTTCATCCTGCATGATGGTATATACACAACAGAGGCAATAATATTAGGATTTATTGGCCGTTAGTATCAGAGCTGAGCTGTACATTGTATTAGGCTGGATAGGTTTTTTTTAAAGCTATGTCTAATAAGGGGGACTCCTTGCTTGAGACTAAGACATGAAGTCATGGGTTTAGTGAATGGTTTATACCAGGTGTCAGGGCTCTGCAGTGGTGGGATTCAAATAATTTAACAACTGGTTCTCTGCCCTAATGAGTTCTTCCAACAACCAGTTCGCCAAACTGCTCAGAAAGTTAACAACCGGTTCTCCCAAAGTGGTGCAAACTGGCTGAATCCCACCACTGGGGCTCTGGCTGATTTTTGGCCTGTTTGAGGCCGTTTTAACCCTCCCAGGGACTTGAGGGAAGCTTCTTTGGCCTCGGGAGGCCGAAAAATGGGCTTGTTTCATCATTTCTGGTATTTCCAGCAGGACTGTTTTTCGGCCTCCCAAGGCTGCAGAGGCTTCCTTTGAGAAAATTGGCTGGGAGGCGCACACATGCGCAGTGCAGGTAGTTTGGCTGGGGCTCATGTGCCCACACAAATGGCTCTGTGTGCCACCTGTGGCATGCGTGCCACAGGTTCACCATCACAGGTCTAGACAGTAAAGAAGACACCATGAGGACTTGACAGATAACAGCAGCTCCAAAAAGTCAAGCCCCAATCATTTGCAAGTTTGTCTAAGCAACCCTTTAAAAACACTTTCCCCACCCCCAAAAAATAAGGTTAGCCAGCCAGAACAAGTGCTTAGGTAGCCAGAAACGTTTCCATGCTTTCTGTCAAAGTGAAGCCAAGAAGCAGGATTTCCAAGGACAGAGATGTCAATGCTATTACTAACCCACTGGGCCATGAAGCGTACAGCAAAGGCTCTGTTGAACCATAATGAGAAGAAAAAGCAACGGGGGGGGGGGAGAACTGCCCTGAGATAAAAGAAGGAATCTGCATACTCATTCTGACAGAGCAATCGAGTTTTTTCAATGGCTACATCAGGGGTGTCCAACCAGGGGTGGGATTCAAATTTTTTAACAACCGGTTCTATGGGCATGGCTTAGGTGGTGGGTGTGGCTTGGTGGTCATATGACTGGGTGGACATGGCTTGGTGGTCATGTTATTGGCTGGGCGTGGCCAACTCAATATCACTCACATCAAGGCACGCATCTCCTCGCCTGGCCTCTCATGACTGTGGGGATGCTGCAACAGTCGTAAGTGTGAAAAATGGTCATAAGTCACTTTTCTCAGTGCCATTGTAACTTTGAATGGTCACTCCACACAAGCAAAGGAGGGGAAAAAATACTCCAGAGAAGTTCCTGAGACAGGAAGTCTAGTCCTGCCAAGAATGTAATAAGGGTTAATGGAGAGGCAGTTTCTGTAAGCAACACCAGAATGTTTCCTTCCTGCCTTCCTTACAGGATTAGCCCAGTAATTTCTTCTAACAACTGGTTCTCCGAACTGCTTAGAATGTTAACAACCGGTTCTAGTGAATAGATGCGAACTGGTAGAATCCCACCCCTGTGTCCAACCCTGGCAAGTTCAGGGCTTGCAGACTTCAACTCCCAGAATTCCCTAGCCAGCATGGCCACAGGTCTTAAAATTGGTAACATTGGACACCTGTGGGCTACTTTAGTAAATAGTAAAATTCTTCCTCCCCTTTGCTGAGTTGTATATCTGAGAGACTGTAGCAAAGGCCTGGTGATCAGACTGAGTTGAATTCTTAATTTATGTATGACTAACAAGGTACCCGTGCTTCGCTACAAAACTATGTGATTGGGCAAGTTTTTGGAGAGGAAAATAAGGGGGAAAAAATCTGCCTCTGCCTACCAGCATCCATTGGTATTCATCTGGCTAGCGTCCTGTCAGTGTGTGAGAGAGTTGAGGGTTGTTTGGAAACAGAAACAGTATTTGCTGTGTGAGCAAGAAGGAGACAGCAAGGAGCCTGGGCGTGGCTTAGCTCACCTGTTCTGTACTAAAGCTGCTTGGTGCTGTGAAACTGAAACTCCTCTGCTTGTGTTTTGCATTTGGAACAGATTTCTTTTCAGGTGGGGAGAGGGAAATAGAACTCCTTAGCATCAGAGCGTGTTAATAATAATATGTGAAATACTAATGCTCTGATGATCATTTTGAAAAATCTTAGTGAGCCCCTAGAAGCCAAGAGGAACATATGTGCCAAATTTCAAGTTTGTAGGCTTGATGATTCTGGAGATTTTGTGATGATGCATGAGTGGTATTTTGCTTTTATAGAGAGAGAGATAGATAGATATATGAACCTTATCTTTGCCTCTTTCTCCAACTATGCTGCAGTCCCAAACTTTCTCTCCAGTCTGAGTCCTTCTCCAATTTGGGGCACTTCAAAAGCATCCCTCATTCCCAGAAAATCTACCTTCTGGCACATATTATACTTGGATAAAACCAAACCAGCAAATTAGCAAGGATTCCGTTGCTACGCCCCACCAACCATAACAGATCATTAGTAACCCAGATGAATCACCTTCTTAATCTAAACTAGCATTTCTCAAAATTGTGAAATTTAAGATGGATGGAAGTTTGTAGAGATTCTCAGCCATCCAGGTCACCTTTGTCCCAAAGGTGCTTTTTGGGACAACTGGACTTATTTTTTTCTTTTGAAGACATTTCGCTTCTCATCCAAGAAGCTTCTTCAGCTCTGACTGGATGGGGAAGGGAAGGATTTATATTCCTTGCAGACAGCTGGTCATCTGCATCCTTTT
The DNA here is from genome assembly GCA_009733165.1 of Naja naja. Taxonomy (NCBI): domain Eukaryota; kingdom Metazoa; phylum Chordata; class Lepidosauria; order Squamata; family Elapidae; genus Naja; species Naja naja. The sequence continues at coordinate 4,596,150 of CM019156.1, read as the reverse complement.
AGTGGGTGGTTGAAGCACAAGAAAGTCCAGTTAATAATAATAATAATAATAATAATAATAATAATAATAATAATAATAATAATAATAATTTATTAGACTTGTATGCTGCCCTCTCTCCCTAAGGACTCAGGGCAGCTCGCTGTATAAAACGCAATACAATAATTTACTTAAAAAATAATTAAACAGTACAAGCCCAATAATACTAAAAACAATTAAAATTACTTTAAAAAAGAAAGAATCCCCCCCTTTGGTTCAGTCCAGACCGGCCTGCTGAAATAGCCAGGTCTTCAGGTCCCAGAGGAAGGAGCGGAGATCAGGGGCCAAACAAAGGCTCAAGGGGAGCTGGTTCCACAGGGTGGGTGCTCCCACAGAGAAGGCCCTACCCTTGGGCACCGCCAGCCGACAATGTCTGGCCGACAGTACCCCAAGGAGGCCCTGCCTGTGGGAGCGTACAGGGCGATCGGAGTGTGATTGCCTGCTGAAAAAGCACCTTTGGGTTAAGATGGATGGATTTCAACTCCCATGGTCTGGAGAAGTGTGGGAATTGAAGTCCAGCTATCTAAAACTTGCCAAGGTTGAAAAACCGTGGTATAGACATTAATAAGCATTGATGAAGCCGAAGCAGTGTTCCATAAAGCCAAGTTTCTCATTTGGCGCAACACAACATGATTCATTCCACAATGCGAAGAGCATAAATCAGGGCTGGGAACCTGGGACTCTTGAGGATTGCTGATCTGCAGGGCTCAGCATTACGACCATGGCTGGACGGGCTGCGTGACATTCAGCAATAGCTCATGATCGATAGTTTCCCAATTCTTGGCAAACATACTTTGGAGATGTACCAGAAGCACATGGAGAACGTTCTGCCTTATTTCCGTGCATGACCTACACGTTGCTCTCTGGTTGGGTGACTTCCCCGGACTTGCCCACTGCTGCTGAGAGAATGGGCACCCTCCATTAATCAGTTCCTGACACTTTGCAATTGCCTTCTTCCAACCCATCATCCAATGTCAGCCTCTGCTCCTCCTCCTGGGTTTCTTTTCGCTTGGTTCTTTAGACAAAATGGCCCTGTCCTCAATCCATCTTCTGCCTGGGATGCTCACCTACAAGCATCGGGAAAGGATGGCTATTGTCATTTTGGCAGTTCAATGCATCACCCATCCACATGGTGCGTGTGCTGCATGGATTACTTGCCAGAGAAAATGGCATCATATACAAACGAAGGGGAAAGAATACAATTAAGACTCACTGCTTTGCCAGAGGGTACATATCATCCCTGTATGGTGAACGCATCCAATATGCTCTCATCCTTCCCCATCCTTTGGGAATGTTTTCAGCCCCCAAAAAGTCTGCTCAGTCAAAAAAAAAAAAGACAGCGGAACGAACACACCAGTGGTGCTAGCCATATGCTCACATATTTTGATATCCCGTTTTGCTTTTTTTGCCAGTTCGGCTACCTGGAGATGCTTTAAGGTAGACTGCTGCTGTCTGAAGCTGCTTGTTTGATCTCCTGGCCAGAAACAGAATTCCTGGAACTCCTTCCTTAAAGACCTAAGGGACATTCTGCCCTTGTCAGACCCAAAGAACCAAGAACAACACATGAAGTTACTTCTGAATAGTTAAATTAAAGGTAAAGGTTCATCTCGCACATACATGCTAGTCGTTCCTGGCTCTAGGGGGCGCTGATCATCTCCGTTGCAAAGCCGAAGAGCCAGCGTTGTCCAAAGATGACTCCATGGTCATGTGGCCGGTATGACTAAAGGCCTTCGAAGGTGCACGGAACGCTGTTACCTTCCCACCAAAGGGGTCCCTATTTTTCTACTTACATTTTTTACAAGCTTTTGAACTGCTAGGTTGGCAGAAGCTGGGACAAGGAACGGGAGCTTACTCCATTACGCGGTGCTAGGGATTCAAACCGCTGAAGGGGCTCTTTCCCACAGGGCAAAGAGACTGTGAAGCTTTGAATGTCTGATAGGCTGGAAGAGAGCAAAGACAGACCCTCCTTAGAGATTCAGAGTTTATCTAATCGTTATGCAGCTAGTTGCTATATTCTGGCACGATTTCTAACTAGGTGAATAACAATCTATGAATATTCATTAGCTGAATACAAGGGACACGGTGGCTCAGTGGCTAAGACGCTGAGCTTGTCAATCAGAAAGGTCGGCAGTTCAGTGGTTCGAATCCCTAGTGCTGCGTACAGAGTGAGCTCCCGTTACTAATCCCAGCTTCTGCCAACCTAGCCGTTTGAAAGCAAGTAAGAAAATAGGGATCACTTTGGTGGGAAGGTAACAGTGTTCCATGTGCCTTCAAAGGCGTTTAGTCCTGCTGGCCACATGACCACGGAGACATCTTCGGACATCGCTGGATTTTTGACTTTGTTACGGAGATGAGCACCGCCCCTTAGAGCTGGAAGCAACTAGCAAGGGGAACCTTTACCTTTACTATAAGAAAAAAATGCTTGTGTGCATATCATACAGTCTTTAGGAACAAATACTTACAACAAATGTTGTTAACTTCTCAGCTAGTTCTGTAACGACTCTGTGATCTACACTAATTAGCAAGCAATGTTGTTATTCTCTGTAAAAATTGGCAGTAGCAAAGACTGAGTTTTTTTTAAATAAATGTGTGTGTGTGTGTGTGTAATAAGGATAATTGGCCCAGGGCCACCTTGGAAGCCTCACCAATCAAAGTAGCATTCAGCCTTTCGAAGGATGGATTCAAACCAGGGAAGACAGTCAGGCAGAAGATTATAAATCTGGGGGAATTGCCCCTAATATTCCTGCTTACTAACAAAGCAGAGTGAAGGAAAGACATTACCATGATCTACGATGCCATAACAGGACATTTTGGAATGGGTGTGTAGAAGAAGAGCAGGCAGAGTATGGCGATGGAGTCAAGAGAGTAATCAGCCTGGAGCTGTTACATTCCCACAAATGTTCCAAGTCCAGCTCCCCTTGAATTCTGTTGATTCTTATCTATGACAATTTAGTGACAAGCATTAGTTAATTAGTTGATTCTTGTGTATAGACTTGAGCAATATGTTATTTTAACTGGAACTTAATGTGTGGTCTGATTTTTCACACCTGAGCGGTGGGCTGATTTGGTAATAGAAGGTTGTCTCCAGAGATATTTGTAGGCTCTGGTCAAAAAAGTCAACATGTAGTCAGAACTGTACATTGTAGCCCTGCCCCTTCTGTTATATGGGTCACATATGTGATGCCCATAAAAAGAAGAAGGGTTTTGGTGCTAATTTGTGACTGTCATCTTGATTTTTTTTAATCCTGTCCTGAGGACTCTCCTGACTGAGGATCGTATATTTTTTTTGATCAATGAATTTAGTGAACACAAATAAAAATGATACAACCTTACTAATACAATAAAAAAACTATGTAACAGTGATAAAATGATCTAAAACTTTTTGTTTGTATAGTTTTATTACATCTTTTGAAAGTAAGAAATAAAAAATGATCAAAAAGTTAATAGTCAAGAAAGAGAATGGAAAGAATATAGAGAGAAATCGCAGAAATGCTATGTATATGTATATATAAAAATGGACCCCAAAATATAATGCTTTCCAGCTTCTTTTACAGCAGATATAAATAAAACTTCAGTTCAGTTCTTGCTTCTATAATAAAAATGTGCCTTTCATTTTTTAATAATCTATGCATATTCCTAATATTCAAATCCATAATGTCATCATTTCATTTTTTTTCCAGTTTGCAAAAAATCCAAAAAGGGTTTCCAATTGGTATTAAATTTAGCCAATGTCTTTACTGTAATCAAAGCTATCAGTTTTACCAACCACTATTCTATTGTAGGGATCATCAAATCCTTTTGATGCTAGGCAAATAGAAATCTTGCTGCCATTGTCATATGTGCAAACAAAATACCATGACATTTTTCCAGACTGGAAAAGTCTGGAAAAGACTAAATTTTTTTTTTAAATCAGGGCTGCATGGGAACTAGGGTGTTCACTTGTTGACAAGTGTTAACTTCTGCTTATAAAACTGTTACTTACACACCCACCACTGTCTTAAAATAGAGCGCTGCTGAGGTGTAAACTGTTTGCAAAATTGTTTTAATTGTGTGATTAATCAAGGTGGTAGTTCAAAAGCTAGTGTCAGATGAACTCAATTTCATTAGGAAGTTCACAGTCCTAAAAGAAACACAACTTTAAAAAGAAGTTCTTGATTTCCAGATTTGACATATTAAAGCCTCCAAATGTTACACGTGGAATTTTCAAATTGGCAGCTTTATATTATACGTTTTTTTTTCACTGGTATGGGGGAAAAAATCTTTAATACCTTCACCTCATCCCCAGCACACGAGTGAGATAGTTTTGAATCCTCTTTGACAGTACAGATATTAAAACAGTATTTCCCTGTTTGTTTGGACGTCATCTAAGGGCAACCTGAGTAGGTTGAGTCTGTGAGGTTCTGTTGCATCTTAATTCAGAGGAAAATAGAAGACTGCAGTGACTTAAAACAGAGGCAGTAGAATGAAAATACTGATCAATGGTAAGAACAGCAAATAACCTGCTCTAATTTTCCACAAGAACAAGTGGAAAAGTCTTCAACTCAGCAATAAGAAAGCTGCTAAGCAACATGTGATGGTGTTTTTTTTTAAAATCGGAGTGTTTCGCTAATGAAACTGCTCATTCTCAGATGAAACTTTTCTTCCAGGCCTTTAAAAACGATGATGTTCCAGACATTTAGAAAATTGACTTTTAGAATCATTCTCTACATATCTCATTGACCTTTCCAAGGTAAATTGCCTTTTATCAAAACAAATGAGAACCAGCTGGGGGAAAAAAAATGAACCTTTTTTGTTTTTTAATGATGTATGATTTATATTGGATGACTTTTCTTTTTCAACCAAAAATTGGAATGTCGCTTGGTGGCATATACTTCGTTTAATTTTTGTAGTTTAAAAATTATTCTTGGATGCTACCAACATTCTTTCATAGATATATGCTGTCCAAGGTAGGGTCAAAAAATCAACATAGACATAAAATAAGAATTGAAAGGGACCTTGGAGGTCTAGTCCAACCCCCTGTTCAAGCAGGAGACCCTATACCATTTCAGACAAATGGCTGTCCAGTTAAAAGCCTCCAGTGATGAAGCACCCACAATTTCTGGAGGCAAGTCATTCCACTGGTTAATTGTTCTCACCATTAGCAAATTTCTCCTTAATTCCTGGTTGCTTCTCTCCTTGTTTAGTATCCATCCATTGTTTCTTGTCCTGCCTTCTGGTGCTTTGAAAAATAGATTGACCCCTCTCTTCTTTGTGGCAAGCCTCAAATATTGAAACACTGCTGTCATGTGTTCTGACCCACGCCCTTTTCCAACAAATCAAACACAATCCAAAGGGAACAGAAACCTTGTAATCCTTCTGCAAAATAATTAGCTGTGATGAGCACAAACCTTGCCAAGCTGTGCGAGACTTGCCAAAAGATAACAGACAAGAAATAATTTGCAATGCAAGAATCTTCAAATACAAACTCAGGATACTGGAATGTCCACGAGGCTGGAGTTTCAAAACGTCTTTGCTTTCTGCAAAGGACGTTCGTTTCACAGCTGTCTTTTATCTTCTTGAAGGAGGGGCCATTATCTTGCAGCCTTTCTCCCGAGTCACCCATGCTGCTGCAGCTGCTCTTTCCTGCGAGCAACCCTGCGTGCACACGTACTTAGCATAGGCTCCTCGGGAACCTCCTCATCGCTGCTGCCAGCCCCCACAATCTCTGAAGGCTGCAGTCTACTCCCTAATGGTCCTGGCCCCTCATCTGAGTCCTCACTCTCCTCAGCCATCTGCACCTGCTGCCGGCTAACCACAACATTGGTGCTGCTGGTTAACCACAACATTGGTCCCCTAGTGCTTTTTTTCACTAGATTAGGCAAACCCAATTCCTGCAATTGTTCTTCCTATGGCTTAGTCTCCTGTTCCCATATCACCTTCATTATTTTTCTCTGCACTCTTCCCATAATCTCACCGTTTTTTTAAATATTGTGGTGACCAAAACTGGATGCAGCATTCCAAGTGTGGTGTTACGAAGTCTTTATAAAGTGGTACTAATACTTCATGTGAACTTCATGTAACATACCAGCCAACACAGGACAATCAAAGGTCCAGAGATGAAAGGAGATAAAGGCATTTGATCTCCCAATTATAGTTACCATCTTGCCCCAATTTTGCAGCTACTAGGGACTTCTTGTAAAAAAACGGGACAAAAAAGGATGAAAATGGTCTGAGCTAAAAAAAAACCACCCTTTTCGCCATGAAATGCTCATGAGATCTGAATATTCTGGCTTACAATTTCCATCACTAAGCAAAGCATTTATGAAGTGGGGGTGCAACCAATTTATTACTTTTTTTTGCCAGGGTTGTTGTTAAGTGAATCATGTGGTCATTAAGCAAATCCAGCTTCCCCCCGCCTTGCCTTTGCTTGTCAAAAACTAGTTGGGAAGGTCGCAAGTGTCAATCACGTGATCCTGGGACATTATGCATGTAAATACATGCTGGTTGCCAAGTCCCCAAATTTTGCTCATGTGATCATAGGGATGCTGTGAGGGGCAGATTTGTGAGGACCAGTAGTGAGTCACCTCTTTCAGTGTGGCTGTAACTTTGGACTGTTGCTAAAGGAATGATCATAAGTTGAGGACTACCTAACATTTAATATTAATTAATAGGGACGCAGTAGCTCAGAAGCTAAGACGCTGAGCTTGTCGATCAGAAAGGTCGGCAGTTCGAATCCCTAGTGCCGCGTGATGGAGTGAGCTCCCGCTACTTGTCCCAGCTTTTACCAGTTCAAAAGCATGTAAAAATGCAAGTAGAAAAACAGGGACCACTTTGGTGGGAAAGGAACAGCGTTCCGTGCGCCTTCGAAGGCGTTTAGCCATGCCGGCCACATGACCACGGAGACATCTTTGGACAGCGCTGGCTCTTCGGCTTTGTCACGGAGATGAGCACCGCCTCCCAGAGCCAGAAACAACTAGCATGGATGTGAGTTCTAGTCCTGCTTAAGCCATGAAAACCAGTTGGATGATCTTGGGCCAGTCACTTTGTCTCAGTCCAACCCGCCTCACAGGGCTGTTGTCGTTGGGAAAATAGGAGGGAGAAAGGAGTATCAGGTATGTTCTCCACCTTGAGTTACTGCTAAAAACAATAAAGGCAGAATCAAAATAAGGGAAAAAAATAATACAACTTACTTCCTTCTTCACTCCCAGTCTAGCCTTCAGACCTGGGACAGGTGCTCTCCTGCCCGCCTTTTAACCAGGAGCTGCTGGCTCGTACATGTTTCAATTGGCTCAAATATAGAAACTGGGAGACTGTGAGTTTTACTCCTGTCTTAGACATGAAAGCCGGTCGGGTGATTTTGGGCTGGTCCTTTTGCTGTTGGAGGGAAAAGAGGAGGAAGGACAAGTATTAGATGTGTGCCAGCTTGAGTTATTTAAAGAAAGTAAGTAAGAAGGAAGGAAGGAAGGAAGGAAGGAAGGAAGGAAGGAAGGAAGGAAGGAAAACAAGAAGGAAGGAAAACAAGAAGGAAAACAAGAAGGAAGGAAAACAAGAAGGAAAACAAGAAGGAAGGAAAACAAGAAGGAAAACAAGAAGGAAGGAAGGAAGGAAGGAGGGAGGGGGAGGATGAAGGAAGGAGAAAGAAAGAAAGAAAGAAAGAAAGAGAAAGAAAGAAAGAGAGAGAGAGAAAGAGAGGAAGGAAGGAAGGAAGGAAGGAAGGAAGGAAGGAAGGAAGGAAGGAAGGAAGAACTATAAACCTTGCTTCCAAGGAGGCGATAGGAAGAGGGGAGTTAGCTAGTTTGGATAATCTGAATGGTTTAGTGGGGCTAAAATGGAAGTGGGGGCATTTCTGGTTCAATGTGCTGCAGTTGTCAGCCCCTGACTTCATCTCTTATATGAACCAGCCCATCGCATGAAGCCAGGCACTGATGGATTTGCTTAGGCTTTGTCTGCTTATGAATTTAGCAACTGTGCTTTGTTGAGCTGCATTTTTTTTTAAATTGAGCATGCTGCAGTGTTGTGCTTGCATTCATCTCAGCAGGGAGTCTGGTACACAATAGAGGTGATTATAACATTTTCGCAAAATTTAAGGGGCTGGCACGTCATATTAATCGGAGGTCCTTCCGATGGGCAGGAACACTGCAATAGTCACACTAGCTGGGAGTTTGTGGAAGTGGAATCTTAGGTTGAATGGGTTGGGAAAGGTGAGAATAGAATAAACCTGAAGATGTTATGAAAAGTAGCTGGGACAGGGAACGGGACCTCACTCTGTTACGTGGCGCTAGGGATTCGAACCGCCGAACTGCCGATCTTTCTGAGCGACGAGCTCAGCATCTTAGCCACTGAGCCACTGTGTCCCCTTCCCTGTTTCTAGCCTGGTGCTTTAACCACTAGAACAGGGGTCCCCAATCCCTGGTCCATGTTCTTAGCATCTATCCGCGGCATTCCAGTAAGTGGGCTGTGCAAACAAATGAAGCCCCATCCACGGGATATGAACAGTACACGAAACCACAACTCTCTCTAGTCCATGGAAAAACCTCTCTCCATGGAACTGGAGAACATCAAAACATTGGTGGCCGCTGCATTGGACCAAACTGGTTGCGATGCTGTTGCAGCTTTTGAACCTGGTGCAATTCCTTACTTACAGATACAGATTAATAGAGTTGGAAGGGACCTTGTAGGTCATGTAGTCCAACCCCCTGGCCAAGCAGGAGACCCTACACCATGTCTGACAGATGGTAGTCCAGTCTCTTCTTGAAAGTCTCAGTCATGAAGCTCCCACAACTTCTGAAGGCAACTTACATTCCATGGGTTGATTGTTCTCACTGTCAGGAACATTCCTCCTTATTTCCAGAATGAATCTCTCCTTGTTCAGTTTCCACCCATTATTCCTTGTCTGGCCTTCAGGGGCTTGTTTGGTTTATTTTCTTCCTAGCAGGGGTCCCTCTTGGTCCCTGTTGTGAGGAGAGAAAGCAGAAGCAGCTGAATCCGAGGCCCAAAATAGGCTAGGATGGTCTAACTTTCAATGCCTTCCTGTTTGCGCACAAATATTTATTAGCCGCAAGGAAATAAAAATTATCTGTGAAGGATCTAATTCACCAAGCAACCCTGAACATGGGAAAATACTCCCGAGGGATTCATTCCCTAATTCCTCTCTAATTTTATCGCTGCTTCACTTTGTGGTGAAACGTAACACCGTCGGTATTTTTCTTTCTTAAGTGCTGGTTTTGCCCTATTTAACAAAAGGTGGCTTCCAAAACGGCATCAAAAGAAGGAGAAAATGTCCTTTATCTCAAGCTTTCTTCTCATGCGAGAGGTCTCCTAATATATCTCCATCCTATAGTTCTCACCAGGCTGGGAAGGCTTGGGACCACCTTTGCTGTAGTGTTACGTCTTCCGAGTCTTCTGTTATACATTTTTCAAATGGGAAGCAGGATAACGGATGGCAGACTTTTTAATTGTGTTTGGTTCTGCGTCTGGAAATGGCCCATTGCGTTGCCGGAGAAGGGTGAGAAGGAGAAAGATGGAGTGAGATTGTTTAAGACACCCGAAGGAGGCAGGGAATTGAAAAAGAGGTAAAATTAGCCATGCATAATTAGGAGTCTATGTGGCTCTCGCTGTAATGTGCCCGAGAAAAAAAGCTATGCTTTGTCTGAATTGTGGCTCTGTTTAAGCCTTATGACCAAATGCATTTTGTAACATAGGGAAAGGCCCTTGTAGCCTTGGTCCTTTCTTTTTGACGAAAGAGAATTCGTTTTTGGTACGCCTTTCTGAAGAAAAGAGAAGTGAGATCACCTGGTGTTTCTTTGGTGAATAACTGGCCAAATTGGATGCGTTAACGCCCCATTTTTTTCACTGTACAATTGTACTGGTATTGTGGGAAGGACCTTGGGAGACTGGCAGAAGAAGATTCTGCCTGGTCAGAGGTGGCATTCAGCAGGTTCTGACCAGTTCTGGAGAACCAATAGCGGAAATTTGGAGTAGTTTGGAGAACCAGCAAATACCAGCTGTGACTGGCCCTGACCCCATCTATTCTCTGCCTCCCGAGTCCCTGCTCATCAGCTGGGTCTTCTTTTGTTGCCCTTCACGGGAGAACGGAGCTGGAAAGCAGGTTAGTGGTGCGGGGGGGGAATGGGATTTTGCAGTAACCTTCCCCTGCCACGCCCACCACTGCCTGGTTGCTGGGTGGGTGTGGCCATGGTGGGCGTGGCCTACCAGAACTTTCAGTTTGGCCGCTATTCGCCTTTCCCAGAGTCTGGAGGCTTCCCTTGGGCTTCTGGGAGGGCAAAAATGGCCTCCCCTGGGCTCCAGAAGGCCTCCAGATGCCAAAAACAGCCCCATTTCTGGACTTACAGAACTTCTGGTTTGGCCCGTTTTTCGCCCTCCCAGAGCTTACACACGGACCCTGCACTTACTTGCATCCACCTAGAGCCACGTGGAGACTCCTGGGAGGGGAGACCAGGGTGGGCGAGGCCAGCCGGTTGCTTCAACTACCAGTTCAGTGAACCAGATGTAAATTTAACAATCGGTTCGTTCAAACCGGGCCGAACCGTGTGAATCCCATCCCTGCCCGTCTCCCTTTAGGGTTGTTCTGTTCAAAGGAACTCCTCAAAGCAGGCTTTTCAAATTGGAAACTCAGAGAAAGGAACGAAATTATAAGCCATAGCATCTCTCACTTCCCTGTGTTAATAAAGTCAGCTCAAAAACACCACCTGAGAGAAACGAGGAAGAAATTCTCAGACAGCCAGTGAATAAAGTAAAAAAAAGCAAGCTTCTTTTTTTAAGAGAGAAAAAAATCAGGAGAAATTGCAAACTTGGCTTTAGCAGCACATTACTTGTAAAGGGGGAAAAAATTACAGGGAAAGTGAATAAAAATTAGATGCCGACAATCGGGAGCCACGCAATGCATCCAGGTGGGCTAAATGAATAAAACCTGCCACTATAGTAGGCAGATCTTTCAGCCTTTTAAAAAATTAGGAATGTAAAATAGGCATTTTCTCTCCCCAGCTACACTCTTGGTACATTTCTGCATTTTGTCTTTCCAATCCCCTTCCACACTAAAGGGACTTTCTGTGCATTGTGCATGACGCATTCAAAAATGCCAGTTAAAAGCTGGCAAATTAATGATCTTCGCAGATTATCCTCTTGTGCTTTGGTAAGGCTAAGAAAGCATGATCTTATTCCGATTCTCACTAAGGGATGGCAAGCTGTTCTCCCCTCCTTCTTCTAGTCTTACTGCAGGAAGTGCATAGAGAGTCAAGCCCTATAAACTCTGAAGGGAGTATGATGAGGCATCAAACTTTAGTGTCTTTTCTCCTTCCAAATTATGTAACACAGGCATAAGCGTCTTTTTCCAGCTGGTGACCGATGGTGCAATGTTGAGGCTATATTTTAAAAACTGCTACTGCTTTAAAAGGACCTGAATGTGTTTAAAGCAACAAAAGAAGAGATCTCAAATGGACAGTTCGGAGTTTGCATAAACCAGCTTAAATGGAAGCTCGGGGACTCTATATATTTATTTATGCATGGTATTCAAAGAAGTTGTGAAACTTCAATGCTATATATCCATGTTTCTCAACCTCGGCAGTGTGAAGATATGTGGAGTTCACCTCCCAGTATTCTAGCTGTTGAAGTCCACACAATTTCAAAATGCCAAGGCTGAGAAACATTGACATGTAGGAATGACCTTGGGTGACCATTTAATGTAACCTCAACCAAAGTTTTGTGCAAAAGTGGGAAATGGCCAGAGGTGGATTATGGGGGTTCGCAGGGGTTCAGGACAGCCCCTAGCTAAGATTCTGTGCAGTTCCTAGCTGGCCCTGCCCACACTGTCCCGTCCTTCCTCACGTGGCCCGTTTTGGAGGAAAATTATGATAGTTACTCAATTGAGAGATGGACAGATAGCATCACTGTTTGGATTCTTTTTCTTATTTTTCTTATTCTCTATCTCTTAGTTTCATTGTTTTTGTTTGTTCCATATATCTTTATTACATTGAAACCTTTTAAAGATATATAAAATTATATATCTTTGTCCATTTATATGGGTTATATTTATATGGGTTATATTTATTGATATTTGCTGTAATGAAAAATGAATGTACCCATAGTTAGTATTGTTTTTCATAAGTGTTGTGCAGCTTGAGTGTTACAAGGACCAACCTGTTTCCCTCTTGCAGAGAGAAAGGAACTGTCCCAAGGGTGCCCAGCTGGCTTTGAGCCTAAGGCAGTGCTAGAATTCCCAGCTTCCCTGTTTCAAGTCTAGGATGTTAACCACTACATCAAACTGGCTTTCAATGTATATTTCGCATGCAATTGATTCAATACGGGTAAGTGTCAGAGTTTCATCCTGGTTACAGCAATAAACTCTGCCTAGGAATGAAAACATGTACTTGTGAGACTAATATAGTGGAGAATGTGTAGCACAGGGTTGAAATGTGGTTGAACTGGTAACTGAGGGTATGGTTCAAAGGAAGGACGTAATAAATTAAGCAGAACTTTAGAGCCTAGCATAAGGAATTGCCCTGCCACAGCCTACCTCCCTAATTCTAACTATACTGGAGGGTGTATGTACGCAGTTCTTTACTACCAGTTCTTTGGGCATGGCTTTGTGGAAGTGCTGTGACTTGGTGGATGTGGCTTGGTGGGTGTGACAGGGAAGGTTACTGCAAAATCCCCATTCCCTCCCCACCCCAGTAACCTGCTTTCCAGCTCCGTTCTCCTCTGCAGGGCAACCAAAGAAGACCCAGCCAATCAGCTGGGACTCAGCCGGCGGAGAATAGATGTGGGCGGGACCAGTCAGAGATGGGATTTGCCGATTGTGCGAACGACTCAAAATTTCCACTACCAGTTCTCCAGAACTGGTCAGAACCGGCTGAATACCATGTATGTATGTATGTATGTATGTATGTCAGAGGTGGTATAAAGCAGGTTCTGTCCAGTTCTGGAGAACCGGTAGTGGAAATTTTGAGTAGTTCAGAAAACCACCTCTGACTGGAGATTTTACAGTATCCTTCCCCTGCCACCAAGCCATGCCCACAGACCGGTAGTAAAAATTTGTGAATCCCACCACTGATGTATGTATGTATGTATGTATGTATGTATGTATGTATGTTGCTTTGGGTGTATATTTGTGCTGAAGATAACATGTTCTCAAACATAGAATATAGAACAAAGAATCATTGGTCTGGAAGGGACTTCAGAGATTTTCTAATCCAACTCTGCTCAACACAGTTTCCTTGTCAGTCAAGTGATTGTCCTTTCTAGTTTTGAAACCCTCCAAGGATGGACCCCTCACAACTTAACAAGAGCCTTGGTGGTGCAGGCTGTTAAACGCCTAGCACTTAAGTTCCAGCTGCCTGCAATTAGTGCAGGCTTGAATCCCACCAGGCTCAAGGTCAACTCAGCTTTCCATCCTCTTGGGGTAGGTAAATTGGGGTAGGTAAGATTGTTGGGGGCAATAAGCTGACTTAGTAATAAGCAGGTATATACAATGGAATGAAGGCTATTGCTGAGCGCATTGGGTTGCACTCCAAAAATTGTAAGCTGCCCTGAGTCTCCGGAGGAGGGCGGGATATAAATATGAATTAAAAAAACTTTATTATTATTATTATTATTATTATTATTATTATTATTATTATTATTAACAACATTATAATAATCTTAATATTAATATTAACGATACAGTGACATCATTATTACAAATACCAATCTCATGTAAATATATACATTCATATACATTCATATACATTTATCTAATTTTTTTATCTCTGCTATCCTTATTTCCATTGTTCAACCATTTATACCTCAGGAGGTTGCAACACAGACAACAACCCAGGAGATAACAGCACAAGACCCAGGATGTCACAACAATAAAACTCAGAAGGTCATCACACAGCCCACTACCCAGGTAGCTAAAACACAAAAGGCTGAAGGACACACAGCCACTACCTCAGCCACACAGGCTCTTACAAAAAAGCCAACCAATCAGCAAACACCAATTCCATCAACCAATCAAGAAGCGACAACACAGCCAAAAACACAGCCAACCAACCCGCTTACAGCAGAGCCAGCACACCACACCTCCCCTCCAGTATTTACCCCTGACGAGAAGTCCTTGTCCTTTCACCGCAGCAAAGTTCTCAAAGCTTGGCGCTAAAGTTCTGGGCAAACGGATGCATGCTGCTTGTTATGTATGTAGGTTTGAATGTTATTGGTTTATTTTGAATTGTTCTTGTAAAATGTCAAATGGGATTGGTTTAAATAGTGCGGGAAAAACCCTGCACTCTGATTGGCTGGAAACTACGGCTGCTGGCTATAAGAAGCAGCCGTTGCCCAGCCAAGTGGGGTCCATTCGAGCTGTAGTCACTTAATAAACTCTTCACTGAAGCTCTTCACGTCTGACTCTTCATGCAAACGTAACACTGCTGTTTTGGATGAAACTCCTGTTACCATAACAACCAACACACTATGGTCCCCCTGCATCTAAATGAAGGACCCAGAGGGAGTCACTTGGTGATACCGTATTTATACCATCTTTGCGTGCGGCTCATTTGCTGCCCGAATATCTGCATGGTGTCGATGGGAATGAATCCCACCCGTTCATTCTGATGGATGAGCGCAGAACTCCGCCAGATGCTCACCCTGTGTCTTCTGATGCAGCTCCTGCTCCTTTCGCTGAAGACATGAGGCATTAACCTCGTGTAATGCATCCCAGTGCAATGAGTCATGGGTACGCATCTGCTCCTTGGTATTCCTAGCCATATTTCTGCTGACTGAAGTCTGGCTTAAGAGTTTTTCTCCCTGGTACCGGCCCATAACACAACTGAATCCTTCCTGCGCTGAGGTCATATTTTGCTGTCATAAGAAAGCCAGGCCATTTGCTGCCTGGACTGAGTCTTGAAATAATTTGGCCCCTGGGCTTTTCCCAAACCTTCTGAAATATTGCTATATTCACTCCTGATCAGGAGGAGGCATTACAGGTCTGCTTTCCTTCTCATAGGAACTGGTCAGGCATATATATCCCTTATCGGGATGTGAACTCACAGCATTGCGGACGGTTTGATAATCACACTGCAGTGTGTTTAGCTTTCAGGTTAGCTTTGATATGGGGATCAGCAGCTTGTAGGAAGGGAGGTCTATTGATACTATCAAGTAGGATGCCTTCCTTCCTTATTTGTTTGCCAATAAGAAAGGAAGCTGTACCATTTGTGGCATTTCTGAAAAGGACAGTTAATAGAATAGAATTAAAATAGAATAATGAAATTAGAATAGAATAATGAATAAGATAGGGTAGGGTAGGGTAGGGTAGGGTAGAGTAGAGTAGCGTAGAGTAGAATAGAATAGAATGGAATGGAATAGAATGGAAGCTGTACCATTTGTGGCATTTCTGAAAAGGACAGTTAATAGAATAGAATAGAATTAAAATAGAATAATGAAATTAGAATAGAAAATAATGAAATTAGAATAGAATAATGAATAGGATAGGGTAGGGTAGGGTAGGGTAGGGTAGAGTAGAATAGAATAGAATGGAATGGAATGGAATGGAATGGAATAGAATGGAAGCTGTACCATTTATAGCATTTCTGAAAAGGACAGTTAATAGAGTAGAATAGAATTAGAATTAGAATAGAATAATGAAATTAGAATAGAATAATGAATAGGGTAGGGTAGGGTAGGGTAGAGTAGAGTAGGGTAGAATAGAATAGAATAGAATAGAATAGAATAGAATAGAATAGAAAAGAAGCTGTATCATTTGTAGCATTTCTGAAAAGGACAGTCCAAAGTATAGAATAGAGTAGAGTAGAGTAGAGTAGAGTAGAGTAGAGTAGAATAGAATAGAATAGAATAGAATAGAATAGAATAGAATAGAGCTGTAAGGGCCCTTGGAGGTCTTCTAGTCCAATTCCCTGCTCAAGCAGGAGACCCTATGCTATTTTAGACAAGTTACTGTCCCGTCTCTTCTTAAAAACCTCCAGTGAGCACCCACAATTTCGGAAGGCAAGCTGTCCCACTGGTTAATTGTCCTCACTGTTAGGAAGTTTCTCCTCAATTCCAGTTGCTTTTCCCCTTGATTAGTTTCCAACCATTGTTTCTCGTCCTGCCCTCTGGTGCTTTGGAGAATAATTTGACACCCCCCCCCCTCTTCTTTGTAGCAGCCTCTCAAACACTGAAGTTGGAGTGAGGGGTCCTTGGTGCTCTCTGAGCTTGGTTGTTTTTATGCAAGATGTTTCATTACCAAACTAGGTAACATCATCAGCACCGATGGTGTTACCTCGTTTGTGTAAGGAAACGCCTGCAAGAAAACAACCAAGCTCTTAGAGGACCATGGACCCTCTCATTTCAACCCAGAGCTACAAATAATCCATAGCTGGAATCCTCCCCAAAATTCTCCATCACGGACTGACCATAGAAACGTGGGCTGAAAGGAAGCCCTTGAAGTTCAACTTCATGCTTCATGCACTTTTTTTAAAAATTCATATTTATATGCCACCCTTCTCCGGAGACTCAGGGCGGCTTACAATGTTTGGAGCGCAACCCAATGCGCTCAGCAATAGCCTTCCTTCCATTGCATATGCCTGCTTATTACTAAGCGGCATTTTTACAAAGTCAGCTTATTGCCCCCAACAATCTTTGGGTCCTCAATTTACCTACCCCGGGAGGATGGAAGGCTGAGTCAGCCTTGAGCCTGGTGGGATTCGAGCCTGCAGTAATTGCAGGCAGCTGGAATTAAGTGCTAGGCATTTAACAGCCTGCACCCCCAAGTCTCTGAAAGTATCCCAACATGGCATTTCCACTTCTCCTTGAAAGCATCCAAGATGAAATGAGAGATGTTTTTGTTTGAGTTCTCTTTAGTCCTACACCAATGAACATGTCTCCCAGCCCCATCTCATACCTCTTTCCTACACGTTGGATCATTTTTCTTTCCCAACTGCCTTGTCTCCTACATTTCCCCTGCTAGTAGTTCTCCTTCCTTTGGCTGAAAGCGACGCTCTTCAAAATGTCATTCCAGGGACAAGAAACTTTGAGAGTTGTTCTCATGGGTGGTGTGTTCTATTTTGTTAGCGATGGGTGAGCGAGGAACATGTGCGAAGGCTTTGCCTTGCATCCTGCAATCCTCTTGTTGGCTGGCTGCAGCTCCCTGATATCTCTGTGCTGCTGAATAATTCTTAGAGGCAACCTTTTGAAAAAGTCTTTGTTTAGTTTATTTTAATTTATTTGGACTTATAGGCCGCCCTCTCTCCCGAAGGACTCAGGGCGGCGTACATAAAAAGGAACAATACAAAAATTAAAACAATTAAAAAAATATTAAATTACAGCCAAATAAACATTCCAAGTTAAAACCCCGATCCCCTGTCAGTCCAGGCCGGATTGTGAAAATAACCATGTTTTAAGGTCACGGCGGAAGGAGCGGAGATCAGGGGCCAGGCGCAATTCCAGGGGTAGCTGGTACCAGAGGGTGGGCGCTCCCACAGAGAAGGCCCTCCCCCTAGGGGTCGCCAGCCTATAATGTTTAGCTGACGATACCCCCAGGAGGCCCCGTCTGTGGGAGCGCACTGGGCGATTGGTGTTTGTCGACGGTAGGAGACGTTCTTGCAAGTACCCTGGACCCAAGCCATATAGGGCTTTATAGGTTGTTACCAGCACCTTGAATCTCACCTGGAGGGCAACCGGTAGGCAATGCAGGCCGCACAGGAGGGGCATAATATGGGAGAATCAGGACGCTCCCATCACCACCCGCGTGGCCGCATTCTGCACCAGCTGAAGTCTCCATATGACATGCAAGGGCAGCCCCATGTAGAGAGCATTGCAGTAGTCGAGTCTAGAGGTAACGAGCGGATGAGTGACCATGCACAGTGCATCCCAGTCCTTGTGAGGTGCAGAGGGATGGAATCGTAGGTAATAGAATTGCAGCGACCAATGTCACTGCCAGGGTAAACAAAATTTTAAAAACTTACCTTGAGAAATATGAAATAAATTCTCAGGCACCCAGGGGCATCCCTTTTTTGTTTTCGCAAAGGAAGCAAAATGGGAGGAAATTACACAGCAGGTACCTAGACAGCATTATTTCATCCAATGAATTGAGGTTATATCAACTCTATTTTAAGAATGCACGAGTTAATCTTTTTTCTTCTTCTATGCCAGTTTACTTTTTAAAAAGAGATTGTTAAGCCTGGTATTCTCTGTATTTGCTGGAGTGCAATTTTTCCCCTTAGCTAGCATGGTGATTGTAAGCACTTGAACTCCAGGTATTAATTGGAATCACTGTTATGGAATGTAGTCTGGATTCCCAGGAGGGAGGGGTTCATGCCAGAGGAGCAAGAGGAAATTCAGTTCAGATAGCTTGTGTATGAGAAAGAGGGTGAAGACACCTCTTCCCTAATAATTCCCAGAGAATATGTTTTATGGGGGTGGTAGCATGCTTTAGTGTGGCAAGATTCTATCTATAAGCGAGGAACAATAAAGAAAACTGTTCGGAAGAATCACAAGATGTCTTTCTTGGGGTTGGCAGTGAAGCCTGACCATCAAAATGGGGAATGCTACTCTAGAAGTTGTGCAAGATCTTTGCTAGCCTTGACAATGTGTGGTTGTGAGCGTATGTGTATACATGTCATGATCTTAATGGAAAATGATGGATGTCCTTCTTGCTCACTTTTTATGGCAGGCCTCGCATTTATCCCTGACCTTAAGATGGACTGCAGTATAATTCTCATTTCAATATGTCATTTCTAATTTTGGCTTACCGTTAAGTACATAGCAGTCTTCTGACATATTTATTGGACGAAGATAGATAGCAATTTAAAAGATGTGGTATGTTGTGCTAGTGAGTGGATTAAATTAAGTTGAGTAAATACTAGAAATGGAATGCGAGAACAGTAAACCAGTTTGGGTGACCTGCTCAGCTTCTGTGGATCTTTGATGCCCGCAAGTGAGATATCTTAGGCATCAGTGAGATCAGGTGATTAGAGAGACTGGCCAAATTAATAGCAATGGCAAAACTGTCAACTCATAAAACATTCCTATGCCAGTTTTAGTAGTTGCCATACAAAAAAAAAAGGGGGGGGGAGGAAGGAAATCTGGAAGAGCAGTGTAGCAAAGCAAAAGTACATTTCAACTCTTACCTTTAAAAGATTGTAACTAAACTACCAGAGCTTTTGCCCGTGAATATATTTAATTGGAGAACGTGATTGATGACACCCAGCCCGTGAATGTGCTCAATTGGAGAATCTGATTTATGATTCACCCAGGGGGGAGGGGGGGAAACAGGGTCACAGGGGACTGTAAATGATGTATGCCAGAGTTGGCTTCATACAAGGCAGTGCCAGTACGTCGCCTCTAATGAATCCTTTGAAGTTTTTTGAAGTTTGGCTCAAGAATCATGACTGTATTAGGGTGATTGCTGGAATCCTGACAAAAACCATCTTCTGGGCAGACCACAAAGAGTGAACGGGCATCCTTCAAATACTTGAAATATCTAAAGAGTCAAGAATCCGTTATTAAAAGCCTCTTGGTAGTTAGGCCTATGGTTAGAAGACACTTCTAGGATGAATTATAGGTAGTCCTCAACTTATGACCATAGTGAGTTGTTAGGTGAGTTTTGCCCCATTTGACAGCCTTCCTTGCCACAGTTAAGTGAATCACTGCCATTGTTAATGGCTTTCCCATTGATTTTGGTCATCAAAATCATGACTCAGGGATCCTGTAACCATCATAAATATGAGCCAGTTGCCAAGCACCTGGATTTTGGTCATGTTACCATGGAGATGTCACAATGGTTGTAAGTGAAAAACTGTCATAAGTCACTTTTTTTCAGGGCCATTTTAACTTCAAACGGTTACATAATAATAATAATAATAATAATAATAATAATAATAATAATAATAATAATACTTATATGCCACCCTCTCTCCCTAGAGACTCAGGGTGGCTTACAGTAAAAAATAGAATACAGTTAATTAAAATACATTAAAACCACAATAGCTAAGCCCAATAAGAAGTAAAACCCCATCAAATTTAAAATAACAATAAAACCCCACCCTTTACCCTTCAGTCCAGGCCAGATTCTTGAAACAACCAAGTCTTTAGGTCACGGCGAAAGGAACGGAGATCAGGGGCCAACCGGAGCTCCAAGGGGAGTCGATTTCACAGGGTGGGCGCTCCCACCGAGAAGGCCCTACCCCTGGGCGCCGCCAGCCGACATTGTCTGGCCGACGGCACCCCAAGGAGGCCCTGCCTGTGGGAGCGCACAGGGCGATTGGAGATCGACACTGGCAGGAGACGCTCCCGC
Organism: Naja naja; assembly: GCA_009733165.1. NCBI lineage: Eukaryota > Metazoa > Chordata > Lepidosauria > Squamata > Elapidae > Naja > Naja naja. Next base: position 4,575,854 of record CM019156.1, on the reverse strand, counting down.
AAATACCCCGGACCCAAGCCATGTAGGACTTTGTATGTTATCACCAACACCTTGAATCTCACCCGAACGATAAATGAATGATTGCAAGTCAAGATTCTACTTGTGTATGTTTGGAAAGGCCAATGTATTGTCCTCAGGGTGCAGCTGAATTTTTCTTCTGCAATATTTTTTTCTCCACAATTTTGATTCAGTTTTTTAAGGGGAAATTGACAACAATGCTTATTTCCAAAGAATGTTAGTGAGAGAAAGAGCTTCACTGTGGAATCTGTGGCAAGCAAATTTGGGAATTTTTATTAATAGGTTCAGGATAGAATGAAAAGGTCTGGCTAACTTATGTTCTTTCCTGGAAAAACACAAGCTTATATACAATGCTCCGCTACCTCTTTTAACCTGTTTTAATCATGGTTTCTAACCAACCACAGTAACCTGCATAATTCACAATGTCATTAAGTATGATTTACAAACTACACTGGCTGGATTAGATAACATGTAAGGTTGAAACTAACCAAATGTGGCATGATATCCAGATTACTAGAAGGGCCATGAGTAACTTCTGAAAATTCTCCACCAAATATATGAGCAGAGAAATAGGTAGACAAAGGGGAAATATTAAAATATCCCACCAGTTCTCAAGAGCAGGACTGTCTTGCAATGGTGACTGAAGCATCACTGCTGAGGTCCTAAGTCTGCTTTCATTTGGGATTGTGGTGGAAGGTAGTCTGGATTCCCAGGAAGGAGGGAGGGGCTGCATTCTAGAGAGCAAAGAGGCAGCAAGGCTTAAAGAGTCTGGTTGTGAGAAAGAGAGTTCAGAAACTCCTCCCTAGCAATTCTCAGTATATATCTATATTGATGCAGACAGTTGCTTTAATTTGGCAAGATCTCGGTTTCCAGGCTAAGAACAATAAAGGAAACTACTCAGTAATAATTTAACATGTCTGTCAGTACTGTCACCTCACATCTGCATTCTGCTGTCTCTTGGTACCGGTCTGCCATGAACTCTTGGGGAGGGGAGCAACTGGATGGTAGGGGGAATAGTTTCACTGATCACTGTATTTTCCTGAGACAGGACTTCAAGGTCACACAGCTGGGAATGGAATGCAGCTGCATGCCATCCCACACTTAAAATAACTGTTCCAAAAACTTCTTTTCTGAATACGGTGGTACGATGGAGGGCCAGCAATGAGAAGTACCAAACAGGGGGAAAAGTTACACTTGGGGAATTTAGCACATGAATTTCAGTTCTGGCTTTGCTCTATTGTATTTCACTTGACCTTTAGTAAACTATACCTTTCTCAAGACAGGGGGTTAAGGATCGTTCTTGCTTAAAGGTTCAAGATGAGGCAGGTCTGATGATGTCTTTCTTGGTCCTTGGGGTCTGCCAGGGACTGAATGAAGTGTGGGATGCAGACTTCAGGGCAGATGAATAGCTTGGTGGCGCAGTGGTTAGAGTGCAGTACTTCAGGCTACTTCTGCTGACAGCCGGCTGCCTGCAATTTGGCACGTCGAATCTCACCAGGCTCAGTGCAGTATTGCATTGTTGGCAGTAGGGAGGGCTGTAGAGCACTGTAAAGTGATATATAAGTCTAAGTGCTATTGCTATCTTCCTTTCTTCCTTCTCTCCCTCCCTCCCTCCATCTCTCTCAGTGGTTAGAATGCAGTATTGCAGGCTACTTCTGCTGACTGCCAGCTGTTTGTAATTTCACAATTCGAATCTCACCAGGCTCAAGGTTGACTCAGCCTTCCAGCCTTGCGAGGTGGGTAAAACAAGGACCCGGATTGTTGGGGGTTGGAGGCTGACTCTGTAAGCCTGTTAGAGGGGGCTGTAAAAGCACCGTGAAGTGGTATATAAGTCTAAGTGCTATTGCTATCTTCCTTTCTTCCTTCTCTCCCCCCCTCCCTCCATCTCTCTCAGTGGTTAGAATGCAGTATTGCAGGCTACTTCTGCTGACTGCCGGCTGTTTGTAATTTCACAATTCAAATCTCACCAGGCTCAAGGTTGACTCAGCCTTCCAGCCTTGCGAGGTGGGTAAAACAAGGACCCGGATTGTTGGGGGTTGGAGGCTGACTCTGTAAGCCTGTTAGGGCTGTAAAAGCACTGTGAAGCGGTATATAAGTCTAAGTGCTATTGCTACTGCTATCTAATGAACAATGGGAGACTGACACACACCTGCCTGCCTTCATAAGCTGAAGCATGTCAGTGCAACAAGAACCAGCCTTCATTGTGAGAATTTCCCTGACATTTTCATTCCCGGAGTCGAGTCTCTTTCAGCAAACGGAACCAGAATTGCCAGAGGAAAGCGTGCAGGAAAACTGCCCCGTCTCCCTTTTTGTAAATGAATTGTTCACAAGGGCAGGAAGCATCATTGTATTCCTTTCTATTTTTCTTTTAAAAAAAAACCACCTCAATATATTGTAAAGATAAAAAGAAAAACCCAGGCTAAATTATTGATATTATTTGGGTGACATTTTAATTTAACACCACTGGGGATGTCTTGGTGACATTTGTCTGCCTGGAGCCCAAGAAAAAGTACAGTATACCGCACAGTGGGTGGTGTTGGCTTCTTTAATGGCACTCAGAGCTGGAGGATGGAGGATGCATTCTGATCTCTGTTTCCTCCCATTGTAGGTTGCATCATGCAGTGTAGTGATTCATAGCTGGGACCTGCAGTTGAGTCCCTGCAGCTCCAGTGTCAAACAGCATCCTCCAGGATCATTAAATTGTATAGCAGTAAGCCTGGATGTGAGGCTTGTAGCTGCTGCTCAGCCCCACCTCCTAAAGTGAAGCAACCAACGTTGTGGGTGTGTGAATGCTCCTTGCTGTTGCATAGAGTGTCTCTCCAATTTGCAGTTCCAGAGTTAATCCTAAATGTATACAAAAACAGTGTCGATTTGGGGATCAACTCAGTTTGGAGATGCTATGATCTTGTCAGGTTTGGAGAAGCTGTGATCTTGTCCCCAAACGAAGAAAGAAAAATAGAGTTATTTCTGAGCAGTTTTCTTCACCTACAGAAATCTTGCCAAATGAAAGCAGCTATTTGCATCACCATAGATATACCCTGAGAATTGCTTGGGAGGGAGCCTTGTTAGCTCTCTTTCTCCCTACCAAACTGTCTTAAACTTCGCTGTCTCTTGGTCCTCTGGAATGCAGCTCCTCCCTCCTGGGAATCCAGACTACGCTCCACCACAGATCTTCAAGAAAACAATTGGGAATTTCTCAAAAAGAGATCTGTTGCTGGCTAATTTTGAAGTTGCAGGATGGCTATGGAAATAGGACATGAAAAGGGACACCAGGACCAAAACAAACAATATTGTATTTAAATTGTCTTCATTAATTACTTGCAGCGCTTGGGCTCCTTCCCTAATTGCTAGGTGAGCTCAGGTGGCAGGAACAAGTTTCTGGAATTTAACTCAATAAGGAGTTCCTTTTGTTGGGCAAATGTTATAGCTCTCCACCTCCAGAGTTGCCTAGTTTAAGATCAGCAAGGGAAGGATTTGGATTAAGTGTCTAGCATTTATTGGGCGCCTGCTTCGGCAAAGGAGAAAAGTAATTATCTGACTGGAGTATGAGCAAAAGTTTGTTATGTCACCACTTGCAAAAGTAAATCGGAGAAGCTAGCTTATCTAAGCAGACTCTCTTCTAGCTTATGATTGAAAAATGCAGGTCAGTCACAGGACATAACTTAAACCCCATTCTCATCTCTCTAACTGACCTTATTGGGTCTCAAGTAACACACACACATCAGAGAAACTCTGTATAAATCTCAGAAGTCAAAACCGTCCCTGCACGTATATAAATTCCTTCTAATACAAAGACTCTTTTTACAGGAAGGGATGGCTTTCCTTAAACACAAAAATGGCTCCAATCCCTTTCATTCTCAACCCACTTCTATGATTAAGTTGTCAGGATTCCGGCAGTTACCCCAATTAAATCACGAGTCTCGAGCCAAACTTCCAAAACTTCAAAAGCATTTATTGGGAGTTAACATGTCTGGCACTGCCTGGGTGTAGCCAACTCTGAGACATATCATTCATTGTCACCCTTGACCATGGTTTCCCCCCCACCCCGGGTGTATCATAATTAATATTCTCCAATGGGACACATCCATAGCCAAGAGTCATCAATCATGTTCTCCAGTTAGAATTTTGTGCCGCAGAAACTTCAGTCACCTAGTTACTATCTCTGAAAAACTATTTATGGAATGCACTTTTTTTTTTTTTTTTTTTTAATTACATTTATATGCCGCCCTTCTCCGAAGACTCAGGTGCTCACAATTTTGGAGCACAATCCAATGTGCTCAGCAATAGCCTTCATTCCATTGTATATGCCTGCTTATTACTAAGCGGCATTTTTACAAGGTCAGCTAATTGCCCCCAACAATCTTGGGTCCTCAATTTACCTACCCTGAGAGGATGGAAGGCTGAGTCAACCTTGAGCCTGGTGGGATTCGAGCCTACAGTAGTTGTAGACAGCTGGATCTTAAGAGCAGGCATTTACAGCCTGAGCCACCAAAGCTCAAAGCTTTTGATTTCCAAGCTGCTGCACTTTCTTTCAAACCCCTTTCCCCTCCTCCCTTTCTGTTGGCAACTCTAAAAAGACCATAGAAATATTTTATGAGTTGACATAAGTCTTCGTTTACAGGACCGTGACATAGTAACCTAATAACAAAAGAAGATTCACAAAACAGAAATAAATACAGGTATAGAGATATATGTAAGAATATATATTGTAAGCAATATCACTATCAGACTGTATGTGACTATAGATTAAAAGGTATAGAGCGATAAACGTATAAAGTGTTACGGTACAACTATGAAAACAACAGTTACAATTATGACGTACAATACTATGTAGTTAAAAGAGTCTACCCTGAATGATGGTTATAACCAGGGTGTATAATATGATGCATATCTAAAAAGGACTTGATATAGCAATAGTCCTTAGACTTATATACCACTTTATAGTGCTTTACAGCCCTCCCTAAGCAGTTTAGAGTGTCAGCCTCTTGCCCCCAACAATCTGGGTCCTCATTTTACCCACCTTGGAAGGATGGAAGGCTGAGTCAATCTTGAGCCTGGTGAGATTCAAACTACCAAACTGCAGGCAGCTGGCTGCAGCAGAAGTAGCTTGCAGTACTGCACTCTAACCACTGCGCCACCGAGGGTCCTAGAGCCTATAACCCCATGATAGCAAACCTATGAAACACGTGCCACAGGTGGCATGCAGAACCCACTCTGCGGGCATGCGAGCTGTACCCAGCTCACTTCTACCATGCATGCGTGCGTGCCTCCTTCCAGCTAACTAATTTTTGGGTCTTTGCCATGCATGCGCAGGGGGCGGGGCGCATGCAGGAGACCTCATCCACATGTGCAGGGGTGGGGGGACCACAGGGGGAATGCAGCATGGCCGCCCTGCACTCCCTATTTTGGGCCTAGTAGGCCTCCGTGCAGCCTCCTGGGAGCAAAAATGGGCCATGGGGGGGAGCTGTGCCGCACAAAGGGCAATCCAAATTTTGGTCGTTAAAAACCAACGTTCGTAGCAATGTTTAATTGTGGTTGTAAGCCGAGGACTACCTGTCACCCTGATGTGGCTGAGGCCATTTTGAGGCTTCGGTGTTGCCACACCAGAGCCAAGGGATAGGGAGTGGGGAGTAGAGATAGCTGGGGTGTTGTAGCCAAAACAAAATACTTTCTCCTGGGAACCAAGGACATTCCAGCAGGTGCTTGGAAGGAGGGGACTGAGGTCACCAAGCAACTGAAGTGTATCCTGATTGGACTATGTGACTGATTGTTTGGGGAAGGGGAAACACTTTTACTTTTAATTAGGTGAAAACCATGGGAACTTTGAGAGTTGGTTTTCACCAGCCTACGCCAATATGATATATCCAAATGAAACTGTTCTTTGAGGAATCATCCTGCCTCGGAGTTCTGCTCGCTATGGGTGTATTACTTGGAACCCTGACACTACCTGTACTTTCTCTCAAACATTGTTGTGGTTCGTCAGCAGCCTATGCAGAGGGCAGTGGAATTGGACAGTGGGGACGAATGGGGACCAGTCCGGGAGTCTGGGGAGGACTCGGACGAGTGTCCTGCATCTGATGCAGAGATGGGGCCAGGACCATCTGAGAGTGGGGTGCTGACTCCGGAGCCTCTGGAGTCTGGCAGCAGCGAGGCAGAGGACCCAGGGGAGCCTGTTCCCAGAGCTGCCAGAAGGCAAGAGCAGCTGAGACAAAAGAGGAGTGACTTGGGAATAAGGCTGGGAGGTGATTGCCCCTCCCTTAAGGTATAAAGGACAGGCAAAGGTGAAGAATTCTTTGCAGGAAGCAAAGTCATTCGCTCTGTTCAGATTAAACCTTGAAGCTCTGTGAGGACTTTGTACTTCAGTTGGTTTTTTATAGTTACTTTGGCACTTTAGTTGTTGGCAGCAATTCAAAGGAGAGAAAGGTGGGTGCTTATCTCGAGGAACTGTTTGGGACTCATTACAGGCTGGGAATGAACATAATTCCCAGCGTTGAAATAAAGCAAGAGTTGTTTGGACTAAGTGTGTGCTTAATTACGGTCTCAGGAAGCCTTGGTCAGAACATCCCTCTTTTAAAGTGACCTTTTGAAATAATGAATTTTTTTTTAACCTAAGACCTAAATAAAGGCATAGAACTCACAGCTTCCACCTTTTGTTTCTCTTCTTTGCCCAACAGCCAACAGTTTTAACTTTGGGGAGAAAAATGGACGTTCTCATATGCCATGGAACACAGAGTCCCTGTTTACATGAGGAGAATGGAAATTCAAGCAAGGCACCAAATTGAAAAGGATATATGATATATGATATCATCCTGGCTCATCCTGGACTCATCTCTTTGCAGAGATGATTGGCTCTTGCAGATCCTTTCTTATAAACAATTTGCCATTTTCCCAACATTTTAAAGAACAGTTGTGCTGTCCTTAGCGCTGTTAAAGGCTTTATTGTATTCCTGCTCTCCAATTTTATCTCTGGGGATGCTCAGTCAGCAAGGAAAGAACTTACAAACAGTTGCATGCTCCCAGCTGGCCTCCAGCAAAGCCTTCGGTAGCCAAAGTATGGTATGTGTATCCATTTCAGGGAATTTACTAACTTCCGTAATATGACAGAAGTAGGCAAAATATAACTCATAAGAATATGTTTTTAGACTGATAAGGCTTCAGGAGGAGGTTTTTCCAAATTGACACCTGCAGTCATTATCAATTAAATAAGCCAGATAAAACTTGTCTGCTCCCAGTAAAGCCATCAAAAAGAAATTATGAAAGGCCCTGCCTTAAGGTATTAGGAAATAAATAAGTTCCAATGGAAAGCAGTTTAGTTGCTGACATTCCTGCAGTAAATTAGTAAAGAAGATTTTGGACAATCTGTGCCTGGACAGACGATTACTTTCACCTTAAGTCTGCTGCCTAAGAGTGTGATCCTGTATTGCAGTTATCCATAACCAAGAGGCTTAAGGCAGAAAAGTGCCAAGGGAAAAAGGAGAGCTAAGCTTGAAATAAGCATGAAAGTTTATGCCTTTTAATAACGTTCGTTAGTTGGGAAAAGGTGCTCTCAGACCCTTTCTGCTTGCAAAATTCAGAAATTGCTTCATTTGCAAATGCTCTGAGCTCAAGTGAGTATTTCAGATCCCGTGGCTGGTGGGTGTTAATTCTCTGGGTCCGTGGAAAAACTAACAGAATAACAGAGTTGGAAGGGACCTTGTGGAGGTCTTCTGGTCAAGCCTATACCCTAAACTAGGGGTGTCAAACTAGATGCATCATGCGCAGGCCACACCCACGAATGGGAAAACATCACGAAACATCACGTGACAGCAATGTGACGCGGCGAGTTTGACACCCGTGCCCTAAACCATTGCAGATGAATGGCTGTACAGTCTCCTGTGATGGAGCACCAGCGACTTCTGGAGGCAAGCCATTCTATTGCTTAAGACCTTGAAAGTCTTCTAGTCCAGGCCCCTGATGAAGCAGGAGACCCTATACCATTTCAGGCAAATGGCTGTCCAACCTTTTCTTAAAAACGTCCAATGATGGAGCAGCCACAACTTCTGGGATGGAAGGCATTCCACTGATTAATTGTCCCCACTGTCTGTAAATTTCTCCTTATTTATAGGTTGCTTCTCTCCTTCATCAGTTTCCACCCATTACTTCTTGTTCCACCCATTGCTTCTGTATATTGCAGAGGTCTGTGAAAATATCTACAGACCCCTCACATCCTGGACATAAACTGTTTCAACTCCTTCCCTCAAAACGACGCTATAGAGCATTGCACACCAGAACAACTAGACACAAGGATGGTTTTTTCCTGAACGTCATAACTCTGCTAAACAAATAATTCCCTCAACGCTGTCCAACTATTTACAAAGTCTGCACTACTATCACTATTAATCTTCTCATCACTCCTTATCACCCATCCCCTCCCACTTGTAACTGTATGACTGTAACTTTGTTGCTTGAATCCTTACGATTTATATTAACTGTTTCCTAGTATGATTTGATTGCTGATTGTACCCTATGACTATCATTAAGTATTGCACCTTATGATTCTTGACTCTTGATGAATGTATCTTTTCTTTTATGTACGCTGAGAGCATTTGCACCAAGACAAATTCCTCGTGTGTCCAATCACACTTGGCCAATAAAGAATTCTATTCTATTCTATTCTATTCTATTCTATTCTATTCTATTCTATTCTATTCTATTCTATTCCATTCCATTCCATTCCATTCCATTCTTCTGCCTTCGGGTGCTTTGGAGAATAATGGCCCCCTCCTCTCTGTGGCAGCCCCTCAAATATTGGAAGACTGCTATCCTGTCTCCCCTGGTCCTTCTCTTCACTAGACTAGCCATGCCCAGTTCCTGCAACCGTTCTTCATATGTCTTAGCCTCTAGTCCCCTAATCATCCTGGTTGCTCTTATCTGCATTCTTTCTAGAGTCTAGGAAGGTGAAGGTAACAAAGCAAAATGCTTCCTTATCAGCTTTGATCAAGGTACAGGCAGGGCTAGCGAGATCAAACCCTACAGGCTTCAGAGAAGCTCTGGATCCAGGAATGTAGGACGAACAGAGACTAAGGTGATGGAGCCATGGGTACGAGCAGCGTTCTTCACCGTGACAGCAGTTGATCTACTATCTTGGAGCAGGCTAATTTTTGTGACTTATGGGAGGGAAGCAAAGCTGACCTCCTTTTTTTCACCCTGGTCTCCAAGAACTACAGAAGCACGGCATCAAGGGCATGATATGGTTGGAGAACTTTTTTTCTTGTAAGAGTTATTGATCACAGCAAAGATTGGTGCACTTAGTGTATTTTGCTTTAAAAAGGAAATCTGAGAAACAGTGCCGTGGAATTTCAATGAGTCAATGAAAGAGCACTAAAATAAAAGCAACCAACCTTAAACTCAATCAATGAATAAAACAAATGCATTGCATGGGGTGGGATGAGGGGAATCCCATCCACTTGACCTCACAATTGCCTCCCTAGTCATTTTATAATCTTCTTTAGAGTCCCTGGTTCCTTTTCTCAACCTTCCAACAAGCCCAGCTTTAAAAATAAAATAAAATCTCCCAAATGAAAATGCATTATTTATTGGGACATGTATTTTGTTGGCAGAATTTTGGGAGCAAAGCAATGATGATTCTTTGAAGAACTTTGGTGGGATTCTTCCTGACAGAGCAACGGTCTTCCAAAAGGTTCGGGGTTAGTTGATAGTTCAGTGGGAAGACATGCCCTTCCTTAGGGGTTTGCAAGAGGCAAAGAACAGAGAAATACAGAACACAGAGAGAGGAGAATATGAAGAGGCCTTCCTTTCCGAGGCAGGATGAACGGTGTCCATTGTCAACTCATAAAGCATTTCTATGTTTGTTTTAGTAGTTGCCATAAAAAAAAGGGGGGGAGGAAATCTGGAAAAGCAGTGCAGCAACTTGGAGGTGAGAGTACATTCCAACTCTTATCTTTAAAAGATTGTAACTAAACTACCAGAGCTTTTGCCCATGAATATATTTAATCGGAAAACGTGAATGAGGACACGTAGCCCGTGAAGGTGCTCAATTGGAGAATCTGGTTGATAAGAAACCCAGGCGGGAGAGTGGGAAACAGGGTCACAGTGGACTGTAAATGACATATGCCAGAGTTGGCTGCACACAGGGCACTGCCAGTATGTCGCCTCTAATGAATCCTTTGAAGGTTTTTGAAGTTTGGCTCGAGAATCATGATTTAATTAGGGCGATTACTGGAATCCTGACATTTGGATGCTTTCGAACTGTTAGAAGTCTGTAGAGATTCTCAGTTGTCCAGGTCATGGTTGTCCCAAAGGTGCCTTTTTTTTCCAGCAGGCAACTGGACTCCCTTGTTTTTTTTTCTTTTGAAGATGTTTCTCTTCTCATCCAAGAAGCTTCTTCAGCTCTGACTGGATGGTGGGGAATGGAAGGATTTACATTCCTTGCAGACAGCTGATCATTTTTTTTAAAATTACATTTATATGCCGCCCTTCTCCAAAGACTCAGGGCAGCTTACAATTTTTGGGATACAACCCAGTGTGCTCAGCAATAGCCTTCATTCCATTGTATATGCCTGCTTATTACTAAGCAGCATTTTTACAAGGTCAGCTAATTGCCCCCAACAATCTTGGGTCCTCAATTTGCATCCTTTTAGAGGGTGGTTGAAGCACTTGGAGGTTTGTCTGTCTCCTCAGGGTAGGGATGGGAGCTTACCCTGTCATGCAGTGCTTGGGTTTCAGAATCCCAACCTTCCAGTTGACAAGCCCAGCATCTTAACCTCAGTCTTAGGGTTAGTCAGGAAGTTGATTTATTTTAAGATTTTCTAGTAGGCTTTGATGTGTTTGTTCCTTCCCTTTAACCAAGTTAGTTCTGTTCACTGTGGGCAATCTGTTTTGTTTCAGATTTTTTTTTTAAAAGTAAAATGATAACTCTTCATTTAAAAATGAGTTTTACTTTTCTAGTGCACTTACCCAGTTTTGGGGGAAGTGAGAGGACATTTTGGGGCTTTAAAGACAAAAGGCACCCCTAATCTTATTCTGTACTCCAAATGTGAAAAATCACAGTATAAAAATTTGACACTCCTCTAATGGTTGTTCATTAGGTCTTGCTCAAGGTCTATTTGTTGCCTACTTCTGACTCTTCTGAGACTTCAACAGCCAGCATGATCTTTTAAGACCAACTCAACTCAAGATCCCCATCCAGATGGATTTAGGGAAATAAAAACACAACCCCCCTCCAACCCAGTGGTGGGATGCAAATTTTTTTTACTAATGGTTCTGTGGGTGTGGCTTAGTGGGCATGGCAGGGGAAGGACATACTGCAAAATCCCCATTCTCTCCCACCCCACTAACCTGCTTTCCAGCTCCGTTCTCCTGTGCAGGGCAACCAAAGAAGACCCAGCCAATCAGCTGGGACTCGGGAGGCAGAGAAGAGATGGGGGCGGGGCCAGTCAGAGGTGGGATTGGCCGGTTCTCCTGACTACTCAAAATTTCCATTACTGGTTCTCCAGAACTGGTCAGAACTGGCTGAATACCACCTCTGGGTTGATCCCTGCAAAAGGAACAGGCAAAAGTTGCCTTCAGTCAAACCAAACTCCGGAGAAAACTCCAATTTTTTGGGTAACCGCACAAAAAGTGGCTTTTTCTGGGAAATGGTTTAACTTGGTGGCTCAGGCTGTTAAATGCCTGCTCTTAAGATTCAGCTGTCTACAATTACTGTAGGCTCGAACCCCACCAGGCTCAAGGTTGACTCAGCCTTCCATCCTCTCGGGGTAGGTAAATTGAGGACCCAAGATTGTTGGGGGCAATTAGCTGACCTTGTAAAAATGCCGCTTAGTAATAAGCAGGCATATACAATGGAATGAAGGCTATTGCTGAGCACACTGGGTTGTATCCCAAAATTGTAAGCCTGAGTCTTCGGAGAAGGGCGGCATATAAATGTAATTAAAATAAAATAAATAAAATAAAAACTTCCCAGTCTAATACAAGCGCCAAACTGAACTGTGCTGAGAATCAAGGCAGCAGGATTTTGGTTTCAATGCCCCTTCAATGCATTCATTCCATCTTCTTGAATTTCTCTACGGCAGTGGTTCCTCAACACCCAGACCATAGAACCGGTACAGATCCATGGCCTGTTAGGAATGAGCTGCATAGCTGGAAGTGAGCAGTGGGAGAGCAAGCATGTGCCTGTGAGGGATCTAGGTTGCACACTCCCACCTTCCATCGCTCGGTGGAGAAGTTGTCTTCCATGAAACCAGTCCCTGGTTTGAGAACCACTGCTGTATGGGGACCGAATGAATTTCTCTACTTTTTTTTTTTGCAAACCCTGGCTCTTGGTTCTCCAGAACTGGCCAGAACCTGCTGAATACCACCTGTGCTCCAACCTCAGGGCAAAGAAGCATCTGAGAAAGGAAGATTTGACGGCATAAAAAAAATTACATGGACTCTCCCGCTGGTTACATTTGATTGGCAAGATGTATTTCCCCCCTCCTGTCTTGAAGTGTGTGTGGGTTAACACGAAACTCAACATTCAACTTCAAACGCATTGTCACTTTTGCTGCGCCAACTACTTTTGCTCTTATAACTTGTCCTTTTCTGTAAGTTTGAAGAGATTGACAAGACTTCTGAAAGCTCGCTGACAGCTGAGGCTTCGGGGAGTTGACGGGCTACATAATTAAGAGGCATTTCTTCTTCCTTGTATAGTGTGATTCAGTTAGAATGCCCATTTTGACTCGCTCTAATTGGGACATACACACCCCGGAAAAAACAAAATTTGGTCAGAGCTTTTCATGGGTCGATGTAAACCTTGGTTCATATCTGCCACACTTACATGCCAAGGCGGTGATCGTAACAATCCCAGTCATTTTAATTCCATTGTTCTTTTATTTTAAACAGATGAAGTCATCGGAGATCGATCAAGAATTATTCACAGAAAGTTACTGCAGGGTATGCAGTGCTCAGCTAATCTCGGAATCACAACGTGTGGCTCATTACGAGGTAAGAGGTGTGATGCTGGAGGAGGGTGTGAGAAAACCTGGTGTCTGGTTTGCTGGTTTGTTGCAAATCAATAATCTAACAGTGGGTTTGAAGGAAATATACAAAGCTGGAGGGTGATCATTTTTTATTTTATTTTATTTATTTATTTTGTCAATTGCTACAAGATAATAAGTATAAGGATAAACATAGTTATGAATACATGAAATGAATACATATAGGAAAAATAAAAGAAACAATAGGACAGGGACGGTAGGAACGTTGGTGCACTTATGCACGCCCCCTACAGACCTCTTAGGAAAGGGGTGAGGTCAATAGTAGACAGTCTAAGGTTAAAGTTTTTGGGGTTTGGGGAAGAAACCACAGAGTCAGGTAGAGTATTCCAGACATTGACCACTCTGTTGCTGAAGTCGTATTTCCTGCAATAGAGTTTGGTGCGGTTAACCTTGAGTTTGTATCTATTGTGTGCTCTTGTGTTGTTACGGTTGAAGCTGAAGTATTCATTGACCGGAAGGACATTGCAATGTCTGATTTTATATACTATACTTAGATTGGACCGCAGGCGGCATAGTTCTAGGTTTTCTAGATCTAGAATTTCAAGTCTGGCGGTGTAAGGTATTCTGCAACAAGTAGAGGAGTGGAGAACTCTTCTTGTGAAATATTTCTGGATTTCTCAACTGTGTTAATATCAGATACATGATGTGGGTTTCCAAACTGATGAGCTGTATTCTAGTATTGGTCTAGCAAATGTTTTGTATGCCCTAGTTAGTAGTGTGATATTACCAGAGAAAAAACTACGTAGGATTAGGTTAACGACTCTTAATGCCTTTTTGGCTATGTAGTTACAGTGGGCTCTAGCACTTAGATCATTAGAGATGAGTATTCCAAGGTCCTTGACGGAGTTTGGATCATCAACAAGGTCTTGACTATTCAGCTTGTATTTTGTATTTGTATTTTATGGCAGAACATGGAATAATAGAGTTGGGAAGGGACATTTGAGATCTTCTAGTCAAACCCTCTGCTCAAGCAGGAGACCTTGTATCATTCCAGGCAAATGGTTGTCCAATCTTTTCTTAAAAGCCACCAGTGAGCACCCACAACTTCTGAAGTCAAGCTGTTCCATTGGTTGATTGCTCTCACTGTTAGGAAATTTCTCCTTAATTCTTAATTCCTTGGTTAGTTTCCAACCATGGTTTCTTGCCTTGCCTTTTGGTGCTTTGGAAAATAATTTGACCCCCTCATCTTTGTTGGCAGCCCCTCCAATATTGGAACACAGCTATCATGCCTCTCCTAGTCCTCAAATCAAGATCTCTTGATTTCAAATCAAGAAATGACGAGGGTGACTTCCAGGATTATTTCGGGGCATCAGTTTTTGAGAAAGCTGCCATGAGTCCTGTGACGAACAATGAGGATGGTCAGGGGACCAACTTAGGGTCTTCTAGAGTCATCCAAACACTAGGGTTCAACCCTAAAAAGATAAGCTTTATGCAGTGGTGGGTTTCAAAAAAGTTTACCACTGGTTCGGTGGGTGTGCTTTGCGCGTGCGCATACACTTTGCACGCGTGCACCAAACACACACTTGGCGCAGGCACAGAGGTCTTCCGACTCACCTCCTACAATCTTGCACTCTCCCTGTCGCTTCAGCAGCTGACGTGCGGCCATCTGCTGTGCCACGCAAAGTAGCTGTGCCCCCAAAACAGGGAATAAAGGTCAATATGGGAGCCTGGGGGGGCGGGCGGGCCCAACAGCAGCTCCAGCAACTCCTCAGAGAGAACCAGTTCAGTCTCTGCTGATTGTCAGGGTTCTGGCAGTTACTCCAATTAAATCATGATCCTTGAGCCACAACTCCCAAAACTAAAGAGGATTTATTTGAAGGTAACATTCTACATCCAGCACTAATCTGGGCGTAGCCAACTCTGAGATACATAATTCACTGTCATCCTTGATCCTGCTTTTCCCCCCACCCCTCTGGGTGTATCATCCAATGCAAAACGTCCATAGCCAAGAGTCATCAATCATGCTCTCCAATTAGATTTTTTTCGTGGCCGAAGCTTCAGTTATCTAATCAGTCTCTGAAGAAAATATGAATGGAATGTACTTTCAATTCCACACTGCCGCCTGCTCTTTGAAACTCTGCCCCTTCTTTCTGTTTTCAACTATAAAACGTGTATACAAAATGTTTTAAGAGTTGACATTGGTCTTCGGTGCTACCGGAATGCCAGAACCAGGCCGAACCAGTAGAATACCACCACTGGCTTTATGCCACTTCAGTGATGGTTGGGTACACTGTTTTAAGTCAACAGTGGAGAAATGGTCTAAAGACCTGGCATGTTTAATATTGAAAAGAAGAGACTGAAATAGGATCTGACTGTCAGGTTTCCAAGTGGTGAAATCCATTTAAAAAGAAAAGAACAAAGTCCATCTTCCAAGACAAATTCTTTTATTTAGGAAAGCTTCAAATTGGCAAAGTCCATGGTAATTCCGGATCTGACGCAACCCGGAATTACTCCACAATATTAGAAGTTAGAAACAACCCCCAAAAGTCACATTCTCCAATAGAAGTAATTCAACGTTGCTTGATGTCATAAATCTCCACCTTAAGGGGCCTGAGCACGGACAGCTCCTTTTCCCATGGGAAAAAGAATCACCTAGCCTAAACAACTCTCTCTATCTTCACTCCTCCCCCCTTAGGAATGTGGCAAGCCCAAAACCCATTCCCCATGACTGCCAGAGAAAGTAAGAAAAAGAATATATACTAAGCCCAACTAAAATGGCTACGCATATGTCAATTTCGGGCTTGACAGGCTGCCCTCCCTCATTTGAAAAGAAACTGTCAAGCCTGAAATTGACACAAAAATTGTCATAAAAAAATAAGGTCCACTTCTTTTGTGTGCTGTTATACACAAACAGAAGTCTGGAATGCTTTAGTTTAGGTTCCTGTACTAAGGAGGATGTGAGCATTTGAACAGCCCTTCAAAGTCCATGTTTCATCTTCTGAAATATTTAACGTACAATATCAAATCAAATCTTTATTGCGGCCATAGACAGGCATAAACGTAACATACTGATTTTATGAAGCCACTATCAAATCTTTCAAACTTGCAAAAATGGTCTGACATTTTTATCTCCGTCATCTACTCTGGTGATATTATTATTTTTCCCCCAAAATCATATCTTCTGCAAAGGATGAGAATAATAATGACGAGGTTGTTGATGTGTGCGTTGGAGAAAAAATTCAGCTATCCCTGCTGAGAACAGATTGACAAACAGAGTTGGAGAACCTTTGGTAAAGCTATACAATTTATGTTGATCAGTTAGTTACCCAGGAAAGTTAAGGGAAGGGAAGGCATAAGGTTCTTTCTGCAATCTGATCTCTGAGGATTTCAATACGCATTGATATAATTCATCGTCTGGTAAATCAATGTAGTGTTTAATCCTTTCTGCCAGATTTAACACATTCTCTGCTGGTTTTCTTCCTCATGTTCTGAATGTCTATACATGTCTTAGCTCAAAAGTACCCTGTTTCCCAGAAAATAAGACCCTGTCTTATGTTTTTTTTTGCTACCAAAAAGGGCACCAGGTCTTATTTTGGGGGGATGTCCTCCACTGACTAACCTCACTTGCACGCATCATCCCTGGCCTCTTTTTCTCTGTCAGAGGCCTTCAGGAACTTCTTCTGTGGCCGGCAAAGCTTTCCTGAAGGCCTCTGCAGCCGATAATGGAGCTCTGGATCTATCCAGAGCTTTGTTATCAGCTACAGAGGCCTTCAGGAAAGCCTTGTCAGCCTTGCCAGCTGCAGAAGAAATGGGCCAGCAAGACAGGTGTTGGGATGTGCAAGGCCTGGCTACAACTGTCCAAAGGTAAGTAGTAGGGCAGCTCCACCCCCCCATCCCCATCCTACCTTAATTTTACCCATGCACTCTGGAGTGGGTGGGATCTTAATTAGGGCTTATATTTTTGGGGGGTAGGGTTTATATTGGGCGCACATGTAAAAATCAAGCTAGGACTTACTTTCAGGGTAGGTCATATTTTGGGGGAAAATATATAGTTTAAGCAGGCATCTTTGGAGAGCAAACACATCTGGAAGGGTTCCTTTTGAGAAGAGACAAGCTTAAAGTACATATGCTTAAAATTAAATGTACTTTCTCAAGCAGCTTTCTTTAAGCTGCAGAGTAATGCAAAATGGGTCATAGTATATTTATACAAGGATCTGAGTGAAAAGTGATATGGCCCCCATAACAGAGGCTTTCCTGTCCATTGGTGGGGAAAAAAATTATACATCATTGATCCCATTTGTTGTGGAGTGTGAATTTGTGCATTTTGACAATCTTTCTCAAGTTCTGTAGCCCTTGTGGTGTGGTTGGTGAAACAAATGCAAGAGAAATATGAAAAATCCCTGCTTTTCAGATGTTGTGGGTTGCCTATCACTGGAGAAGAGACTAGACAGCCATTTTGTCTGGAATGGTATAGCATTTCCTGCACAAACAGGGGGCTGGACTAGATGACTTCCAAGGTCCCTTTCAATTCTGTTATTCTGTGTCTTCTTCTAATTGTGACTGATCACTTATCATGTTGCATCTTTTCATTACCCATCATGGTCATTGGTTGAGAAAAGATGGACCAACTTTAACATATTAAATGTTAGAACATTCGTTGACTTTGCCTTTTCTTCCTCCGCTGTTCCTCCTCTTCAAATTACTCTCCCCCAATTTATTTTCTTCTGGAAAGAGGAAAAAGGGAGGGAGATATAACTAGAGGATTTCTATAGATAGTGGCACAAAAAGGGAGATTTAAGTATCCCTTCCTTTTCGGATTGTTCTTTTTTTGACAGTAACCTACAATTTTCAAATCTAAAAAAAAGGCTTGAAAGAAAAAAAAATAGCAAGCATGAAGGTTGATTTTTGCATGACATGAGCTGTTTATCATTAGCCAATCAGCAATGCATTATTTTGAGGTAGGCACTAAGAGTTTTCTCAAGAGGCCCAGCAGGTATTTTCAGCTTTGGGGGGGGATCATTATTGGAAATTTCCCTACCTTTGATTTAATATGCATTTGCGGTTTGTGTACTGCGTGCGGAAAAACACGTGATGGGGGATCCAGGTTAAATTATGTTTTTTCAGCCCTGTCAAAACAAGAGTGGGACATTTTCGAGTTGCTTAGGGGAGGCAGGAGACGAACTGTAAGGAACATAGTGAATATGGAACGTGAGCATTTTGGTATTTGGAAAAGATGGCTTTTCTCTTTTAATTTGTGTGAAATTAGCACTTATTCTACTGCTTCAAATGATCAGGAGTTACAGGTAGTCCTTGACCTACTTGAGCAGGGCGGATGGTCCCTTTCAACTCTGTTATTCTCTTATTCTGGCTCTTGCCAAGGTGTTCCTCAGAAGGTAGCTGAAAGCCAGAGGTGGTATTCAACCAGTTCTGACCAGTTCTGGAGAACCGGTGGTGGAAATTTTGAGTCATTCAGAGAACTGGCAAATCCCACCTCTGACTGGCTCCGCCCCCATCTATTCCCTGCCTCCCGAGTCCCAGCTGATTGGCTGGGTCTTCTTTGGTTTCCCTGCACAGGAGAAGGGAGCTGAAAAGCAGATTAGGGGGGTGAGAGAGAATGGGGATTTTGCAGTAACCTTCCCCCAGGAGTGGGGTGGAAATGGAGATTTTACAGTATCCTTCCCCTGCCACACCCACCAATCCACCAAGCTACGCCCACAGAACACCATGCCCACCAAGCCACACCCACAGCTGATCAGCTGGGTCTTCTTTGGTTGCCCTGCACAGGAGAAGGGAGCTGAAAAGCAGATTAGGGGGGTGAGAGAGAATGGGGATTTTGCAGTAACCTTCCCCCAGGAGTGGGGTGGGAATGGAGACTTTATAAGTATCCTTCCCCTGCCATGCCCACCAAGCCACGCCCACAGAATCAGTAGTAAAAAATTTTTGAATCCCACCACTGCTGAAAGCAGCATTATTTTTTTCTGGTTTACAGATAGATTATTTGCATGGACTGCAAATAGATTCCATGACTTACTTCACTTATTATTAGACAGCCAGTATGGTGTAGTTGTGAAGGTGCTGGACCAGGAGTGATGCCACCTCTCATTGTATTTTCACCCTGTCCACTGCAGGTCACTCACCTCCCTGGCTCCTTTGAGTGTAGCTCTTGATCATGGCAATGTTCTCCACCCCTGCAGTGAAGGAGAATCTTAATTTTTCACCTCTCAAGGAAAAAGAGAGAGGAGAAAACAGAAAGGCTCCTTATTCTGAAACGTGGAAAGCATATAAAAGCTATAGAAAGAGCCTGGCCCAGTAACTTGACTTTGTAAGAGCTGAGCCGATCAAATGCAAATCAAATGAGCAAAGCAGAAAAACAAAAGGATAATTTTTTAATAGTATAATCTTATTGCCAAACATGCTCTCTAACTGCATTACACGCTACTGTCTTGAATTGCTGTAATAAGATTGCATATTGCACTTACATTGTTTTTCCACGCTGGTTGTTTTCTGATCCCTGCCCCAGAAACAAAGATACTTATGATAAAATTGTTTTATAATAATTTGTTGCCTCCTTTCAAATGCAGAACTCACTGTACTGGGGCTGGAATTTTCTCTAGAAATGTTATAATCTCACCCGCAGTTTTTCTTGGCCCAAGCAGTCTTCTGCATGAGAATATATTCATTTATACGCTACCATTTTCTTTCTTTCTTTCTTTCTTTTTAAAAAAGCACACTAATTACTTCGTTGCTGTTTTTCCATGCCAATTTCTTCATTGCTCAGCTTTGTTGCACTTTTGGAAGGCCGTAATTGTTACCATTTGGAAGGGAGTGGAAACACAAATGGAAGATTTGCTCCATTTATTAATGATAGCAGCAAGGATCACTCCAGTTCATACTCAATTTCACTTTCATCTCATGGCATCAGGGTTTTGATCCACTTCTCAGGGGGGCAACTTGGGTGAGTGGGTGAGGAGTCAGGTTAAATTGAGTTAAACAGATTAACAGAGTTGGAAGGGACCTTGTAGGTCATCTAGCCCAACGCCCCAAGCAGGAGACCCTGCACCATTTCTGACAGTTGACAGGCTCTGAGCTCGGGAAGAGCAACTGTTACTCTCCTGCAAGTAGTACATCTGAACACCCATCAGAGCCCAAAGCTTTAAAACCAG
The DNA here is from genome assembly GCA_009733165.1 of Naja naja. Classification (NCBI taxonomy): domain Eukaryota; kingdom Metazoa; phylum Chordata; class Lepidosauria; order Squamata; family Elapidae; genus Naja; species Naja naja. The sequence goes on along the minus strand of CM019156.1, from coordinate 4,555,699 downwards.
GATGTCCAAATCTGTCTTTGCCAACAAATGTGATTTTAATCCTGTCGGTGTTGTGGTTCGCCAGCAGCAGGTGCGGATGGTTGAGGTCTCAGAGAGCGAGGACTCAGATGAGGGGCCTGCGTGTGATGCAGGGATGGGGCCAGGACCATCAGGGAGTGGAGTGCTGCCTTCGGAGATTGTGGAGGCTGGCAGCAGTGAGGAAGAGGTCCCCGAGGAGCCCGTGCCCAGCGCACATGCGTGCAGGGCTGCTTGAAGGAAAGAGCAGCTGCAGCAGCATGGGCAACTCGGGAGTAAGGCTGCCAGGTAATGGCCCCTCCCTGAGGAGATAAAAGCCAGCTGAAAAACCGGAGTTCTTTGCAGGAAGCAAAGAAGTTTTTGCACTCAAGCCTTGTGGAAGTTTGGACTCTCTTAGTTTGTGTTTGGAGACTCTTTGTGTTTGAAATATTTCTTGGCAACTTTATGTAGTCTTCTTGGTAGCCTTGCACAACCTTGGCATGGCTCGTTCTTATCAGAGACAATTAGTTGGAAACAGCCTTTTAACCGGGAAGGAACGAAATTCGTAAAGAATCATTAAAAGGTTTTGCTGTTACCTCTGTTTGGTGTTTGTTTCCTTAGAACAAGGTTTGGGTCAAAACAGTTGGGCAGAAGCAACTACTTATGAAAAGTCTCAAAGAGAAGCTTTATTGTTAGTCACCTATGTTACAAGAATCTCATCAAATCGACTGCATTCCCTTGGGAACGACCAGATAAAAGCTTCAGGGATTCTGAGGCAGGTCAGGCCTGTGACGCTTTCTGGAGTGCAAGGACTCTAAGCTTGGTCCCCTCTTAACACCCCCCTCCAATATAGCTGGACATTCTGGTACATACCCCAAAATAGAGCTGGCTCCCTCCAATGGCTCAAGTCTTGTCATTATTCATGCAATCATTTCATCAGTGGCAATGTAAATACAGAGACTCCCTGGTGCCATTCAAGAAGAGAAGAAAAAGACATTTTCTAGACCACTAGAAGAGTTCTAGAAGATCACTCCATTTTTTTATTGATGTAAGAAAGTCCATTCTATCTAGCTTCGGATACAGAATGATTTGAATAACTTACTAAAAATACCTTCAGTATGTATTTAATATTACATGTTGTAACAGCAGCAAGGATCATATTTGCACAACATTGGAAAAATGAAGAAACACCGTGAGATGAAGAGATGATTAAGAAGATACTAGACTGTGCAGAAATGGATAGATCGACATTAAAAATTAAGCAGAAAGAAGACACAGAATACTATCAAACATGGAATCTATTTTACCAGTGGAAAAAAAAGCAGTGGAGACTGAGCATATAATTAGTACTGTAAAGCAAATTAAATACCCAGACAACACAAGGTTTAATAAGCACTAAGAAATGTAATTAATAAAAAATCAATTAAAAAAATATCTTCGGCTATTAAGATTTTTCTCCACCGACCCCAAGAAATCCCGCTAAACGAAGCAAAATCGCTCCCAGGGAGGGGTGTGTGAGGGCAGGTGAATGGATTTGTTAAGCACAGGCTCAACTCCTAACTGGATGGAAAGCAACAGAGTGTTCCTTTCAGTCTCAAACGTGTTCTTTTCAAATGTCCATGTTTGTGCTAATGGCTGCCAAGAGTGCTTCCAGCATTTGCCACCTGTTCTGCAGTCTGCGTGTTTAGCTGCCTCTCTTGGCAAGGATCTCAACTACAGGCACCTCCCGCGTAGGAAGTTTGCTTGTGGTAGAGTTTGCTTTCTTTGTATGTGTGTGAGGAGGGGGGGTTGTTTTGGTTTTTTTTGCATTTATATTAACTAAGGATAGCCTAAGGTGAGCAGTAAGGCTTCGGTTAGGAGGCTGAACCATGGGGCTTCCATGAAATTGGTGGTCTTTTTTCATAATGGAGTCTATTTGAGATATGGAGAACTTGCCATAGAATAGAATAGAATAGAATAGAATAGAATAGAATAGAATAGAATTGAATAGATGAAGGGAGGGGGGAATGGAATGGAATGGAATGGAAAGGAATGGAATGGAATAGAATAGAATAGAATAGAATAGAATAGAATAGAATAGAATAGATGAAAAGGGAATGGAATGGAATGGAATGGAATGGAATCGAATAGAATAGAATAGAATAGTGAAATGGAATAAGAATGGAATGGAATAGAATAAATAAAAGAAAAGGAAAGAAGAATGGAATGGAATAGAATAGAATAGAATAGAATAGAATAGAATAGAATAGAAATGAATAGAATGGAATAGAATAGAATAGAGAAATGGAATAAGAATGGAATGGAATGGAATGGAATAGAATAGAGAAGGAAGGAGAATGGAATGGAGTAGAGTAGAATAGAATAGAATAGAATAGAATAGAATAGAATAGAATAGAATAGAATAGTGAAATGGAATAAGAATAGAATAGAATAGAATAGAATAGGACAGAGTTAGAAGGGACCTTGGAGGTTGTCTAGTCTAACCCTCTGTCAGGCAGGAAACCCTATACCATTTCAGAGAAATGGTTGTCCAATCTCTTCTTAAAAACTTCCAGTGTTGGAGCATTCACAACTTCTGGAGGCAAGTTGTTCCACCAATTAATTGTTCTCACTGCCAGGAAATTTCTCTTTAGTTCTAAGTTGCTTCTCTCCTGGATTAATTTCCACCTATTGCTTCTTGTCCTGCCTTCAGGTGCTTTGGAGAATACTTTGATCCCGCTCTTCTTTGTGGCAGCCCCTGAGATATTGGAAGACTGCTTTCATGTCACCCCTAGACCTTTACATCAAATTGGACATACCCAATTCCAGCAACCGTTCTTTATATATTTTAGCCTCCATATACAATTCCTTTTGAAGAAATAGAACTTTCTCATACCTGACCCAAAAATCTTGCAGTAAAAAATTATCCGTGTTGTATTGCACTCAGATGTAACATTGAGCTGAATTATTAATATGCATATGTAGTTTTCAAGCTGCTCTTTGAATATTGCTCCAAGGGCTTTAACACTATTTGAAAATATTTGAATAACAATCCTAAATGCAGTATACATAAGCTAAGAGGAATTGTTTTTATTTTTAAGGAATTTATCAACATTGTATTTGTAACCATTTGCAATATATAGGTGTCATAACATTCCAGGGATTATAAAAAGGCAGATAATTAAAATGAGATGGCTGCCAAATTAAAACAAAGCAAATATTTTTCTCTGACTCTTTGATGTTGGTTCCAGAGTTTTAGCTGTTTCTGTGAAAACTGCTATATTGTCATAGATAATTCCTCTGGGTATTGTCAGCTTCAGCAAAAAGCTAATAACATAAATGATCTTTAAAGTAGTTATCTCCTTTTACTTGAGCCATATTGTTTGTCTGACTTTGGAAGTAATTTTGTTTTTCTCACGGAGTTTTCTTTAGCAAGATTTGTTAAGGTGAAATAAATAGTGATGCAAAAATTCCAGCGAATGAACTCATGTATTTAGGTGTCTCTTATGGCAGAAACTTTTCTGAGTTTTTTTTTCTCACAGGCTTACACTGGATCTGAGAGGAGTGTGTGAGTCTAGACTGCTTCTGTAGTCAATTTTGTTTGACAACAAGCTTTTACACTATTTTCTGTTGATGAAATAGTGTGTTAATAATCAAGGTAGAAAAAAATTCAAGAAGTGCTATTCTGGAGCTGAACAACACATAGAGGGGAAAGTGTGGTTTATTTTTTAAGGGTCTCCTACAGGGTAGGGGCCCATGCTTAAGAGTTGATGAGTGGAGGCTTGTCATTGTTGAAGGGAAGTGTTAAACTATTTTTGACAAGCTGAAAGTTATATCACACGAGAATCTGACAGGTGTAACTGCTGTTATACTGTTTTATTTGTGAGGGAGCTTTGAAAAGTTGTTGCTTAGGATAGTTCATCATTTTGGCATTATCTATGTGTGTACTGTGAGGATGGAGTTACTTTTATTTTTACTTTCAATGTGTATGCAACAGAGGTGGTATTCAGCAGGTTCTGACCAGTTCTGGAGAACCGGTAGTGGAAATTTTGAGTCGTTCGGAGAACCAGCAAATACCACCTCTGACTGGCCCCGTCCCCATCTATTCTCCGCCTCCCGAGTCCCAGATGATTGGCTGAGCCTTTTTTTGTTGCCCGACACAGGAGAACGGAGCTAGAAAGCAGGTTAGTGGGGTGGGGAGGGAATGGGATTTTGCAATATCCTTCCCCCAGGAGTGGGGTGGGAATGGAGATTTTGTAATATCCTTCACATACTATGCCCACCAAGCCATGCCCACCAAGCCACACATTTTTAGCATTTCTTTTTTTTATAAAAAAGTTTATTTTTGATACAAACATACAAACAGGACATACAAAACATAAAAACCATCTTCCATATATACATACAGTGTGTCAGTTGGTTACAAATCCTTTGTGTCATCCTTTCATATTCATCACTCACAATTTATCAAAAAGAAAATTTCTCATATTATCAATAAAACATTATGTATTTATCAATTATTACTTGTGTACAATTAGAAAGAGGTATTCTCTCCTCGTCTCCCTTACTCTTCTTGGTACCTGTTTCAGCACCACAATTTCTTTGTCTTTATACCTTAATGTCTTTTCTCTTGTCATTTGCAAAATTTGTGTTTTAATAATTTTCTTAGTAAATCTAATATGGACTTCTCTTGGTAGCTTATTCCTCACTGCATATCTCGTATGTACATGAAACACTTCATCCATTCCATCCATCATTTTCTCTTTCGTTATTTCTAGTGCTTCCGCCAATATTTCTATCATTTTTCCAACGAGGTTTTCACCCTTTTCTTCCTCCACATTTTGAAATCTCAAGTAAAATTCTGATCTATCCATCTCTCCTCTCAATGATTCAATCCTGTCTTTTCAACTTCACTCAATCTGATATTGATATTTCCAATTTCCTTATCTCTTTGTTCATCCTGCTCTTCAATTTTCTTAATCTTTTCATCATATTTGGTCATCATCTCTTGGATATTTTCCACTTTCTCATCTGTCTTTCCAATTTTCTGTTGAATATTTTCAACTTTTTCATCCTTATCTATTTTCTGCTGAATCTTCTCCACCTTTTGATTTGTCTGTTCAATTTTTGGGAGATATTCTCATTACTCTTTTCAACATTTTCTACTTTTGTCTGTAGAATTTGAATTCCTTGCAAAATCTTCTGTAATGTATCCTCCTTCTCTTTTCCTTTTCCTGTTGCAACATTGCCTGTATTGATCGCTGACCTCCAGATGGTGAAGAAGCAGGAGTTGTTGATTGAGAGCTTGAGCTATTGCTTTTCTACTCATTTTATAGTTATTTCTTAGTAGGACCCCAAAAAGCAGAGGGCCCTCAAAATAATAAAAATAAGTAGACAAAAAGGGAAAAAGTAAAAATTAAAATATTAAGGAATATAAAAAATTAAAGAAACAAAAAATTATTCAGGTTCTTGTACACCTTAATCCAGTTGGTTCCACTTGTATACAAAAATAGAAAAAAAGTAAAGAAGAAAAGGAAGGTCTCAAAAAGCAACAACAGGTGGTTCCCAGTTCAAAAATAAAAAGGAAAAAAGGGAAGAGACTTCAGGTATTTATATACCCTAATCCAATGGCGAATCAACAAGATGAAAAAGAAAAAAAAGTGAAAAGGGGAGCAAATCATAGGCAGAGAAAAGGGAAAAATTCCTGGCTAAAAATTGAAAAAGGGATAATCCAAACAATAAAATTCAATCAATGGGGGTGGAAAAGATAGAGCAGCCACAAATCCAGCCAGAGAGAAAAAGAAAACTACTGCCACCAGATGTCCAAGGCTTTTTAGAATATCAAGTCAAATTTCCAGTAGAATATATTTTCAAGGTCACTTTAGTCTTCTTTCTTTCAGTTCCAACTCTGGGTTCTGCTATCAATAGTTCACAGATGGGCATCTGTGTATACAATCCGTCGTGCTCACCCCACTATCTCTTTCAAGAAGGAACTCTATGTCCTTGAATGCAGCTCACATAGATAAACAAACGAAGAAGAAAGGAATACAGTATATCCAAGCCTCTAAATGGCAGTGCTTTCACTTTCACTCCTCCCCCTCAAGAGCAAGGAAAAAGGAAAAAAAAGAGAAAAGGCACATTGGTATTGCTCTCTTTTCTAAAAAGTTCTTAAAATCATAAATAGCGTTTAATCCAAAGAAATATTGGTGGAAAAAAAGGAAAAAGACCATCAGAACAAAAGATTATTTTACATAGAGGAAAAGCCAGTCCCTTTTAAAATCAAATAGTTCCAGAAGAGATAAAAAGGAAGAAAAAAGCCGTCAATCTTAAGAAAAGCTTAATCTCGCCGCTTACAAACTGTTCTCTTTGCTTTTTAAGTCCACTTTCCAGTTATTGGGGTGTTCTCTTCAGAAATAAGTAAATAAAAAAGAACCTCTCACCAAACCGACACACCTTCATCCAATCTTGCCTTTCTTTCAGAGCTGTCCCAGCTTCAGCAGCTTGATGGCTGCCTCTTTTCCGCCGGCAAAAAGAGCTTCTCCTGGATCAACCAGGGACTTTGCGATGTCCCTGGGATCGACAGGACATGCTCTTTCCCTTCACTGTCTCTTCGGGACGGTTTAGGTCCAAATGGACCATCCAGCTGAGAAGATATCTACGGTGATCCAGGAGCTGCCCGATCGCACGTAGTATCACTGGGACACAAGCCCTGACTCTCTATAGGACTGTCACCAGAGCTTCCAAGCAAAATTTTGTATTTTGGGAATAGCGCAAATTGTTTTGTATAATGTACCAAGTCTATTTTGTTTTCTTTGCCTCTTTTATATGCTGATCTTTTTCTGATTGCTAGGTTACACAATTGTATCTTTGTCAACCAAAATATCTAGGGAGGTTTTGAAGTGCAGAAATTCAATCTCAATTTAGTTTGGTTTCTGAATTATGTTTGAGGATTTTTAAATGAAAAAAAAATGGCTTTTTTTGTGTTAGATTTATGCAATCTGCCAATTGTAAACCCAGATTAACGTAACAACATTTCTATATTATTATAACATGGTATGTGTGAACAAAGAAACCATGTTATAGCTTCCCCTAATGGTGCATTTTACATAGTTTGCTAAGTTGATAGCTAGATTACCATAAATACTTAAGCACAAACATCAGAGCCCTTTTGAGCCTAATATAACTTCTGGCTTACAGAATATTCACTATTTAAATATTCAACGATTTCATATAACTGGATTTATTTCCTCGAATTACAAAATAAGAATCCGAAGATGGGGAATATTTGACATGCCCTGAAAATATTCTGAGGAGATTTTTGCAAGAATTTTAAGGAGGTAAATGCTGGTTTGTATTTTTATGAAAGTAGGGGGGGAAGAGACCATATTAGTTCTAAACTCAACCGTCTTTTGAAAAAAAGCAATGAATGCCCGGCAGATGTTCTACCAGGTGCTGACTCTTTTGCCATTGTCAAAAACAATGACAGCTTCTTATGGGTTATCTAGCCCAAATACTAGAGCAGGGGTGTCAACCTTGATTTCATTGAGGGCCACATCAGGGTTGTGATTCACCTCAGGAAGGATGAGGGATGGGCATGGCCAGCTGGACGTTACTCGTGTCAGGGGCACTGGTGGTGACCAAGTGCTGAGGCAGGACTTCCCTCAGACCCTCCCTTCCTCTCATTGTAATCTTCTTTCTCTTCTCTTCTCTTCTCTTCTCTTCTCTTCTCTTCTCTTCTCTTCTCTTCCCTTCCCTTCCCTTCCCTTCCCTTCCCTTCCCTTCCCTTCCTTTCCCTTCCCTTCCTTTCCCTTCCCTGCTATCTTCTCTTCTCTTCTCTTCTCTCCTCTCCTCTTCTCTTCCCTTCTCTTCCCTTCTCTTCCCTTCTCTTCCCTTCCCTTCCCTTCTCTTCTCTTTCCTTTTCTCTCCATTCTCCTTTCTTCTCCCATCCCCTCTTTCCTTATTCTCCTTGCTCTGTTCCCATCGTTCCTTCTTTGTCTATGTCTTTCCTCTTTCCCTTTCTCTTCCAGGATGCTCAAATGCAAAAATATTTCTCCTTTTGTTTTGTTCTTAGTGGGTTTTGCTAGCCCTCTGCCAATGAAAACGGAGCTCGGCAGGGTGTGTAGCAACCCCCCGGGCCCCGTTTTTCCTGGCAGAGGGCTACAAGAGGCTATTGTGGCTGAAAACAGGATCTGGGGGGGGGCATACTCCATTTTTGCTGGCAGAGGCACTGCGGGCCGATCCTTTGTTTTTTTCCAGGGTGGCCCCACATGTGATGACCCAAAGGGGTGGGGCACAAAGTCAACATAGTCAGATAATCTGTAGGAATCCCTTTATTAGCTCCAACTTTGCCCCCAATGTCCTGGTTACCTTCTGGGCTGGAGAAAAGCTCTCCCAGGAACAGCCTTTGGCCTTTGGCTACAGAGAATCAAGTCCAAAACGTGGTCAACAAAAACTGTAACTATAAATCCAATCAAGGCAAGATGAGGTAACTAGTCTGGCAGAGCAAGAGAAGGAATTCCAGATATGAAGGAATGGCAGTAATTCAACACGGTTGGGAGGACGCCAGGAACGCAGATAACCAAAGTCAACACAAGATAAACTCACGTTTGCTCCCAGCAGATACCACACTCAGCTTGCATCTCTTTTAAACTCTCATTCCCCAGTGTGGCTAGTGAAGGGAATCAGGGCCCTTTCCTCCCCCATAAGCCATGAAACCCACGCTGCTCTCTTCTCCGTTCTTCCCTGCATGCCCCCCTGGGTCTTCCTCTGAACTCCCTCTCCCTTGTTCTACCTCTTCCCTACTCTGCCCAGCCGGACTTCGCCCTTCCCCAGTTTCCTCCACAGCCAACGGAGCCACACTTCCACTCCCTGTCAGCTGTTCGTCTTCCTTCTCGGATTCAGACTCCAACGGGGGCATGACATTGTAGATCAGATCTAAGCACCCTGTGGGCCAAATCTGGCCCATGGGCCTTGAGTTTGATACCCCTGTACTCAAGCAATAATCCAATTTACTTCCTTTCCAAAGCAGCCCCAGTGTTCCTTTTGAAGAAGGAAATAAGTTTGGTCTATTAAAAGGCTCCTTAAACTCAATGAAGATACACCAAAGAAACACAACAGTCACCCCTTTTAATGTCCATGTTGCAAGGCTCTTAATGGAGACTAGATTACCCTAGGGACCTCTGCATTTGTTTCCTCTTGTTCTCAGTCTAACAGCAACCATGTTGGAGCAGATAAATCCATTAATTCAGACAAACCCAGACAGGCAGCAAGGGATTTTGCTAGGTTCCCGAATGCACTTTTTCTGCTCCTTTGCTAATGGATTTATGACACATGCGGTAGGAATTTGATTGAATATTGCGGAAGTTCTCTGCAGGATAATGATGATTTATATATCCTGCCAATTTTATGCAGGTTTAGGGCAACACAATGCCAAATTCCATCTCAACAACAACTCTGGGAGGTAGGTTGAACGAGACAGGGACTGTTTCAGAGGTGGTATTCAGCAGGTTCTCACCAGTTCTGGAGAACCGGTAGCAGAAATTATGAGTAGTTTGGAGAACCGGCAAATACCACCTCTGACTGGCCCCACCCCCATCTATTCTCTGCCTCCCAAGTCCCATCTGATTGGCTGGGTCTTCTTTGGTTGCCCTGCACAGGAGAATGGAGCTGGAAAGCTGGTTAGTGGGGTGGGGAGGGAATGGGGATTTTGCAGTAACCTTCCCCTGCCATGCCCACCAAGCTATACCCACCAAGCCACACCACACCCACAGAACTGGTAGTAAAAAAAAATTGAATCCCACTACTGGACTGTTTCTATGGTACCCAATGGGTTTTCATGAATGGAAAGGAGTCTCGCTGATCAACAGGGGCTTCCTTGACTGAAAGGTCTGGAGGAAGGCTATCCATTTAACATTCTCCTCAACTGTAGGCAACAGTTTGTAGTGTAGGCAATGACTGCTCTTGTCCCCTGTGTTCCTCTCTAAAAAATATCTGGGGTCTCCTCAGATGGCAGGCCAAGCATTTTCCAAGACTAGGGAAAAGTGAGATAGACAACTGCCAATTTTTAAATTTCTGCTTGCTTTCTCCCAACCATCAGAAGTTGAAAGAGACCAGCCATATGACCAAGATCCATGCGTGTTGCTGGACTCTCCCAAATGGATGAGAGATCCTTTGGTCTCATTTTGAAGCTCCCATGGCATGCAGAGTGCTATGCAGAGACAAGGTGGCTGACAAAGGGGGTTTGGGTAAATCAGCTTCAGGAGAAGACTAAGAGGAGTGCCAAGTGACCTGCTTGGAGGGCTTTGTTTGCAAGCCAACTGTTTTGAGGAAGTACTTTGTTCAAAGGATCATCATAGTGAAGCATTTATTGGGGTATGTGTGTGTGTGTGTGTAAGCATGTACCTTCCATCTGTTTATCTGATATATTATCTGTCATCTATCTATCTATCTATCTATCTATCTATCTATCTATCATCTATCTATCATCTATATCTATAATCCATCTACCTCTCTATCTCTATCATCTATCTATCATCTATTTATCATCTATTTATCATCTATCTATCATTCATCTACCTCTCTATCTCTATCATCTATCTATCATCTATTTATCCTCTATTTATCATCTATCTATCATTCATCTACCTCTCTCTATCTCTATCATCTATCTATCATCTATCATCTATCTACCTATCATCTATCTATCCATCCATCCATCCATCCATCCATCATCTGTCATCCATCCAACCATCCATCTGTCCATCTGTCCGTCTATCTGTCTGTCTGTCTAAGCCTGAGATATCGATTTGGATTTAACTGCTTACAATACTGTGCAGGGTTGTTGAAGAGAGACAACAAGTCAGGGGGAAAGAGTCAAACAAGGAAATAGTCTGGAATCCCTCTGTGGACACAAGAAGGTGAAGTCCAGCCCTCTTGAATGCCATTGAACCCTATCTAGTCTTACCTAGATGCAAGCCATCAGTCTGAGAAGGTTTCTGTGCATAGCCTTGAGAAACCAAACAGCTAGTTGAACTCTTCATGGGTGGACCTGGTTATCTGCACCTCACCAAGATTTCAACCAATAAAGCAACATGTTTAGAAAAGTTATCAGTTCTCATCACTTCCCAGAATTGGAAAAGATGTTGAAAGTCCAGCACCAAGCTAGCAATGCAGCCCTTCACATAAGGAAAAGCAGCTGAAAACTAATTGTGTAGCCATTTTGATGTTTAACAGAGGGATACAATCAAGATCAAGTGAGGTATTAATACCACTCTATAAAGCCTTAGTAAGACCACACCTGGAGTACTGCATCCAGTTTTGGTCACCGTGCTATTAAAAAAAGATGTTGAGACTCTAGAAAAAGTACAGAGAAGAGCAACCAGGATGATTAGGGGACTGGAGACTAAAACATAGGAAGAACAATTGCAGGAACTGGGGCATGGCTAGTCTAGTGAAGAGAAGGACCAGGGGAGACAGGAGAGCAGTCTTCCAATATTTGAGGGGCTGCCACTGTAAGGCTGTAAAGCTATTCTCCAAAGCCCCCGAAGGCCAGACAAGGAATAATGGATGGAAACTGAACAAGGAGAGATTCAACCTGGAAATAAGGAGAAACTTTCTGACAGTGAGAGCGATCAACCAGTGGAACAGAAGTTGCCTTTGGAAGTTGTGGGAGCTTCATCACTGGAGACTTTCAAGAAGAGATCGGACTCCCATCTGTCAGAAATGGTATAGGGTATCCTGCTTGGGCAGGGGGTAGGACTAGATGACCTACAAGGTCCCTTCCAACTCTGATTATCTGTTATCTGAAGTTTTCTGGGAAATACAATTTTTCCCACCTCATTCTTTTCTAGGTCAATAACCTATTGTTGTCTCTGAATATTTATTAAACGGATTGCCTGTCTCCATTGCCCTGTAAGAAAACAAAAGCACAGCAGTGAACCTAAGTATGATTTACTGGTTTTTATTTTTTGAAACTCAGGCTGAGGTTGAAAATAAGTGACCTCCTGTTTTGACCGAGGCTATTTTTTTTTTATCTTTGTCCCTTTCTTGGCCTCTGAAAGCCAGAAGGTCAAGGCAGCAACAGAGGGCCTGACAGGTTTAATTAAAATCAGTGTAGTGCTATAACCATTTGGTAACCTTTACGGAGAAGGAGGAGGGGAGAGAGATGCTGGGAGGGGTGGGCAGCTTTAGGAATACATTTTCACAGCTAGAAATGATGGGAGATACGGCTTTAACCTCGGAGGATAAGGTGACTGCAATTCCAGGGAACTTTTAATCTCTGATTATTTTTGCACAATGCCGTGAGCCAAGGAAGCTTAGTTAATGAACACGCTGCCATCTTACCTTATCGAGAGCCTAATTAAGAACCTAATTAAGGTTAGAGTCTTAATCATGGAGCCTAAACCCCCAAACAGTTGTTTGGGATTTCTGCAAATTGCATCAGGCACGTACTGATCTGCAAAAAAATTCTCATTGCGTAGGAAGTCCCATTTGAAGAAACCCAATATTATACTGGGTTGAGACCAGTACTATACTATATATATATATATATATATATATATATATATATATATATATATATATGTCTTCTTACCCGGGTCTTGTCCCGTGTAAGTTTGAGAATACCTTGGCAACGTTTCGATGAAATCTCATCCGTCATCTTCAGGCTGGTGTCTTCAGCTTCGTTCTCCTGGGAGAAGTGTGTTGCCCTGCACAGGAGAACGGAGTTGGAAAGCAGGTTAATGGGGTGGGGAGGGAATGGGGATTTTGCAGTATCCTTCCCCTGCCAAGCCCACCAAGCCACACCACGCCCACCAAGCCACACCCACAGAACCAGTAGTAAATTTTTTTGAATCCCATCACTGACACACACACACTTTTCATACTCTCCTTATCCAAAGGTACACAAGTTTTGCACTTCACTTTCCAAAAACCAAGCTGTTTTGTCTCCTGTGCTTTCTGATCTGATGCAATTTTGTGTTTCAAGGAAGCAATTTTTTTTAAATCCCTTTTTTTCCCCAGCTGAGAACTGCATTTCCTGAAGCCAGCTGAGTGCCCAATCCAACGGTCACTCTTTTGACCTTCAGAGAGCAAAATTCTTTGGTTTCCTTAGTAAGTTCTAAGAGGGGAATCGCCCTAGCTTTTAGATTGTCCAGTAAGAGAAAGAAAACAAATGGAGGTTGATGGTATTAGAAGACCTTCCTGTTCTGGAATCTTTTCATATTTATTTTATTTATTAAACAAATTTGTATAGCTGTCCAACTCTCTAGGTGGATTTCATAATCCTGAAACTATTTCTAATCCCCCACCCCCTAAACCAAAAGTGGACATTTCTTCTTCTGTCTATTGCTGCATTAGCTCAGGGTCCATGCTGCATAAAAAGAAAACAGTGGGCGGAATCAAATCTGGTGTCAGCCCCTGTTGAAGACTGACTCTGAGGAAGAGGAGGAACAGCCAACAGGGAGTGGAAGTGTGGCTCCAGAGGTTGTGGAGGAGGCTGGGGAAGGGCAGAAGCTGGCTGGGCAGTCAGAGGAAGATCCAGGCCCATCCCCTCTCCATCCTAAGGTGCGCAGGGAGGAGAGGATAAAGGAGAGATGTGAATGGCGTGGTCTACTGGGGAGGAAAGGGCCTTGATCCTCCTCATGGGCTGCAGCTGTGAGAACTGGTTAAAAGGATGGACATGCGTATGGGCCAGTGCTGGAAACAAAGCATGGAAATATCTCTAGTCTGTTGTTCCTCTCTATCTCTAGTCTGTTGTTCCCAGTGTGTGTTCCGATCTCTGTGGATGTCTTGAAGCCCTTATCTTGCCCGGTTCCCTTAATTGTTTCAGTGTGGTTTGTGTTGTTTTTACTCTTTATAATTTATAGGCATTTTTAGTTTAAACGGCATTTCCTCCTTTTTGTAACTGCTTGTGGGGGAGGTTTTGTCTCCAGTCAAGGATATTTGGAGCTTTGAAGCAAAGTGAAGGAATAAAAGGGGCTTCACCTGTTTTTCTGACTGTGTTTATTTTGTATCTCACCCTGGGTCATCACAGCTGGAGCCATTAATACATATTTTTTCTTTCTAAGATAGTCTTACTTTTCTTTCTGAGATCCCTTTTTTGCCTCTCTCCCAAGCCATTTACCGGCAATCTTGAGTTCATCTCACAGAGTTAATTCCAAACAAGACACAGATCTGCAGATGGTCTACCCCTGCCTTAAAACCTTTGCCAAAATGTTTTCCTCCTTACAGAGTCAGGTGATATATGACTCTTTCTGCTCCAGAGAAACCTGTGCCAAACAAGCCATTTTGGTAGCATTAGACCTATGTTTCATTGCACTAAGAATTTTTATTGTGATGTTTTGGGGGAAGGCATTTTTATCGGGAAAAGCACTACCGAAAATTCATCTTGATACAATTAAATGATGGTTCAGAGCAGGCTAGGGTTTGTTTACTGATTTTTCATGTTTTATTGATGCAGCAGCAATATAGCAGGGGAAAAATGTAAATGAACGGAAGCATAAATAATTAAGGGCCTTAAGTAAGTTAGCCAAAACATTCAGTTCTAAAAGTCAGATTAGGAAATTTCTTTTTGGAATCCAGAACAATGAAATCTTGGCAAAGTAAAATTTATCGGGGCTGATGGGTTTTGTTTTAGGAAGAGGGATTCTTTTCTAATTATTTCATTGTATAATTAAGTTGCTACATTTGAACACCCTTTAGAGATTCTGCAGAGAAGATCTTTAATTTCTCCCTCAAAGGCTTACTGCCTTTAATGGACAATAAGAAAGAGATTTTTGTTCATTCTTAAAAAAAATGAAGGTCTCCCCAAAAACTGTGTTCTTTAAGCTGTCAGACTTTTGGGAAACTCTGCTGCACAATTGTAATTGCCAATTTTAGAACAAATGGCTTTGTTGCTTGGCACAGATAAAAGATTCAGCTATTTTCCCCTTGATATATTGAGACAGTACGATTCCGTTTGATAAAGTCATTCAAGTGAATCTGTTTCATGTGTAATATTGGTGCTCTTATCGTCTGGGTAGGAAACTGGGAGGGCTACGTAACTCTTTTTGTACAAGAACTAGAAATTTGTATTCTATTTAAAGAGGAGCAAATTTCTATTTTGAGATTAATTAGTCAGGTAGAACATCTGAGCCCAGCATCCAAGAAAGAATAATATCATGCAAATGTGCAGAACAATAGGGTCAAGAGAAGAAGAGTAGCTAAATTCAAGCCATCCAGAGAGGGGGAAAAAAATTTCCACTGAATTTGTAGCTAAATAAATGTAATTATGTGAGGATGACTTTGGAAGATGATCAGAGAAAGAAATTTACAAAGGATCCACCCTAACTTAAAGGTAAAGCTTCCCCTCGCACATGTGTGCTAGTCATTTCTGGCTCTAGGGGGCGCTGCTCATCTCTGTTACAAAGCTGAAGAGCCAGTGCTGTCCGAAGACGTCTCCGTGGTCATGTGGCCAGCATGACTAAATGCCAAAGGCGCACGGAACACGGTTCCCTTCCCACCAAAGTGGTCCCTGTTTTTCTACTTGCATTTTTACATGCTTTCGAACTGCTCGGTTGGCAGAAGCTGGGACAAGTAACGGGAGCTCACTCCATTATGTGGCGCTGGGGATCCAAACCGCCAAACTGCCGACCTTTCTGGTCGACAGGCTCAGCGTCGTGACAGCAGGAGAATTGTACTTTCGGACTTGCATGATTCTGTTAAAGTTGCTTTTAACAATAAAGGAAGGTTTAGTTCATCTTGTGATTCTAGTCTACTTGGGCGGCTGACAGTCAGTCTTGCAAGTCTGAAAGTACAAATCTCTCACCTCTCTCTTTTTTTTTCACCTTATAATTTAGGGCAGATGCTTTATAGCTTTCTTGCTCTGCTGTTATTCAGCTGTGAGTTCCCCCTCCCTGCCTGCCTTTCATCTGGTCATTCCCTAGACAGACTCTCCTCTTCTCCCCTGCCAAAGTCATTCGCACATACCAGTACACACTAGATGGTTTGATCGAGAGAGTGGAAGCCCAATTTTTAACTGGAAGGAGCTGTTGAGATGGCATCACTTTGATATTGTGTCAGCTTCACTGCTTTAAATTTAGTTCTGAGATCCAGTTTCAAGCTACTGCGGTGATTTTCCACTTTTTCTCTGTATATGTATGTGAGGGAGAATTAAAAACGATGCATCTTGCTTTTCAGAGTTGCCTGTTTTTTCCCTTAATCCTGGCTTTTTAGAAATTGCTTAAAAGAGCTGTTCCAGAAGGCTTTTAAGGTTAATTAATTTAGTGCAATTGGCATGGGATATCAATGAATTATATATGTATGTATGAATGAATGTATGTATGTATGTATGTATATGTATGTATGCAGGTCTTGTATGTATGTATATATGCAGGTCTTGGCATGTTCAGGTCTTTTCCCATGTAAGATTGAGAGTATCTTGGCGACGTTTTGACGAGGTCCACTTGCCATCTTCAGGCTGGTGCTTTCAGCTTCGAAGCATGAAGCCAAAAGCACCAGCCTGAAGATGGCAAGTGGGACCTCATCAAAACATTGCCAAGATACTCTCACTCTTACATGGGAAAAGACCCGAACACACCAAGACCTGCATACCTGTACCCAGTTATAGACAGACAGTTATAGAAGTGCAGATGACAGACTCCATCATTCCTCTGTAGAACTGTATCCAGCAGCTCCTTGGGCAGTTTGAGCTTCCTGAAGTTTGAGTGCAGAAAGAACATTCTTGGTTGTGCTTTTTTGATGATGTGACCCTGCAGGCCAGGTCTAAGTACCCCACAGGCTGGATTCGGCCTTCGGTCCTTGAGTTTGACACCCCTGAGCTGGAGCATGTTAGATAGATAATGGAAGTCTTCCCTGAACAGCTGACATAAATTAAAATAGTCCCACTGCTTAACTGCACAGTATAAAATGCAACTGTGCTGTATGGAGACCAGCGATGAGGGAAGGTGGAAAATTGGAAATATATTTGCTGAAGAATATTCTCAAAAGACAATGAACTAAGTGCAAGAAAACCATCTTGCATCTAGCACTATGCTCAAGAGGCAGAGACCTCTTTCTTGGGACTGACTGAATTCTTAGATTTTGCTGCTTTTCCACAACACAGTGTTAAAATGTTTTCAAAGATTCCTTTTTAAAAAAAATCACTCTTTCTTGGGTCAATTGGGGCCTATCAGAGAAAAATAACATATTCAGGAAATGCATACAAACCCTGGAAATATAAACCATTCTGTCATCTCTCTCTCCTCACCTCTATTTAATGTGCATATATTTATTTTTGTTTAAATTGAACACACAGGGGAACATGTAAATATAAATGTCTTTCTGGCACAGGAGAAAGAAACCTGAGGTTTTTATCCTTGCATGGACAGCTTAATCCCCATGTTGCAATTGCTAAATTATTCCATTTAAGGGGCATATTTGCCAAGCAGGTGATCTGAAACGAAGATTTGCAACAATCCAAGTATTCTTTCTGTGTCTGCCTAGGATTTGTGCAGTCCTGCCTTCCTTTTTAACAGCATGTCACTGTCATTCTGTCATTTGCGGTTGTGGCAGTAAAAGCACCAGTGCCAGGCCCAAAGAATAAAAAATGACACATGTTTAACAGATGTTTAACAGATTAACAACTTGGAAGGGACCTTCTAGGTCATCTAGTCTAACCCCCCTGCCCAAGAAGGAAACCTTACACCATTTCTGATAGAGGACAGTCCAGTCTCTTTTTGAAAGCTTCCAGGAATGAAACTCCCACAACTTCCAAAGGCAACTTCTGTTCCATTGGTTGGTTGGTTTCACTGTCAGAAAATCTCTCCTTATCTCTAGATTGGTTCTCTCCTTGCTCAGTTTCCATCCATTATTCCTTGTCTGGCTTTCAGGTGCCTTGGAGAATTGCTTGACCCCCTTCTTCTTCTCTGTGGCAGCCCCTCAAATATTGGAAGACTGCTATCCTGTCTCCCCTGGTCCTTCTCTTCACTAGACTAGCCATGCCCAGTTCAGAGGTGGTATTCAGCAGGTTCGGACCAGTTCTGGAGAACCAGTAGTGGAAATTTTGAGTAATTTGGAGAACTGGCAAAGACCACCTCTGACTGGAGATTTTACAGTATCCTTCCCCTGCCATGCCCACCAAGTCATGCCCAGAGAACCAGTAGTAAAAAAAACTTAAATCGCACCACTGGCCCAGTTCCTGCAACATGGAGTTACTTCTGAGTAGTTTCTTTGCCTACAGACAAAATCTTGCCTGACTAAAGCAACTATCTGCATAACTACAGTAGACATATGTGCTGTGAATTGCTAGGGAGGGTCCACCTTCGCCCTCTTCCTGCCTATCAGACATTCCAAGAATTCTGGGAAGAAGCCCCTCCCTCCTGGTAGTCCAGACTACATTCCACCACACAAGTTTGTTTTTTTTACCAGTGCTTTCTGTCCACATTCTGGATCGAGAGGATCTTCTTCTACCTTGAAAAGGGGCTAAAAGAGGCCATTTATGTTAACAACGAGCTGAGGGGGAGTGATAAGACACCCCCTATCTCCCGTCTACAATGCAGCACTTGTAGCAGTTCCAAGAAGATACCACTCCGGAAAAACAACAACAGTCCAGTTGTCTTTTGAAAAAAGCACCTTTGAGCTTACCAACACTTCCAATCGGTTCGGTTCTTGATGGGAGATTGGAGAAAAGTTGAGAGGCAGAGCGATATAAGGGTGAAAGTCTTAGACTACGAGCAGGTTATGGGTCTCTTCACAACCTTGCAAACTTTTCTAGTGACTTTGGGCTCATCCTTCTCTCTCATCCCATCCTGCCACTCCGTGTAGTTGTTGTGAGCAAAACAATTAGATGAGATTCCATTGTGAGATCCTGAATGAAGGGCAGGCTCTAGAAATCATATAAATAAGAATATAAATCAGTGTATAATTCACTCAAACTTTTGCTTAGTGTGCTATTTTTTTTATGACTGGGGAGGTTCTTTCCATTCTCCCTTGATCCAGGATGTTTTCCTTCCTTCCTTCCTTCCTTCCTTCCTTCCTTCCTTCCTTCCTTCCTTCCTTCCTTCCTTCCTTCCTTCCTGTTAAGTTTGCATGAAGAGTCAGACGCGAAGAGCTTCAGTGAAGAGTTTATTAAGTGACTACAGCTCGAATGGACCTGACTTGGCTGGGCTACAGCTGCTTTTTATAGCCAGCAGCTGTAGTTGCCAGCCAATCAGAGTGCAGGGTTTTCCCACACTATTTAAACCAATCCTATTTGACATTTTACAAGAACAATTCAAACTAAACCAATGACATTCAAACCTACATACATAACACTTCCTTCCTTCCTTCCTTCCTTCCTTCCTTCCTTCCTTCCTTCCTTCCTTCCTTCCTTCCTTCCCTCCCTCCCTCCCTCCCTCCCTCCCTCTGTTTATAATAGTGCAACTCAAACTAAAAGAATATTTTTCAGGTGGGATAGAACCTAGAATGAAATGACAATTTAACTAACACTTAAAACATCTTGTGATGGCTCATGCCATCTGGGGAAGGACTTCGGGGGTGGGATTATGGACATGGGAAGGGAAAACTGTTTTCTGTTCCTTTTCTTTTAGAGGATGTTTCTTAAACCCACTCTTTTTGGAACTACTGGCAAAGTCATATCACAAGCTATACCAGGAATGTTTCCCTGCCTTTGCAACTCTTTGAGATCGTGCATCAAAATGCAGTGATAAACTAGACCAAAATATAAGGCAGCTGGGTTTTACCCTTAGGAAAGTGGAGGACCATGGACTAAAGCTTGTTAATTAATAAGAGGAACAGCCAACCCCAGAAGCGTGGTAGAGGATGCTGTTGGACTGAGAATGAATGACCCTGTTTCAAATGTAAAATGGCTAAGATGCAGGAGTTGAGTTTCAGGCAATCCAGAACCTCTTCCCTTGCAAAATTATTTGCTGGTTGTGTTTTGGCTGGCTCAGAGAACATCTCTTCCAATTAAATCAAGCTAAACGAAAGAGACTGCGAAGCACCCCCAAAACAAGAGACTGAAGGCTGGAAACTTGCTCTGCTCCACTATTATTCACTGTTGTTTAGCATGGACAGTATCCATCCCAGACTGCAATCTGAAATGTTGTACAAGCCACAAGGAAGCTTCAGGTGAGCACCACAACAGGCTTGGAAGAAAGGTAGGGATAGAAATATGTGTGTGTGTATAACACACACACACATATGTACACACACACACACACAGAGCAGGAATATTAAAAAGTAAAAGGGTTGTAAATATCTCAGTTTGGTCAAATCCCTGTCTGGAAATTGAACTGGCATCCTTCAGTCTCAAGAGACTACGGTATCGTGCTACAAAACTGGTACTTCCCGTGTTGTTTCCATGCTGTATGCAAAGCTGGAGTGTCCTCTCCAGAGCATGAGGCCTGGGTAATTTAATATGGAGGATATTAAACTGTTACCCAAGCAGCAAATCCCACCTCCCTCTCCACATCACTGGAGTAGTCTAATGGAACAGCAGAGCTGATATGATGAGTCCCAGCTGCATCGCAGGAGTTACCAGAACGTGGTTGTACACAGTCACGAACTGCTTCTGGGACTCCTGCTCCAGATTTTGCCTCGACGTTGACTCCTGAAGCTTTTTCCAATAATAGATATAGCCACAAGGCAGTGAAGGTTTGAAATCAGGGTTTCCCTTCTCCTAGAAGATGGTTCTACCATTTTATCTGCCATTGGGGCATAAAGCCCTCTTCCACTTTCAAAACTGTTGACCATCTTATCCTGTAACCTTGGAAAGGGGCCCTTACGAGGTGCTACCAGCTGGGCCAGCTTGACCAAGGTTTTTTAAGGAGGTATTACTCCTCCGGCACTCCTTCTCACTCCAGGATGCCCGGCTGTCTGGAAATGAATAAGTGCTATAACGGCACACACACACTGTAGCAAATGGTGTACTGACAGCATTAGGAGTCCCAAGGGTGAGAGATGAAACAGGAGGAAGAAAACCAAAATACATTTCTGATGGTTAATTAACAAATTGGTGGTTATCCTCTTCAGAACGATGCAAAATAAGGTTTCCCTCATCCAGCTAAAAATTAGTTCATTCCAAGTCCTGCTGATCCCAGTGAAAGAATTTAGTGGCAGCTTTGATACGACTTTCCTGTGGCAAATAAAATCATGTCACAATTGCTAGGATACATACTTCAATTTGTATTTATTTTCTGACACGGAGTTGATGTGGAGAAAACCAGACAATTTTCATAAGGTATTCAAACAAGAAAATTAAGCTTTTATCATCTCTATAACTCTTCAGCTATCTACTTTTCTCAAACATGAGAGTAGACAAGGCAGTTTTCTGCAATGGGTCTAGGACAATTTGCCATGGCCAACTTGCCATGGCCAACTTACTGTCAACCCTGAAGTTGGCTGGACTGTGGCCCTTTTATTTTGGTAGTTTTCTCTAGGGAGGTTTCTCTTCTCATTGCTTCAGGGCTGACACAGCCTGGAGCGAAGGGGCCATCTAGAGATAGCTGGGGTGTTGTAGTCTAAATAAAATTCTTTCCCCTGGGAATCAAGGACGTTGCGGCAGGTGCTCAAAAGGTGGAGACTGAAGTCACCTAGCAACTGGGCTGTATGCTGTTTGGACCATGTGTCTGGAGACTCTGTGGTGGTGGGGAAGTGACAAAGTTTTACTTTTAATTGGATGAAAAAATGGCACCGACTTAGAGCCAGTTTTCCACCAGGAACGTTGCCAATTTGACATGTCCCAATAAAATGTTATTTGAGGAATATGCCTGCCTTGGAGTTCTTATTGAATGGGATGTGTTACTTGGAACCTTGACATTCCCTGCAGGACAACTCACTCAGTGGTGGGATTCAAACACTGTTACTACCAGTTCTGTGGGCGTGGCTTGGTGGGTGTAGTGTGGCTTGGTAGGCATGGCTTGGTGGGCATGGCAGGAGAAGGTTACTGCAAAATCCCATTCCCTCCCCGCCCCACTAACCAGCTTTCCAGCTCTATTCTCCTGTGCAGGGCAACCAAAGAAGACCCAGAGGTGGGATTTGCTGGTTCTTCCAACTACTCAAATTTTCTGCTACCGGTTCTCCAAAACTGGTCAGAACCGCCTGAATACCACTTCTGAACTCACTACAGGACAAGAGTTATATTAATATCAAAGAAATGGTAGAATAGAATAATTAAAGGAAGGATGAAAAAGGAGGGACAGAATGAATTGTGAATGGCAGACGTGAAAATAATTTTTATTTATGTTAAATAATTAAATAGAATTGTTAAATTGTCCCACAATGAGTTGTCTCACAGTGAGTTGGCCATGGCGAGTTGCCAGTGGTGAGTTGGCTATGGCAATGTCAGCTTTGGGAGCCATATTTTACTTAGAAACTTCCATGCTGCCACATCTTAGTGCCTGGGAATTTGGGAGGGGGGACTTCATAGAGAGGTGGAAGTTTAGACATAACAACATTCTTCTTATGAAGTCAAGGACAAGTTGCCCTGCACCTGGAAAGGAGTGATTGGAGGAATGTCTCCAGTTGGGACGATGAATGATTGGACCATGTGATGGACTGGTCTGTGCAAGGGATGGGTTTTGAATTTCAATTATGAAGGGAAAACCTGGAATTCTCAGATTTGGGTTTTCCCAGATGTGCCAATATGGCTTCTCTAATAAATTCTTACTTGGATGAACTTTGTTTCCAAGTGCTGCATGTAATGGGGAGTTTTATTAGAACGCTGACAGGCAAGCTGTCCCATTCTCTTCTACAATCTATTGTGGTCCAGCTTCCTAAGAGAAGCTAAGTTGGGCAAATCTCACACATGTGGAAGGCACCAGATTGAGGAAACGTGCTATCTACTGTTTGGAAGCTCTGTTTTTTGAGGATCCTCATAACACCAATGGACATCAAGTTTGATGACATCAAATTGAAGCATCCAGTGTCCCCATGCTGGCTGGGGAATTCTGGGAGTTGAAGTCCACAGGCCTTAACGTTGCCAAGGTTGGACCTCCCTGATCTATCTTCTTAGTGGCACAAATATTTGTCTCTTTTATAGCACATCAGAAAGATGTCCATCTTTGCATCAACCAGAACATCATTTTGTAAATACGCAGGAAAAATCAGGTTTTTCCTGATTCCTGTCTCCCAGGTTTGTTACCCAGAAAACAGTCTGGGAATTTAAGCTTTCTCTCAAATCTAAGAAATGACAGATGTAGTAATCTAAGGCAGCTTTGCTGGCTGGGGAATTCTGGGAGTTGAAGTCCACCAGGCTTAAAGTTGTCAAGGTTGGAGACCCCTCATCTAAAGATTAGGGCAGGGGTGGGATTCTACCGGTTCGTACCGGTTTGCCAGAACTGGTTGTTACCATTCCCGGTAGTTTGCAGAAGCGGTAATATGGGCCCTTGGCTGACCCCGCCCCTCTCCACCCACTCCTCCATTCCCTGCCCAGTCAGTCATTATTGTACATGCATGACATTACGCGCATGCACGACAATCATTCTCTCCCTGCCCGCCCCACTCTGCCCCGCCCAGTCATTACTTATCATTAGGGTAAGACATGCGCTTGGCAGAGGTTTGATTCATTGAAAGAAGGCTCCTTGGTTTTCCTCCACAGAGTCGGAAACATGCAAGCAAAGTTCGCCTTTACTACATGCTCCACCCGATTGATGGAGGATGTCCTGCAAAGAAGCTTCGGTCAGAAAATGTGAGTATCCTTCTGTCTTTTACTTGCCCAACAGGGACCCAAGATTGGATTTCCTAGCATTCATTTCTGCAAAACACACACACACACACACACACAAAACCACTTAGTGATGTAGAACAATACAGAAGGGGTACAGTCTACTCAAAGCATCAAAGATGCCCAGTCTGACCAAATGTTTAAAGCCAAATGGTTTCTGTGCATAAGTTAAATACCTGTGGAGATTCTCAATCATCCAGGTCACAGTTGTCCCAATGGGAATAGGCAATAGGACTTCCTTTTTGTTTTTTCTTTAAAAAAAAATTCTCTTCTCATTTAAGAAGCTCCTTCACTTCTGACTGAATGGTGGAGAAGGGAAGGATTTATACAGAATAATTTGAATTGGGAGAGACCTTGGAGGTCTTTTAGTCCAACCCCCTTCTGAAGCAAGAGAGCCTACACTATTTCAGGCACTTGGCTGTCCATTCTCTTCATATAAACATTTTGAATACAGTGTATTGTCAGGGCATATCATTTACAGAAAAGCAAAGAAAGAACAAAAAAAGGAATATTAACATATATACTAATAACAATAATAATAGTGTAACCGAATAGTTTTGACTAAATTTCTCCTTACATTAGCTTATTTGTAATTCTGTTAATTATATTGGCATGTTTATAATTCTAAACCATCTTTACATTTAATTCATACATAGCAATACTCTTTCATTCATCTAATTTCTACCTCTTATCTCTAACCACTCGTAGAATCTATTCCATGTTAAGTAACATTCTGTATCTTCTTCGTCCTTTATTTTTAATGTCAATCTATCCATCTCTGCACAGTCTAATATTTTCCAAATTACATCCTCATCTGATGGAGTGCTCTCATTTTTTCTCCATTCTCTTCTTAAAAGCCTCCGGTGAATGAAGCACCCACAACTTCTGAAGACAAGCTGTTCCACTGGTTGAGTTTTCTCACTGTTAGGAAATACATATAGTCCAGTTGCCTTTTGAAAAAAGCGATAGATAGATAGATAGATGGATGGATAGATGGATGGATGGATGGATGGATGGATGGGAAGGCAGGCAGGCAGGCAGGCAGCAGATATAGATATGGATATAGATGATATAGGTATAGACATAATCCAGTTGCCTGTTGGAAAAAGCATCTTTGGAACTGTGCACGGATTGTGGCAAATGACTCTTAGTTCCTTTTGTAAGCAAAAACTCATCTTTTCGTATCTTCTCTGAATCACTTTCAAATCAAATCTGTCCCTTAAAGTTTCACCCAGCCTAGGGCTTTGCTTTTGCCTTGAAGTCCTGGCTGTTATTTTTCACAAAGGGCTACGCCAGATTGCAAGAATAACTCGAGGAAACTGGTCTCTCTTAACAGCACGCCTTCAGAGAAAGGACGCATCAGGAGATGCACATGGCAGAAATGCTCAGAGAAGGACTCAGCCTGAAGGATCATTCCAAGTTGATCCGTAGCTGTCATAGCTTGAGAAGATGGTAAAAAAAAAAATGAGGAAACTCTTGGAATAATTTAGCTGTCTCCTTTCTCAAGTGCGAAAGCATTATTTTGCACGTAGATGGAGAATGAGAAAGCAGGAGATGTAACTTTGGCGCAGTGTTGTAGGTGACAGTGATGTTCTGTCCAAAGACGATGTGTGAGTTGAGAAGCAGTGTCTCTTTCGAGCCTGACGCGACCTCATTTGACTTGGTTGTTATCAGCCCATAGACAAATCCTCTCGGTCTCTTATTTTTGTATTTCCTCCACTCATGATTGGTTGAGACTCTTCAAAAAACTAATCCAATATGAGGAAAGAGATGGAATGGCCAGAATTGGATGCTAAAACCATTAGTGTTAAACTTGCTGGTAGCTACTAAGCCAGCCAACCTTGTCTTCACCATGGATCTCCTTAAATACCTTTTGTGGCCACAGACCCTGGCCACGCATCCCTAAGTCTTAACTCAAGATTTAAATCATAACATTTCTTCAAGCCTCCGTGGACCCCCGATGATGATACTGTGGCCCTCCAGAGATCCGTGAACCACAGGTTGAGAAGCACTGTACTAAGCCAGTTTCAAGGTATTGTCTGTATGATTCTAAACAGCCAGATCCAGGTTCAGGGCTGGGCTGCTGGTGGTTCGCAGGGGCTTGGGAGAGCCCCTAGCTAAGATTCTGGGCAGTTTGGAGAACCCCCAAATCCCACTCCTGGCTGGCCCCACCCACCTCACCCGCCCCTCCCAAGAGTCCCCACGTGGTGCGTTTTGGATGCAGGTAAGTGCAGGGCGTGCGCGGAAGCTCCAGGAGGGTGATAAATGGGCCTCCCAGAAGTTCAGGAAGGCCAGAAATGGGCCCATTTCTGGCTTCCAGAGAGTCTCCGGAGCCCAGGGGAGGCTGTTTTCACCCTCCTGAAGGCATGAGAAAAGCTTTCTGAGCCCAGGGAGGGCAAAACCACCCCCCACTGCCATGGTACAGGAGGCTGACTAGGCCACGCCCACCATGGCCACGCCCACCCAGCAACCAGGCAGAGAACCCATTGCTAAAATATTTGAAGCCCACCCCTGTCCAGGTTTATAAGGAACCACCAATTTCACTATAGCATTACACAGTCTTTTAGCTCTGGAGAAGCTGCCCTACTAACCAAACCGCTATCCTGATAGTCTCTCATCTGTGGATCCATACTTTTCTTCTGGTTTTCAGGAATAATCTTCATTTTTGGGAATAATCTTTCCAAAAATCAAATAGGTCCCTTCTCCTCCCCGTAGCATGTTTTCACTGAGTTCTTACCTTTTAATGGAGCATTTTTGGTGATTTTTATCTGTTGCCTTGATAGCTGTTTACTTTTCATCTAAATGGTCACCATTCCTGTTTCTTTAAAACTGTGTCGTTTTGTTCTGTATTTAATTCCATTTTTTGGGGTGTCACTGGGTTTTTTCTTGAAAGAAAAGCAAAATGAAAGATACTCTAAATGAGTAAAATATTATGATAGCAGCTGGGAAAATCAATGCGACTGAGCAGGAGAAAGAAGGAAAAGGGGTTACACAAAGTGTATTATTCAGGTAATCCTCACAGCTATCCTAAAATGTTGATGTCTCAGCCTGGGCAGACAACATAAAGGATGCTTGGCAACTTATTTTATGGGATATGATTTATTAGATGCAGCTGTCCCTTGCAATCTAAGAAAATTAAGACCACAAAGCCAAACTGGGCTGGCTACGCTATCATCATGGTGCTATCGTAATTTTTTTAATGATGCATTTTTCCTGGGGAGAACAAAGAGGGCAGGGGACTAATTGGCATGGGTGCTTGGGAACTGCTGTGGCAGAGGCTGTCTAACTGCAGGGAAAAGTGGACCTGTGGCATTGCAGTGAAGAAATACCACTATGGTTTCTTTTGCTTCCAGACTATGCATTGATAGCAATAGCACTTATATACTTATAGACTTACATACCACTTTATAGTGCTTTACAGCCCTCTTTCTAAGCGATTTACAGAGTCAGCCTCTTGTCCCCGACAATTTGGGTTCCCATTTTACTGACTTCAGAAGGATGGAAGGCTGAGTCAACATTGAGTCAGTCAGGATTGAACTTCTGGCAGTGGGCAGTGGATTAGCCTGCAATACTGAATTCTAACCACCGCAGTACAAGGAAGGAAGGAAGGAAGGAAGGAAGGAAGGAAGGAAGGAAGGAAGGAAGGAAGGAAGGAGGGAATAGCAATAGCAATAGCAATAGCAATAGCAATAGCAATTAGACTTATATACCACTTTATAGTGCTTTCCAGCCCTCTCTCTAAGTGGTTTACAGAGTCAGCCTCTTGTCCCCAACAATCTGGGTCCTCATTTTACCCACCTTGGAAGGATGGAAAGCTGAGTCAATCTTGAGCCTGTTGAGATTCAAACTGCCAAATTGCAGGCAGCAGAAATAGCCTGCAGTACTGCACTCTAACTAGATAGGTAGATAGATAGATGATAGATAGATAGATAGATAGATAGATAGATAGATAGATAGATAGATATTGGTAGGTAGGTAGATAGATAGATAGAGATAGAGATAAATAGATAGATGATAGATGGATAGATAGATAGATAGATAGATAGATAGATGTAGGTAGGTAGGTAGAGATAGATAGATAGATAGATAGATAGATAGATAGATGATAGATAGATAGATAGATAGATAGAGGTAAGTAGATAGATAGAGATAGATAGATAGAGAGAGAGAGAGAGAGAGAGAGAGAGAGAGAGATGATATAGATAGATAGATAGATGATAGATAGATAGATATAGCACTGACTTATATACCGCTTCACAGTGCTTTACAGCCCTCTCTAAGCTGTTTACAGAGTCAGTCTGTTGTCCCCCAATGATCTGGGTCCCCGTTTGACCAACCTCGGAAGGACAAAAGGCTGAGTCAACCTTGAGCCTGGTGAGATTCGATCTACCAAATTGTAGGCAGCCGGCAGTCGGCAGAAGTAGCCTACAGTACTTCACTCTAACCACTGCACCACCTTGGCTCATCTTAATCCCACCTGATTTAGTTTAGATTTAAAAAAAATCCCGTACATTTTCCTCTCCTCCACGTTGCGCTCCATTTCATGGAAAGGCGTTTACTTTTGAGTGTTTCAGAGATGTCATCATGTATGCCATGAGAAGGGCTACACATCAATTTCCTGACTTTTGCTGTACATTCATCCCTCCAAGCCATCTCCAGCTGCCCTGGCTTCTCCTAGCTTCCCTATAATCCCAAAGCAAGACAACATGGAAGGTTCAGCAACCAACGAGGCTGCAGAGTGATGAAAAGATGTGGGACAGAAAGCCAGAAGAACAGAAGTTGTGCCCTCTGCCACACCTAAGGCCAACGACTTAAGAGTCACAGGGAGAGAAAAGCAAAATAAATATGAAGCAACCTGAAAGTAGGAAGAAATTTGTTAACAATGTAGATTTTTGGCATGGCATGAACCTTTCTTCTTCCACTTGTCCCAAAGGTGCTTTTTCAGGAGCCAACTGGACTTCCTTGTTTTTTCTTCGAAGACGTTTAGCTTCTCATCCAAGAAACTTCTTCAGCTCTGACAGAATGGTGGGAAATGGAAGGATTTAAGTTCCTTGTAGACAGCTGGACATTTGCATCCTTTTAGAGGGTCATTGAGGCAACTTGGAGGTTTATCTTTGTCCTCAGGGTTCACCTGAGTAGTGCTCCTGGTTCCTGTAGTCTGCAAATTTCCCTCTGGAAATCTGTTCCTACTCCCACACCACTCAAAGAGTGTTCATCCCAAATTGAATAGCTAAAAGTCTGTAGAGGTTCTTGGTCATCCAAGTCATGGTTGTCCCAAAGGTGCTTTTTTCAGGAGGCAACTGGACTTCCTTTTTCCCTGAAGATGTTTTGCTTCTCATCCAAGGAGCTTCTTCAGCTCTGACTGGACGGTGGGGAATGGAAGGATTTATACTCCTTGCAGACAGCTGGTCATTTGCATTCTGTTTTTTTTTCTTTGAAAGCTAATGGCAGATGCTGAGCCCATGTGTATTAAAGAAGATTTGAGTTAGTTTAGGACAGTGTTTTTCAACTTTGGAAAATTTAAGGTATGTAGACTTCAACCAGAAGTCAGAATGGCTGGCTGAGGAATTCTGGGAGTCAAAGCCCACAGGTCTTAAAGTTACCAAGTTTGTTTGTTTGTTTGTTTGTTTGTTTATTTATGAGATTTATGAGATTTATGAGATTTATATGCCACCCTATCTCCCTAAGGACTCAGGGCGGCTTACAATACTAAAAAAATGACACAATATAAATATTAAAAAGTAATTAAATCAGAAATCTAATAAATTAGGTAAATTTAAAACAACCACTAAAAAGACCCCCCCCCTCTCCATCAGTCCGGATAGGCTAGTTGGAACAGCCAAGTTTTTAGGCCATGGCGGAAAGATTGGAGGTCAGGGGCCACCCGGAGCTCCAGGGGTGGCTGGTTCCAAAAGGTGGGTGCCCCAGAGAAGGCCCTACCCCTGGGAGCTGCCAGCCGGCATTGCCTGGCTGACGGCACCCCGAGGAGGCCCTGCCGGTGGGAGCGCACAGGGTGTCGTGAAGCTGTTATTGGCAGCAGGGTCTCCTGCAAATACCCCGGTCCAATGCCATGAAGGGCTTTATAGGTTAACACCAGCAGTTCAGTGACCCCTGCTCCATTAGACAAAGAAAATGGGAGAAATGGAATGGGGCTTGTGGAGCTCAGGAAAATTAGATTCTACTTTGTCCCTGTATTCATTTGCGTTTCAAAAAAACAGCAAGACATTTTTCATTTAAATCGCATTTAAACGCCTGCTCTTTTTCTTAAAAGGCAGGTTGGGACATTCATATTGATACATTTAAAAACCAATCTTTTCCGGATTAAAATAAGCTTCAATCCACTCATTAATCCACCAGTTGTGAATCAGGTCACTTCCTATTGGAATTGATAAAAAAAAATCATTCTTCCTGAAGCCTCTTTCTGAACGCAAACAAGAAAGGGGGAAAAAATTGAATAATGTGTTTCTTCATCCCGAGGGGGAAATAGGCTAGGAGAAATAAATTCTAAGAAATGATTGTTGCATCAATCACAAGTATTATGAGGCTCACATTGTCTTTTGTTCCTCTTAGCTTTACCTGGCCCCTTGTGGCCCTCTGGTAATTGACTAGTGATGAGCTTCTAGATTTATTTCTCAAGCCTACAGAAATGATGTCTATCTTCCACATGATTCCCATAGGCAAAGAAGAGCTTGCAATGTGTCATTCCTGGGGTTTATGCCTACTGCTGGGACAGAGCTCCAGCTGCAGCTGAGCAACACAATCTCAAGGCCTCGGAGGCATTGGGCAATAGTGCCACAAACAGAGGGAATTTATTCTGGGTCCCAAACCTACAAAGAGTGCTTTGTTGTATATCTGACTTGATCCTGATGGATCTCTAAGGTGGCTGCCCTGAAGTCAGAAAACACAGTGATATCAGATTGTTCCTGCCCACCTTGAGAAAATAAATTGACTTCCCCAGTTACTGTTGTGGCTGCCGGCAGCTGGTAGAGCTGGCAGCAGAGTCAGACAGTGAGGAGGTCAGGGAGGAACTTGGGCCAGTCCTGGAGGTTGAGGAAAGTTCGGACGAGGGCTCTGCATCAGAGGCAGAGATGGGGCCAGGGCAGTCTGGCGGTTATCTGCTGCCTTCGGAGTCGGACAGCAGTGAGGCAGAGGAGCAGCTGGAGCCTGTTCCCAGGGTGCGCATGCACAGAACGGCCAAAAGAAAAGAACAGTTACGAACTAAGGGTCAGTGTGGGAGTAAGGCCACAGGGGAATGGTGAATGGCCCCTCCCATAGGGATTAAAAGAGGAGCCAAAGGGGAGGGGGCTTTTGCGGGAAACAATTTGTTCGTTGCAGCAGTGTGAAAATCTGTCTGTGTATCTCAGAGTCTCTGTGCCGAGTGCTTCCTTGTCAGCACCGCGTTTGGAAATATTTACTTGGCAGCTCTCCAAGCTAGATAAGGTCTGTGCTCCTATTTACACCCTTGAAAGACTGTTTGCCAGGCCTTTGGCTGAAAGTGAATGCTAGAAATTCACCTTAGTTTAATAAAAGGGGTTTTGCCAGAACAAAAAGTCTACTTAGTGCTTTTTGGGGAAGCCTAGGTCAGAACAGTTATGGCTATGCTGTATTCCATCAATAACACCCAAGTCTTGGTAGTTCCACTGTAAAGGATCAGGATGTTGAACTGCTGAGCTGGGGGAGACCCACTGCAAGGTATCTTGATAGACAAGTGGACTGCTGTGAAAACAGTTTCCAACACCAGCAGGTCTTAAAGATGAAGGAGGAGAGGAAGAGATGGAGCAGCTGGCCATCTGAGAAGCTGCAAAGCAATAGCAATCCATTTTGAGGGGGTGGAAATCTTGGCAAATCTAAGGAATAAATGTTGGAGGTGGAAAAGCCCAGTTGAAGGAGGAAGAGAGATGTAGGAGGGAATGTATCCTCTGGTGCTGAAGTCATCTTCTTCAGGATGAGGAGACATCCTGCTTGAGAGTACTTGTCATAGTAGATATAGTGGTAAGTATCTCCACCCGTCACGCGGGAGACTGGGGTGTAATGTCAACTTGTAAAACATTCCTATGCCTGTTTCCAAGTTGCCATAAGAAAGGGGGGAGAAGCCCTGAAGGAGCATACAGCAGATGAACTCAGAAGCACATTCCAAGCTTATCTCACAAAGATTGTAACTAAGCTACCGGAATTTCTGCCCCCAAAATCCCTAATTGGATAACGTGATTGATGATGCTCAGC
This sequence comes from Naja naja, assembly GCA_009733165.1. NCBI lineage: Eukaryota > Metazoa > Chordata > Lepidosauria > Squamata > Elapidae > Naja > Naja naja. The sequence goes on along the minus strand of CM019156.1, from coordinate 4,523,802 downwards.
TCTGAACGTGTTTCATTGGACAATCTGAATTTTGGTACACCCAGAGGGGTGGGAGAAAACAGGGTCATAGGTGATTGTAAATTACACATCTCAGAATCGGCTTCATACAGGTCATGCCAGTATGTGGCTCCTAATAAATCCTTTGAAGTTTTTTGAAGTTTGGCTTAAGGCTCATGGTTTAATTAGGGCAATCGCTGGAATTCTGACAGTACTTCTTACAAAGCAATTGTGGAGACAAGGACCAGGGATGCTTCTGCTACTTGCTTCTCCCAATTCATGTATCACAAATAATGTATCACAAATAATGTATCACAAATAATGTGCAACATAAACATTTAACAACCGTGTTCAATTTCTCTATACTCAGAATCCTCCTTCATTTGTAAGTCCTATTTTGGGACCAACTGTTGTTTCGGTGTTGTTGTTTTTAAATAATAGCTCATATGCCAAGAAGAAAGCACCTGTTGATTCTTTTCAGTAAGAAAACTTTCGTGATTCTCTTGCCTGCAAAAGTGTGAAATAATCAAAAGACCCCAGCCAGTACATCTACCTGCTTCTTCTCTTTTTCTTAAAGCAGACACACTGAATGAAAAAGCAACAGAAAGACAGGGAGAGATAATACATAAAGACAGAGGGGGCAGGGAAATCCCCTGCATTTTTCCCATCAGTTTTCATTTAGAAGGGCTCCCCCACCCCACCAAAGGAGAACTCTTGGAGAGATTCTCATAGATTAGTAGACTTATTTAATGCCTGTTAGCCAAATATGGCTCTGTCGTGTCCTTCATTGTGCCAAAATCAGTCCCACAGTCAAACAAAAAACAAAAAATATTTTCTTGACTTTATATAATTCTATTCAATCTCAATGGAAGCTATCAGGACAATATTCCCTTCCTTACAGGTGTCCGGGTTCCAGAAATTGTCTGTTTCAATCAGTAACTTCAAGACAAGCATATTCTCAAAGTGCTTTATTTAAAAACAGAAACTTGGCACGTCTGTGGAATTACGGAACTAAGGTTCCTTCCAGACTTCCCACAATACTCCATCAACACCCACCTCTTTTCTCCCACATCATAAATCACGTGAACCAATCACCTTTCAACTATAATCCTTGCTGCGCCATAGAAAATGACCTTGACAGTCTTACGTATCTATTATGTCTACTGAAAATTACTCAAATAACAACAACCCCTTTTCCATCCTTTGTAGCTGGGTGGCAGCTTTTAATAAGGATTCCAAAGCTGACAATAGGGTTATTTCAGCATTACTACTGTTATTGCTACTGTTATTACTAAGGGAGCTCCTGCTGCTGAGAATTTATTGGACAATTTCTCCTGTCTCTAGAAAAATTCCCACCTATTTCTTCTGCTCACAAATTGTCCACCCATCTTTCGAACCATCGCTGTCTAGCTTGAATGCTATCTAAATCAGTGGTGGTATTCAGCCGGTTCGCACCGCATCGGGCGAACTGGTAGCAAGGATTTGGTGTGGGTCGCCGAACCGGTAGTAAGTTCTGGCTGGCCACGCCCCCGACCTGGTCGCCCTCCCGCACGATGCTCATTTCACTCCACCCACCTGACGTTTGCCTAAGGTATTTCTTTCTTTTTTCCCTCTCCTGACAATCAGCTGTACATATGATCAGCTGTGCCGGGATTCCCCTTGCTGAGGCCCAGGAAGGCAAAAAATGGCTCAGCCTCCCCTCCATTTTTTGCCTTCCTGAGCCTCAGAGGAGCAACAGCTTCCCATCGCCCTGTGCGCTCCCACAGGCAGGGTCTCCTTAGGGTGCCGTCGGCCAGACAATGTTGGCTGGCAGCTCCCAGGGGGAGGGCCTTTTCTGTGGGTGCTCCTGCCCTTTGGAACCAACTGTCCGTGGAGCTATGACTGGCTCCTGACCTTCGTTCCTTCCATTGTGACCTAAAGACTTGGCTTTTTCGATCTGCCAACCTGGACTGAAGGGGTTTTTAATTGGCTTTTAGATTTGTTGTTGGTTTTAATGTTAATGTAAGTGGGGTTTCTTGTTTAATTGTTTTTTTAACTTTTGCATTTCTGTTTTTATCTCTGTGAGCCGCTCTGAGTCCTTTGGGAGATAGGGCGGCATAGAAATCCCATAAAATAAATAAATAAATAAATTATGGGAGCAAAAACGCCCCCTCAGAGGCTCTTCTGAGGCCAGGAAGCTCCCCCCAAAAAGGGTGGGGGTGGCTGCAAAAAAGAAAAAAAAAGTCACGCCCACCCAGTCACATGGCCATGCCCACTAAGCCACGCCCACAAAACTGGTAGTAAATTTTTTTTGAATCCCACCACTGATCTAAATGGTGTGTAATTGTTAGTACGGTCGTACATCTGTACTGTAGAGTGAAAGATTCAAAAATAACCTAGAAATTACAAGGATGTTTTACCAAAGGGCCCAGGTCATTAAAGAAAACCAGTCAAGCTTCATAAGGCAAATATTTCAAAATCTATTATTGCCTATGCATAGAGCAGACTTTCGAATGGCACAAAACTCTTTGACTGTCCCAGGGATTTTACTAGATCCTTTAAAATTAAAATACAATATTCGATCAATCTACTTAAATCCACTTTTATTCTATGGTAGAGCCATATCTGAGGTTTTAATATGGTCCGCCAACTGGCTGTTGACCCGATCCAAGGATTTAAGGAAGAATGCTACTCTGTATTTGTTCAAACCATGACTTATTGGATATCAAGTCATAGTCACTGTTCTGTAAAGAGTGTCTGTCTATTTCATTCCTACAAAACCATCTGGACAAGGTCGACTGAGTTTGGGAGATTTATAAGAGGCTGTCTTGAGATTATATTGGCTCATTTGTGCACCTTTTTACGCTGCAATTTTTGGCCAGATAAAAAGTGGTAGATTGCTGTCTTAGGAGTCAGGCTGGGAATAATTCTATATTGATCAAGAACCCAGCCTCTGAAATCTTGCACAATTAATAAACTCTACAAGTTTTTTGTAGTCTTGCTCAAAGTCTTGTGAGATTTATTGTTATAGTTGTCCCAAAGGTGTTTTTTTTCCTTTTCAAAAGACAACTGGACTCTGTTTTTCCTTGAAGAAGTTTCGCTTCTCATCCAAGAAACCTATTCAGTTCTGAACCCCAAAACTGAAGAAGCTTCTTGGATGGGAAATGAAACGTCTTCAAGGAAAAACAAAGTCCAGTTGCCTTTTGAAAAAAGCACCTTTGGGACAACCATGACTTGGATGACTGAGAATCTCCACAGATTTTATTATGTTTTGTTGCACAATCATCCAGATATTCAGACTGGATTTGGCATTTTTGTCCTCCTATCAAGTCCTTCCCAAGGACCATATAGGCAGACAGGGTTATGTTAAAAGTATTGTTGCAGGATATAAATGGTTTGTCAGGGCTCCAACAATTCCACCCTCATTCAAATCAAAAGTCTCTAGCCGCATCTCAGAAAAAGTAAATTGGTTTATCAGAAATTGCCATGTTGGCGCATGGCTGGGTGCAACTGATACTAAATCACATCATACATTTCCCCCTTGACCCCAGTCTTTCCCCCACCCCCTGGATATGACTTTGGAGAATGAGACACGTCCAATGAGATACGTCCATCTCCAAGAGTCATCCATCATGCTCTCCAATAACCTTCTTATGCTCCGATAACTTTGGGCTGCCGAGGTGATTATCTTGGCATTTCAAGTATGCCTTGTTCCCCCCCCCCCATTCCCTTTTTCTGGCAGCTAAAAAGACCAAAGGAGTATCTTTTTAGCTGACACTGTTCTTTGCAATTGATGGTAATTTTGTCAATGTTGATGGTGTTCAACTGGTGCTCCAGTTGTTTTGCAATTGCATCCAAGGTGCCTTTTACTATTGGTATTGCCTTCCCTTTTTTTGCCACAGTCATTCTATTTCTGTTTGCAAAATTTTGTTACCTTCTTCAGTTTATATCTGTTCTACTCTACTCTACTCTACTCTACTCTACTCTTCCATTCCATTCCATTCCATTCTTCCATTCCATTCCATTCCATTCCATTCCATTCCATTCCATTCCTCTATTCTATTCTGTTCTGTTCTGTTCTGTTCTGTTCTGTTCTGTTCTGTTGGGCTCTGCTCTGCTCTGCTCTGCTCTGCTCTGCTCTGCTCTACCATTCCATTTCATTCCACTATTCTATTCTATTCTATTCTATTCTATTCTATTCTATTCTATTCTATTCTGCTCTACTCTACTCTACTCTATTCTTCCATTCCATTCCATTCCATTCCATTCCATTCTATTCTATTCTATTCTATTCTATTCTGTTGTCTCCAGGTGAGCCACATCTATTATTGCTTCCGTGTATGCTTTCTGAAAATTATCATGGGCAACATGGTACCTTCTGGCACCACTTTATTATCCCCTATACCAATTCTCAGATTTACTGCTCTTATTAGTACACATCTTAGTGGAGAAAAATCCAACAGAATCAAGTCACTTGGTCACTAGAGCAAACTTTCTCATCCTGGGCAACTTGAAGATGTGTGAACTTCAACTCCCAGAATTCCCTAGCTAGCACGCACACACAGCTGTGGAATTTACATCTACACATCTTCAAGCTGCCAGGGTTGAGAAATACTGGACCACAGAGTCCATGACAACGAAGGAGTAGGGAAGGTATCTGAGAACAACATGTTTCTTTTCTGGCTGTGAGATGTTTAGAAACACTCTGTCATAGAATCCAGTTGTTCCCTCCTCCAAATCTTGATGACAGGCCCAAAATGGGGACGAGAGATACAAAAGCTATTTAGCTAGCTATGGAAGTCTTTGAATTCTCCTACGAGATTCTTACCACCATTTCCAGTGTAACTTCTGAGCAAAATCACAAAGTTGGTTGATGGAATAGGGAGACCCTGAAACTGCCACAATCAGTGATGACAGTCATCTGATTTTGAAGGAGAATAATCTCAGTAAAGCTCAGGATAAATAACTCCCAACTAAGTCTCCAGCCGCAAACACTTTTTCAAGTGTCAGGTTTTCAAACAAGATCTTTCTGGGTGACTAGCTTGAGCCTTGTTGGATGTTGATGTGCGAATTCACAGCAATTTCTTATTGCACTTCAACTTTAAAATTACTTTGAAATCATTCCCGAGGGCCCAAGACAAGGAGAAAGCTTAATATATAAAAGGAGAGAGAGAGAGAAGTGGAAAACAAAAACAGGGCATTAAAAAGGAGCCTTTTTTCTGCTAACAAGCATTTATAGCTCCTCTGGCTGAAGACGTTTCCTTTATTCTCCTCTACTGAAAGCCAATGATAAACATATTTTATGTTGAAAGGACTCCGTGTTGATGCTTCCAGCTCAGATGAGAGAAAGATGCTAGAAGTGTAAAGCCCCTGGAAAGAAATCATTGGCCAGATACTACGCTGAGATATGGATAGAAACAGGGCTGTTATTAATGTTCAAGAGGAGACTGGACTGCCATTTGTCAGAAATGGTGTAGGGCAGGGGTCTTCAAACTTGACAGCTTTAAGACTTGTGAACTTCAACTCCCAGAATTCCTCCTCCAGTCAGGTTAGCTCAGGAATTCTGGGAGTTGAAGTCCACAAGTCTTAAACTTGCCAAGTTTGAAGACCTTTAGATTAGATAGATAGATAGATGGATGGATGGATGGATGGACGGATGGAGAGATGGAGAGATGGATACTGTAGATCAGGGGTCTTCAAACTTGACAGCTTTAAGACTTGTGAACTTCAACTCCCAGAATTCCTCCTCCAGTCAGGTTAGCTCAGGAATTCTGGGAGTTGAAGTCCACAAGTCTTAAACTTGCCAAGTTTGAAGACCCTTGGTGTAGGGTCCCCTGCTTGGGTGGGGGGTTGGACTAGAAGACCTTCAAGGTCCCTTCCAACCCGATTATTCTACAGCCAGTCCTTGACTTAACAGCAATCCATTTAGTGACTGTTCAAACTCACAACGGCACTGGGGGGAAAAATTTGGAAGGTGTCTAAGAGCTGCAGAGGGGTGTTGCTATACCACTCCAGCTCAGGACTTCTGTTGAGTTTTTAAACAGGGGTCTGCTAAGGGTTACGCTAGATTTTCAGCTCTTTCCTCCCCAAAATAGGAAGGAGAAACTAGTTTTTAGCAATTATGACTAAGGAAAACCCCAGGTCATCATAGAGTTCTGGGCCATAAGTTTCTCGCTCTGGAGCAGAAATCTTATTCTGAATACCCAGGGTGGGAAAGCAAAGCTGTTACATCTGTAGATCCCATACTTGCCAAGGAACCAACTTGCGGAGATAGCTCCAATTTAGACAGAATGGCCATCTGTTGTCTGAAGGAGAAACCAAGGGAGGTTGTGGTGTTGGAACAGCAGCAGGAGCACTGTTGCAATGTGCTGACAGGGATGCCTGAGGGATACAGAATAACCGTGTCAGGATTCCGGCAGTTACCCCCATTAAATCATGAGTCTTGAGCCAAACTTCCAAAACTTCAAAATGATTTATTGGGAGTTAAAAGGTCCGGCATTGCCTGGGTGTAGCTGACTCTGAGACATGTAATTCATTGTCACCCTTGACCCTGGTTTCCCCCGCCCCCCTGGTTGTATCATTCATATTCTCCAATGGGAGACATCCATAGCCAAGAGTCATCAATCATGCTCTCCAGTTAGAATTTTGTGCGGCAGAAACTTCGGTCGCCTGGAAACTATCTTTGAAAACATTTATGGAATGCAAGCTGCCGCACTGCTCTCCTCTCCCCTTCTGTTGGCAACTCTAAAAAGACCAAAGAAATATTTTATGAGTTGACAAACAGAGTTGGAAGGGACCTTGGAGGTCTTCTAGTCCAATTTCCTGATCTGGCAGGAAACTCCTGATACCAGGGGTGTCTAACTCAAGACTCGCGGGCCGGATCTGGCCTGTGGGGCACTTAAATCTGGCCCGCGGGGCTGGCCTGGTAACTGCAAAGGACTGGCCCACAGTGCCACTGGCAGCCAAAATGGGGCGTGGAGAGCCGTGTGTGGTCCCCGTGTGACCCATTTTCAGCCTGGACGGCCTCCTGCAGCACTTTGCCAGCCAAAACAGGGCACGGGGGGTGCATGCTGCCTCCACATGCCTCATTTTTGACTTGGATGGCCTCCTGCACCCTATTTTGGCCAGCAAAGTGCTGCAGGAGGCATTTGTCCCATCTCTCCCCACCACCTCAGCCAACCCGTGGGGGAGAACAACAATGTTGATCTGGCCCTCAAAGAAATCCCGTTTGACATGCCTGCCCTATACCATTTCAGGCAGCTATTTGTCTAATCTCTTCTTTAAAACCACCAGTGTTGGAGCACCCACAATTTCTGCAGGCATGTCATTCCACTGATTAATTAATTGTTCTAATGGTCAGAAAAAATCCTTCTTAGTCCTAGGTTCCATGATCAGTTTCCATCCATTGCTTCTTGTCCTGCCCTCAGGGGCTTTGCAGAATAGCTTGACTCCCTCTTCTTTGTGGCAACCCCTGAGATATTAGAACACGGTTATCATGTCACCCCCTGGTCCTTCTTTTCAATAAACTGGAAGGGATCCTTTTGTAAGTCAACTAACTGTTGTTGCTGTAAATTTGGGTCAGACAGATTAGGAGTCATACACATTTAGGAGCCTTTCCTGGAGAATCAGCCTGTGAAATGCTGCTGTTTGTCTTATGTTGAGTGATTAGGCACCCTACATAAAAGAGATGGGATACAAGAAAACAAGCACTCAGGTTTTTTCATAATGCTTCCCTGCTTCGGTACAGAAACCCAAAGCTGCTTTCTGTCCAGCTTTGTTTTCTATATTGACCGGCATTGATTGCTTCTGCAGTGGGAATGTGTCAATCTTTTTCAGCTGAGGGTCACCTACTTGCAGGAGTAATCTGCTGTGTAGTGGAGCCCTGGAGTTTAAAGTCAGCAAAGCACCCTTTTCTCCCTACCTGTAATGGTATGTGAGAATGACCTTGGGGGAGAAGGAGGGAGGCTGCCTAGGGAACAGTCAGATAAGAGAAGGCATAGACTGCAGCTGCACAATGGATGGAGAAAGCACTTCAGAAGGCTCCTTCACCCAAGTTCTCAGGCTGTAAAAGAGACTGGAGATTTGTACTTTGAGACTTGAAAGGTTGATGTCAGCCTTCCCAGATAAACCAGGCAGAAAACACAACCACAGGAGCAAATTCTATTTGATAGTAAGACTATGTTAACAGAATCTTGCAAGCAGTGGTGGGATTCTACCCATTTCCCTACTGCTTCGGTGATTGCGCAGTGGGGGAATGGAAGGAATCTCTGACAGGATTCCACTCTTCTTGGATGAGAAGCAAAACATCTTCAAAAAAAAACCCAAGAAAGTCTAGTTGCCTCCTAAAAAAGCAGCTTTGGGACAATCATGACCTGGATTACTGAGAATTGCTACAGACTCCAATGTGAGCTGAAAACAAGAGGAATCTTTTCAATCTTTGGCAGCAAAGTTGGAAGAATTCCTGCAAATGGGGGCGGGGGGTATAAGGGTAGTGAAGAGTGCATCGCTGTCAAAAACTATATTCTTTTGTGTTTCACTTGGTCAGACTTCTCCTAAGTAAATCTGTTCAGGGCTGGACTGCAAACCCAGCGGCTTGCAAGTGGTGGTGTGCAATTACGTTTGATAAAATGCAGTAGGCAATCTTTCTTTCTATCGCTATGCAGTGTTAGAAAACTTCCAAGCTAGTACTTTCTATTTTTGTTGATGATTGGTGTGATGTGACTGATTATTCTTAAAAGGTAGTGAGTGAGGGGAGGAGATAGTTTTAGAATGGTATTGTATCACTGAAGAGGCTTTTAGGAGACTTTGTTTATAAATCTTCCCAGTAAATTGATGGTAGGAAGAAATTCTGTCTGGCAAACTAATTAGACCCCTGGCGTATTTCCTGATAAAAAATAAGCCGGATTCTTTGTGTGCGAGCATTTTCTGCTGTTAATGTGGAAATACCGGCTGCTAATCTTCATCAACATGTCAGAAGAGAGCAGATAGCAAAGCAAAGGACATCAGACCGACGGATAGTCATTGGGCTGAAAGCTGCACTTTTCAGTAAATGATTTCTTTTGAGTTTTTGCAGCGGAAATAGTTTCAGGTTATTTCGGGGAGGGGGGTGTTAAACATGTGCACGAGGGATCCAATTTGGGGTTGTGGCTAAGGCGCCAGGCTAAAACTAGGAGCTTGTGAGTTCTAGTCTTCTCTTGGCCACAAAGCCACCAGGGTGACCTTGGGCCAGCCCCTCCCTCTCAGTCCTACCAGGTTAAAGCACGTAAGACCACGGTGGCTCAGTGGTTAGGGTGCAATACTGCAGGCTACTTCAGCTGATCACCGGCTGCCAGCAGTTTGGCAGCTCAAATCTCACCAGGCTCAAGGTTGTGCAATTTGGGTGTCCTCCAGAACTTACCACTCCTGCTAATGAAGTAAGTGGTGGCCAAGGTTAGGGGAGCTTTTGCACAGATTCATCTTCTGCACCAATATGTCCAACCATGGATTGGGACCTTGCTCATGGTGGTGACTCATACCTTCTTCACCTCCTGTTGGATTACTTTGATGTCTAATGTCAGGTTGCCCCTGAAGAGCATTCAGAAGTTTCCTCTGGTGCAGAATGCAGTATTGTAGGGAGTTTTTGGGTTTCCCGTTATGCTAATATAATATCACTGCATTGGAGCTGGTAGACTCCCAAGTGCAATTCCAGGTGCTGCTTAATATCTATGGAGACCTACACAACATAGGGCCAGACTCTGAAGCTATGTCTCCTGCATGGTTTCTGCTTGGCCTACAAGATCTAGCAGAGGTAGATGCTCCAGATCCTCTCCATTAAAGAGTGTCATCTTCTTGGTCCCAGGAGTTGAGTCTTCTCTGGAGCAGAGACTGCCTTGTGGAACAGCTTCCCCCTGGAGATCCAGATGGCCCTGGCCCTATCAGCCTTTTGTAGCCAAAAGACTTGGCTGTTTCCTCAGGCTTTGGGGCTAGGGGGTTAGGCAAGCTCTTCCATTTATGTGGTTTTCATGACCAGAGTTTCTTGTGTTTACTTTGGGTTGCATAGATTATTGGTTGCACTGTGTGGTTTTACTTCTTTGACCACCACCGAGAGTCACTGGATGAACTGGGCAGCCACAGAAATAAATAAATCAATCTTCTCGAGGAATCTGTCTGAAATTCACAGTCCCTTCTGAATACAACCCCGGCAGTAACTTGCAAGTAGCTATGTCCTAAGTAAAAGTAAATGACCTAATGCTGAAATATCCAGAACAGAAATGTCAAAATTAAAATCAGAGCTATTGTCTAATGAGCATTAGAGCTTTCAAGAGTGGCTCTTGCCTTGCTCTGGAGAAAGAGGGAGGGGTAGGGAGAAGGAAATTGGCACAAATTCTACAATCAAGCCATCTGAGGAAATAACCCAGTAGGGGTGGAAGTACTTGAATGGGTAAGGGCTCATAATTATACAGTAAATATGCTTACTTTGGTTTGGAACCTGCCGAGGGAGGAAGAGCTTAGACTCTCCAAGTGGATGGAACTTAGAAGCAATTTTATTTTTCATTCTGGGAGGAGAAATGTTGTCTCCTTCCACAATTAGGCCCCTTCTGATGTTATATCTTTGTGGTGCAGAAGCATCGCTGCATGACTCTTTTATAAAGTGTCAGAAGTCTCGTGAAATCACCCTGCCGTGTACTGTGGCATGCAGACGGTGGAAACAATGGTGTGGATGAAGGAGAGACCTCTGGTAGTTGTCATCGTCATAGCAGCCTGGAGGGAGGTTGTGGGGAAAGGCTTTTAATTGACCCATATTATAGATGGGAAGATAGAAGGGGAGAAAAAATCTCTCTAGTACAGGGGTATCAAACTCAAGGCCCACGGGTCGGATGTGAGGTAGCCTGGAAATAGCAGAAGACCAGCCTGTGGTGCCACTGGCAGATGAAAAGGGGTACGGGGGGGACTTTGCACAGGCCCCTGCACCCCGTTTTCAGCCTGGATGGCCTCCTGCAGCACTCGCATGTGGCCATCCCATGCCCCATTTTAGCCAGCAGGGTACTGCAGGAGGCATCTGTCCCATCTCCCTTCCCCTGCCCCTGGCCAACCCACAGAGAACTCCAATGCTGATCTGGCTCTCGAAGAAATCCAGTTTGAAACCCCCTGCCAGTGGTGGGATTCAAATATTATTATTACCGGTTCTGTGGGTGTGGCTTGGTGGGTGTGGCATGGCTTGGTGGGTGTGGCAAGGGAAGGATACTGAAAAATCCCCCTTCCCTCCCCATCCCACTAACCTGCTTTCCAGCTCCATTCTCCTGTGCAGGGCAACCAAAGAAGACCCAGTCGATCAGCTAGGATGCGGGAGGCGGAGAATAGATGGGGTTGGTGGGGCCAGTCAGAGGTGGGATTTACTGGTTGTCCAAACTATTCAAAATTTCTGCTACTGGTTCTCCAGAACTGGTCAGAACCTGCTGAATGGCCCCCATTCTAGTTAACTTTATGCCATATTTATGAGTTTATTGCAAGGTGCAATCTGGGTCGGTCACCGATACCAGAGATTGAGTCTTCTGAGCTTCTTCGGTTATAAACTGAGTTCAGTTTATAGAATCATAGAATCAAAATCACGTGAAGTATTAGTACCGCTTTATAAAACCTTAGTAAGGCCACACCTGGAATACTGTATCCAGTTTTGGTCACTACATTTAAAAAAAGATGTTGGGACTTTGGAAAAGTGCAGAGAAGAGTAACTGGGATGACTAAAGGCTTGGACATTAAAACAGATAAAGAACGGTTGCAGGATTTGGGTATGGCTACTCTAAGAAAAAATATGGACTGGGGTGACATGATAGCAGTATTCTAGTATTTGAGGGGCTGCCACAAAGAAGAGCAGTGGGGGTCAAATTATTCTCCGAAGCACCAGAGGGTAGGACAAGAAACAATGGATGGAAACTAATCAAGGAGAGAAGCAACCTTGAATTAAGGAGAAACTTCTTAACAGTGAGAACAATTAACCTGTGTAGAATGGCTTGCCTTCAGAAGTTGTGGTGCTTCATCACTGGAGGTTTTAAAGAAGAGACTAGACAGTCACTTGTCTGAAATGGTATAGGTTCTTCTGCTTGAACATGGAGTTGGACTAGAAAGTCCTGTCCAGCTCTATTCTGATTGATTGATTGATTGATTGATTGATTGATTGAGCTTTCTGACTTGTGCTGGAGCCCATCCTCGGGGAAGTTCCCTGAGGTGGACTCTGTCAGGATTCCGGCAGTTTACCCCCAATTAAATCATGAATCTTGAGCCAAACTTCCAAAACTGAAGAAGGATTTATTGAGAGTTAACATGCTGGCACTGCCTGGGTGTAGCCGACTCTGAGACACATAATTCATTGTCACCCTTGAGCCTGGTTTTCCCTCCACCCCCGGGTGTATCATAATTCATATTCTCCAATGGGACACCTCCATAGCCAAGAGTCATCAATCATGCTCTCCAGTTAGAATTTTGTGCAGCAGAAACTTCGATCACCTAGTTCCTATCTTTGAAAACATTTGTGGAATGCACTTTCGTTTTTTGCAAGTTACTGCACTGCTCCCCACTCCCTTTTGCTGTTGGCAACTCTAAAAAGACCATAGAAATATTTTATGACTTGACAGACTTCAATATAAGTCCAAAAACCTCAGAAGATTAAACTTCTAGTCTCGGTGACCAACTCAGATTGGATCCTGCAACATTATCCTGGGACACGTATATTCGCCTTCATTTGTTATGAGTTTATAGTTCATTCCTAAATGGCTCAATTGGCAACTTAGTCTTTATGTAGCTTCACAAACAGTCTTCCTCTGGCTCGCTGGCGGAATCGTCACTCTCGTCTGTGCTTCCAAATCTCTTAATTCTCTGTATTTATATTTTAAAATAAGGCTTAGAGTGTCACAACTCTTTCTGGTTTGGTAAATATTCATAGCATAAAGATCAGGATCAGGGGATCCAGTTTTCCTCCACTATGTTCATTTCAGGTCTCGCCTAATGCAGCAGCTCTGCACACACACATTTTGCCGTAGATACAGTTATAGGAGAATGAGAAATGACTTCAAAATGTCCTCTCTTCAGTTTTTTTTTAAATGTTGCTAGAAATGCTTGCTTTTAACAGCTCTCTTTAGAATGGGAAGAAATGCATGACCATTACTGATGCAACTGAACTTGCACCTAGGGGAGAGAAGAGAAAGGTAAAGATTCCCCTCACACATACGTGCTAGTCGTTTCCAGCTCTAGGGGGCGCTGCTCATCTCCGTTACAAAGCCGAAGAGGCAGCGCTGCCTGTAGATGTCTCCGTGGTCATGTGGCCGGCAGGACTGAATGCCAAAGGTGCACGGAGCACTGTTACCTTTCCACCAAAGTGGTGCCTATTTTTCTACTTGCATTTTTATGTGTTTTCAAACTGCTTGGGGCAAGTAACGGGAGCTAACTCCGTTACTGGGGATTGGGATTCGAACCACCAAACTGCCGACCTTTCTGATCGACAAGCTCAGCATCTTAGCCACTGAGTCACCGTGTTCCTTAGAAAGAAGAGAAAACAGCAATGTTATTCCAGAAATGACAATTATCAAACCCAAGGAATTGGTATTCTTCCCTCTGGCCTCCATTTCTCCTTCCATGCTCCATTTAGTACCAGGCGGAAATTCTCCTGCACATCATTTTCTCCTTACATTTTCTTCTCGTTCCGTTTGATGAAAGGCAATTTGCTTTTTGAAGTTTTGTAGAAGACAAGCCTGGTGACATTTCCACCGATAGAGTCTCGTGTTCCTAAAAGCTGCTTTAGTGATGAAGGTGACCCACCATGGGAAGAGGGAGGGGGAGGGGAATAACCAGCCTTTCTCCCTGGCTTCTCTGCTTTACTTCTAAGAACTCATCTGTGGGGCTTCATCTGTTGAGATATTCTTGGCACTAAAGAGGAGGAGTCTTGCTTTTTTAAATATATATATATATATATATATATATATATATATATATATATATCCCTTTAATTTTTAAAAAGTAAATAACTCGAGACAGGAATATAGCTAATACTCTTCCCTCCTCCTTCTATTTTACCCAGAACAATCCTATGAGGTAGGTTGGGCTGAGAGAGACTGAGTAGCCCAAGTTCACCTACTTGGCTTTCATGCCTAAGGTGGAACTAAAACCAGTGGTGAAATGCTACTGGCTCAGCCTGGTTTAGCCCAACCAGTAGCAAAAATTGTTTTGGTAGCAAAAATGATATTGCCCCTATCGGTTTCATGAGATCACCCCCATCTTTAGAAGATGATAAAATCCTACGCTGAAATCACATCAAATCCTGCAGTTGAGATGGCTGAAATGTGGCACGATTGGAAGTTTCTGTGCATGGAATGACAATTCCTAAGACACCCTCAAGTCTCTTCTCAGATTCCAGGCATCTTGGAAATTTCAATTCGAAAGCTCAGGCATCTAAAATCAGATTTACCTGGAGTTTGCCTGCAATCTGTCATCTGCACTTCTATAACTGTCTGGTTTGGTTCTGCAACCCAACAAGACAGACACAGACTCCAGAGACTAATTAGGACTTCAGAAAAAACCATTGCTACCAACCTGCCTTCCATCGAGTACCTGTATACTGCACGAATCAAAAAGAGGGCTGTGAAAATATCTACAGGCCCCTCACATCCTGGACATAAATTGTTTCAACTCCTACCCTCAAAATACCGCTATAGAGCACTGCACACCAGAGCAACTAGACACAAGGACAGTTTTTCCCCGAACGCCATCACTCTGCTAAACAAATAATTCCCTCAACACTGTCCAACTATTTACTAAGTCTGCACTACTATTACTATTAGTCTTCTCATCACTCGTTATCACCCATTCCCTCCCACTTGTGACTGTATGACTGTAACTTTGTCGCTTGTATCCTTACAATTTATATTGACTGTTTCCTAATATGATTTGATTGCTTATTGTACCCAATGACTATTATTAAGTGTTGTATCTCATGATTCTTGACTCTTGATGAGTATCTTTTCTTTTATGTACACTATATATATATACATATATATAAAATATATCACAATTCCTACTCTCCCTGTTGCTTCCCAATAAGCTAATATTTCTGCTTCTTTCTTCTTGTCTTCTCCAGGGTAATGATGATGATTCGGTGGATAAAAACAAGTGCTGTACGCTCTGCAATATGTCATTTACCTCAGCAGTGGTGGCTGAGTCACACTATCAAGGGAAAATCCATGCCAAAAGATTAAAACTCTTGCTAGGAGTCCAGCCGACTTTAAAAGCCACTGGTAAGTCCAGCAACACTGGTAAGAAATTGTCTATGTGTAGGCACCCCAAAAGAAGCCAATAAGATATCATTATTCTTTGCTACAACAGCCTTTTCAAAATAACTATGCCAATTAGGGAAGGAACCTGGGCTTGTTACCCTTTGGTGAAATTGTGATAATGGCCATCTATCTACCTAGATTATTTTTTTAGAAGAGAATGAAGAACTTCATGGGGGATCAACTTATCAACAATTCTCAGCTTTGAGGTTTCCATACTATCGTAGAATTACAAAGAGTAGATTTTAAGAACCGTCTCCTGGACGAGAAGTGTTGTACTCCCCTTTTCCTCCTTATGAACTCCTCAATGCATCTGGTTGACTGCTATATGACCCAGAATCCTAGCTTAGAGAGGCCTTTGTAGCCTCAGGACTCTTCCTATGCTCTTAGGAATAGGAACCTATCTGGAAGGCAATGCTGGTCCGTAACCTTTGAATATTAGTAGCTCAGGTTGGTAGCTATGTTGTTGGGTTGAGCTCCAAGCTTGGCAGTTTGGTTGCAAACAACAATACCAGCACTAATTGACATCACACGGGTGGTACTTAAAACCAAAGGACTATGACTCAGCAATTGCAGCCAGTCAATCACACAATCCAAAATCAAACCAGGACTCAGCAAGATATTTAAAGGCCAGTGCTCCCCCAGACAAGCACAATCCATAGCGCACCAAAGATGTCTCTTCAAATGGGGATAAAACGTTTGCAGCCAAATTGCCGAGCTCGGAGCTCAAACCAACAACATAACTGGTGTGTAACCGCAATGAAAATGGATTGATTGATGTGAAAGGTACCAAACGGAGAAATCTGGAGTAGATGCCGACTTCTGAATTATGTATAGAAGGAAGTTCTTCTCCACTCATTGTTAGGACTCGGGGTCATCCATTAACACTAAATAGGGAAAGAGCTAGGACACAGTTGAAAAAGTACTTCTTCCCACAATATCAGTTAGAAACTTCAAGGTCATCCCCTTTAAAAGGTTTAAAAGTAGGTTCATGGAGAATCTGGTAATGCATAGCTACTAGACACAGGGAGCATCTCTGAAATATTAGCTCTTAGGCAAGCAACAACAGAAGGGGGGAAATCCATACGTGCAGTTTTCCTTGAATGCATCTGGTTGATTTGATTAAGAATACTCATTTAGTTAGTCATCAGCTGGGACTTGTCTAAAAGTCTTTGGTATACCTCCCAGCATTCCTGGGTTGTTTGTAGATAATGAGAAATGTAGTCTGGCAGATTTTGAGGCCAAGACATTGAGGAAGGCTGATCTATATAACCACCCATCGGGTTCTGTCGTTCCAAAAGTAACTCCCATCTGTTTGAAATGTGCTTGTAAGTTTGACACTCCTTCCTCTGGCAATGCGTAACCAGTTCTGGAATTGCCTTTAGCTCAGTGAATGCATTTATATCTCCTTGCAGCATCCCACAGAGTAAAATATCATTTTGCTTTTAGCGTTGCAGAGTTGTTAGGGCGGAGAGAGAGAAATTCTTCTTAAAGAGCATTTTTTTGGTTGGCTGGCCTCTTGCATTTTGTCTGATGCCTCGGTTTCCTCCTCCTCCTCTCCTCAGACTATGGCAGCCACCATTAATTTTCACATTAAAGAAGTCAAATGTCAGTAGCAGATAATTTAGCCATCGGAATGTCAACTGCAATACTCGGTGCAAAGTTCTTACATGAAGAGAAACTTCATTTTTTTCCAAGGTTGTGCTCAGAAGCCCAAACAGAAGAATAAAAGAACAAGCATGAGAGGCAATAAAGTACACTGTATTTTACATTTGCATTTCATACTTCTAAGGGGAAAAAAAAATCTGATTATTATAATCGGCCTAAGACTAGCACCATAAGCATATTGTGTTCATTCTCCCTCCTTTGGGTTTCAGCTGCAAATCTGGTTTACCCGTTTTGGGTAAACTAAAAATAGTCACCTGGGTGTGGTAGTTTAGGATAGAAACTCCTCATCCATTAGCCTCTTGGCTAGGACTAATGATAAGTGGTGCTAAGATATCCACTGTGGTGGAATGCTGTCTGGATGCCCAGGAGATAGAAAGAATGCATTTCAGAGGAGCAAGAGATAACTCGGTTGAGATAATTTGTCTGGGTGAAAGAGTGTTTTTTTTTAAACAATTTTATTTGAGTTTTCACAAAGCAAAAAGAAAAATAAACATCTCTTTTTAGTGAACAGCATGGTTCCAGGTTTTTATATCTGCGTACAGATATAATTTCAGTTACATATTCATTTTTCATATTCAGTTTGTAATCTTATCATGACTTTATATATTTTCTATTGATTCTTACTCAAATACCTCCCTGGGGCTTATTTTGTAGTTTCCTCATTCATTTCCGGCTCTATTTCATTTCCTTTTCAGAGTTTCCATATCCTCACAATCATTATCGGCTCAAGTTGGAGGAGCAGGTGGGGGCTGTGGCCAGGGGGGCCTTTGCCCAGATCCGGCTGGTGCGCCAGTTGCGCCCATTCCTGGACCGAGATGCCCTGCGCACAGTCACTCAGGCGCTCGTTATTTTCCGACTCGACTACTGTAACGCTCTCTACCTAGGACTGCCCTTGCGTACCACTCGGAGGCTTCAGCTGGTGCAGAATGTGGCCGTGCGGGGAGTGATGGGAGCTTCCCGATACTCCCATGTTACACCCCTCCTGCGCGACCTGCATTGGCTTCCGTTGCCCTCCGGTGAGATTCAAGGCTCTGGTATTAACATTCAAAGTCCAGCATGGCATGGGTCCAGGTTATTTACAAGAACGGCTCCTCCCAACATCAAATACTAACCGCCCTGTATGGTCGCACAGACGGGTCTCCTCGGGTGCCGTCTGTGACTCAATGTCGCGACCCGAGGGCCTACTCTGTGGCTGCTCCCACTCTGTGGAATCTTCTTCCGCTGGAGCTCGTTGGCCCCGATCTTCGCACCTTCCGCCATGATTTGAAGACTTGGCTCTTTTTACAATCTGGGCTGTGCTGATTCTCTGGGGTTGGTCCTATTTTAACTATGGGTTTTAATTTTCAGTTCGGCTTAACTTGTTTAATATACTTTTAATTAATTTATTTATTGTTGTATTTTTAGCTGTGACCCACCCCGAGTCCTTTTTGGAGAGGGGGCGGCATATAAGTCGAATTAATAAATAAATAATAAATAAATTATACTTATACTTTTGTCTGTCCTGTTTACAGTTTCACTACATATTCTTATATCATCATTTCCCAAAAGATTCCTCCACATTTCAAATATTACAACACGAAGTTTCCCCTGTAATTACCATTATAGAGTGTGTCACCTACATATCTTGTAGATAATTCCCTTTCAAATCCCATTAAACATTCTGCTTTTAAGTTGTCCCCTTAAACAATTCATCTCCTTATAACTATATTACACCATAAATCCCTTTTCAATCAGATTCTGCATGGTACTTGGGTGAAAGAGTGTTAAGATGGATAATTTGTGTGGAAGAAAGAGTGCTAAGATGGCTCCTCCCAGAATACATGTTTTATGGTCTGTGTTCTCTGCTTTAGTTTGGCAAGATTCTATCTATAGGTCAGGAACAATTAAAAAATACTGCTTCGAATCATCTCAACATGTCTTTGATTGATTTTGGGCTCCAAAAACAAAGACATTTGAATCCCCTTCCTACGAGTTTTCCCAAACTGAGATTGTTGACGTGGTCTAATGAGGAAAGTAGGAAAAATAAATGAGAAGCGCCGTATTAACTCCATTCACTTAATTGAATTTTTATTCCGCATAATTGAAATCTAATATTTTTGTGGGAGGGAATGTGGTTTCAAATGTGGAAGATGATACTGACTTTAGGAAACACATGGAGGTATATGGGAAGGACCTGGAATTTCTACTTGGTTGCAGAATAGACTGAAATACTTTGGAAATAAGTGGAACCCTTATCTTCCACCCCACCCAAAAAAAGCAGTTTAACTTGTCTGGAAGGCAATTTTATTCAAGCTGGGAAAATGCTTATAATGCTAATTAACGAGTTAGCAAAATCCAGTGATAAAACTTGCAGTAATTTCAACGAAATGCTTCTTCCCTCCCTCTGGTCCCAAATCTTAGCCTTATGACTCCAAGGATAACTCAACATGGTGCCGGCATGTCCATGTATTTTAGAGCAAAGGTGGAAAGAAATTGATGTTGATGTTAAGTGACTCAGAATAGTTTCTTAGGCCTGTTTCAAGATGACAATGAGACAGGTCAAGTCCTCCTCAACCTCAACCACCAAAGGTTTTTTTTTTTATTCAAGTGCATTACCATAAAAGAGGACCTGACCTGGGGTGCTCACATTGCAACCCTGGTCAAAAGGGCCCAGCAGAGATTATGCTACCCGAGAATTCTCAGAAAACAACAACTGAATGAAAAACTGATGGGGACCTTCTACCACTGCACCATAGAGAGTATCTTAACTTAGTGCACCTCTGTATGGTTTGTCAATTGCACAGTGGCAGATAGGACAGCACTCCAGAGGGTTAACGTCATTGCCCAGAAGATCATGGGTTTCCCTCTCCCCTCTTTGGAAGACCTTTATAGCTCCCGCTGCCTTAAGAAAGTTCAAAACATCCTCAAAGATCCATCTCATCCTGGGAACCCTTTTTTTTGAACTATTACCATCTGGCAGACGGTACAGGAGAATAATAAAAACAAGGACAAGTAGGCTGAAAAACAGCTTCTATCCCAGGGCAGTAGCTCTTTTGAATTCTACTGTATAGTGTTGGTGCAGTGTCAGGGGTTTTTGGTTCAATGTGTGGAGGGTGAAGGATGTGTGTTTGTGTTTATTTTCATGGTCATGATGTGCACTGAAGAGGGTGTTTAATTTCATTGTACAAGGTGCAATGACAATAAAGTAAACTAAACTAGAATATAGAATAATAGACTTGGAGATCTTCTAGTCCAGTGATGGTGAACCTTTCCAGCACTGAGTGCCCAAACCAGAACACACGCTTTTGCTCATGCTGGAGCACCAGAAATTGAAGACCAGCTGGCTGGTGCACATGCACACGCCAGCCAGCTGGTCTTTGCGCATGCCAGGGTGCTGGAAACCCAAAGACCAGCTGGCGTGCTGGAAATCAGAAGAGCATCTGGAAACAGCATATATGCCCACAGAGAGGTTCCCCATTATGGTTCTAGTCCAACCCCCTGCTAGACCATTTCAGACAAATGGTTGTCCAGTCTCTTTTTGAAAGCCTCCAGTGATGGAGCCCCCAGAACTTCTGAAGACAAACTGTTCCACTGGTTGATTGCTCTCAGTGTTAGAAAATTCATCCTTAGCTCTAGGTTGTTTCTCTCCTTGATCAGTTTCCATCCATTGTTTCTTGATTTGCCTTTTTGGTGCTTTGGAAAATATAGTCCAGATATATTTCACAAGAAGACCAACCCTATGTAGCTTTTTCTCTGGTAATATCACACTACTAACTAGGGCATACAAAACATTTGCTGGACCAATACTTGAATACAGCTCATCGGTCTGGAACCCACATCACGTATCTGATATTAACACAGTTGAGAACGTCCAGAAATATTTCACAAGAAGAGTTCTCCACTCCTCTACTCGTTGCAGAATACCTTATGCCACCAGACTCGAAATTCTAGACCTAGACAACCTAGAACTCCGCCTTCGGTCCGATTTAAGTATAGTATATATAATCATACATTGCAATGTCCTTCCAGTCAATGAATACTTCAGCTTCAACCATAACAATACAAGAGCACACAATAGATACAAGCTCAAGGTTAACCGCACCAAACTTGATTGCAGGAAATACGACTTCAGCAACAGAGTGGTCAGTGTCCGGAATACTCTACCTGACTCTGTGGTTTCTTCCCCAAACCCCAAAAACTTTAACCTTAGACTGTCTACTATTGACCTCACCCCTTTCCTAAGAGGTCTGTAGGGGGCGTGCATAAGCGCACCAATGTGCCTACCATCCCTGTCCTATTGTTTCTTTTTATTTTTCTTATATGTTTCCATTTCATGTATTCCTAACTATGTTTATACTCATACCTGTTATCTTATAATTGCTTGACAAAATAAAATAAATATGAGTAGCTCTTCAAAATTCTGCACTCATTAGATAATTTTGTGGGGACAATTTCTCTGTTTTTCTCCAAATCAGGATTCCGTTTTAGAAGGAAGAGGTCCAGTAAACAGCAGTAGCATTAAGTGACAGAAAGGACCCTTGAAGAAGGAATGTACAGAACAGCATAGCTCTGAAAGAGAGGAGGGATCAGGGGGGAAAAGAAATCAAGATTTCCCCATCTTAGTTCTCTCAGATATAATAGGAGGGAGAGAGAAACTCTGGCAGGTTACTGTTATTCCCTGCAACGATTAGTAGACTTTCAGGATTCCTTTTACAGTACATTTCTTGACCTGATCTACACCAAAGGACTGACATCTCAAGTCTGAAGAAGCCACCTGAGATGAGTGTTCAATCATTCAGAATAGAGCTGGAAGGGACCTTGGAGGTCTTCTAGTTCAAGCAGGAGACCCTATACCATTTCAGACAAGTGACTGTCCAGTCTCTTCTTCAAAACCTCCAATGATGAAACACCCACAACATCTGGAGGCAACTTCTGTTCCACTGGATAATTGTCGTCACTGCTGGAAGTTTCTCCTTAATTCCAGATTGCTTCTCTCCTTGAATAGTTTCCATCCATCATTTCTTGTCTTGCCTTCTGATGCTTTGAAAAATAAATTGACCCCCTTTCTTTGCGGCAGCCCCTCAAATACTGGAATGTTGTTATAATGTCACTCTCATCCTTTTTTCTTCTCTGTCTCCTCTCCAGATTGCATAGAAATTATAAACGTCCATCTATGGAGAGTTGTTCAAACAATGGAAATTGGGACAGTTGCCCCCAAACTTAACACCTTTTTTATCCACTTTATGACTCAATAAGTAAACTCCACCTCCCTAATTCTCTCCTTCTTTACCGGGTTTTTGAAAGCAAATTCTCTTCCATGAAATGGAGCGAAAGCTGTAGGAAATAAAAATGCAGGAGAAATCGATCTTCTCATTTGGGGGAGTGCTTAGATATTCAACTTACCTAGGGGTTTTGTTCCTTCTCGGACTGGAGTTCTGTTTTAAAATGAAAACCAGTAAATGCTCAAGGCATGAAATCTCTACAAGCCGACAGAAAAAAAAAGACAGTGTTGAGTAGGTGAACTTCAGTCATTACTTTTATGTCAGCATCCAACCGACATAAATTCCAAAGTTGCTACCAGCTAAGCAAATGATCCTCCAGTTTACTTCTCCCCAGGGAGCTGAGGAACTGATAAACTAAGAGAGCTTGAAGGAGGATATCACTTGCTTTGTAGCCCAAAGCGCTGCTCTTACAACATGTCCACAAGGCTCTCTTGCAGTTCCTTCCTGCAATTTTCAGCATTATATGAGTTTTTCCACTTTATACCGACCAATAATTGACGAAGATGAAGGACAGGAAAGATTTTCGTGTGTGTGTGTGTGTCTATCTTTGATGATTTTCTTTATATTTTATGATCTATCCCTCCTCCCTTCCTTTTCCTTCCTTCCTTCTTCCTTGCCTGCCTGCCTGCCTGCCTGCCTGCCTGCCTGCCTGCCTGCTTGCTATGATTTGCTTAAAGACCATAGCAAAAAAAAATGTCGTAAAATCAGCCAAGATCCACTTTAACTGTCTCCCTTAGGAATGGAAACTCTGGTCTCAATTGTGTTCGTAAATTGAGGGCTACCTAAAAGTAGCAGCGATTAGAACGTGACTTGAGAAGTGAATAGGTTCGGCTTTTGCAAGTGAGTAGGTTTCTTCTTGATGTCAGCCCTGAGAATTTTGTGGCTCTCTGAGAAGTTGAGAAATAGCTGTTTGTGTTTCTTGCAAAAAAATAAATAAATACGAACCATATTGCTTTCATGCCCCTGTCTGGGGTTTATTTGTAGGCATCTCATTGGCCAGAGAATGATGCAAGATGCTAAACTAGATGTTCAGATGGTCAGTCTTTTGATGGCAAGGGAAATGAAGTGAATTGATCGGGGGGGGGGGATAGTCGTTTGTTTCATTGGGCGTTGGGATTTTTCTGTCTAATAAATGATGCCAAGCCAATGCTTAATTTATATTGTGGGTGCATTTTCCAGAAGAAGAGGGTAAGAAAATGTGCATCCAATCTGACTGCCCACCCCTGACCTAGATTGTCAGACTTTAAAAGGAATTTATCACAGATTTCTATGGAAATGGGGCTGCCAAAACAGACTCCATTATGCAAATGACACATTGAACAAAGTCTGCAGGTGTCAGCCCCACTGAGTAGAGCAGACGAGAAACTCAACTCCACAGGTAGCCTGAAACTACTCCTGTCGAGATTGGCTATAATAACAGGATTTTGCAAGTCTGATTATTCCATACACCCACTTTCTTCTTAGGTAGGGGGTATCTCTTTTTGGGCCAGACATTGACTCCAAATATTCAAGAACAGTGTCTGCGAATGAATGATTTTGAAATCTGTGTACCTAAAGACATGTCTGTATGAAGAAAAATTAGTGAATTTTTCATTCAACAACCCTCCCTGCAGAACCTCACCCAAAGAACCGCACCAGATAAGTGTTTTAAGATTTATTGGGGAAAGGAGGCTAATAATTTGTATATATACCATCTATATTTTAGGAAAGATGACATATGAGGACAGGTTTTTAAATATCTTTTTAAGAATATAAATCCATGCGCTGTTCCCCATGTTCCAAATCTTCAGGTTTCACAACTTGATGGAGATGTCATCTGTTAAGTTTGCACGAAGAGTCAGACGTGGAGTGCTTCAGTGAAGAGTTTATTAGTGACTACAGCTCATAACAGACCCGATTTGGCTGGGCTGCGGCTGCTACTTATAGCCAGCAGCCGCAGTTGCCAGCCAATCAGAGTGCAGGGTTTTCCCACACTTTTTAAACCAATCGTTTCTGGCATTTTACAAGAACAGTTCAAACTAAACCAATGACATTCAAACCTGCATACATAACATCATCTAATAAAGGAAAAAAACACTCCTCCATCTTGGTGAATATCAGTATGTACAGTATGTGACATGCTTATGCGGTGTTAGGTTAAACGTGGTTTATAAAATCAATTATTTTCCAGAGAATTGAAATCCACATATCTTAAAGGTGCCACAGTTGAGAAACACCAGCCTAGACTATTAATTGTGGAGTAAGATAAGCTGGAGGATGCCACCAAGTGAATGGCTCACCTCTAAGCTTTCCAAGGATCCCTTTTTAGCAAATAGGGGAAATTGGTGGTAGGGTTAGGTGAGCTGTGGAACTGATTTAGTCTAGTTCATTTTTTTTCTTTTACTGATCCTGTAATCCCTTGCATTAGGATGGAGTCAGAGTGACTGCATGGAGCTGAGCATTTACTGGTCGAATGCCCTTCCTGACACCTACAGGGAGTTCACAGCAGATATTTTCTCTTTGCTCCGAGAGAGAGAAATATCTGCTGCTACTAGGATTGAACTCACGGCCTCCTGATCATGAGGCAAGAGCTCCACCGCTAGGCCACCATGCCACTCAGTCTAGCTCTAGTTCATCATTTACACTTCTGTATTTACTTGAGGCTCTGTGCTCAACTGAGGGTATAGGAGTTGATCAAGCTGAACCTGAGGGTGGGGTCAAATGCACCATCAGCCTCAAGTCCCTTTGTTCCCACAAGGGATCTAAGTCCATCTCACCTTGAATTCTGCTGATTCTTATCTACCGCCAATTTGCTTGGACCGTTAATAGTTCAGATTCTTGTGGAGAATATTAGCATGCAATAAACCCATATAAGCCTTGGTGGTGCAATGGTCAGAGTGCAGTACTGCAGGCTCCTTCTGCTGACTGCTGGCTGACTGCAATTTGGCAGTTCGAATCTCACCAGCCTCAAGGTTGACTCAGCCTTCCATCCTTCCAAGGTCAGTAAAATGAGGACCCAAATTGTTGGGGGCAAGAGGCTGACTCTGTGAACTGCTCAGAGAGGGCTGTAAAGTACTCTAAAGCTGTATATAAGTCTAAGTGCTGTTGCTATATTCATTTAGAATAGAATATAATTTTTTATTGGCCAAGTGTGATTGGACATACAAGGAATTTGTCTTAGTGCAAATGATCTCAGTGTACATAAAAGAAAAGATACATTCATCAAGAGTCAAGAATCACCAGGTACAACACTTAATAATAGTCATAGGGTACAAATAAGCAATCAAATAATACTAGGAAACAATCAATAAAAATTGTTAGGGTACAAGCAAAAAAGTTTGTCATACAGTCATAAGTGGGAGGAGATGGGTGAAAGGAAGGATGGATTTGAACTGCTTGGACCTCTGATTTCCTGTGCTTGACAAAGGGTTTGTTACGTATTGATTTATTGAATTCAGTTTAGGTACTACCTGATTACAGACCAATTGAATTAGGTAATGGGTAAATGCAGTTTTGGTCCTTGAGGTCAAATAACAGCACGAATCCTATGGGGTTTTGAGATCTTGCATAAGTAACTAGATGCTCACCTTCCATTTTTGTCTGATAAACATGACAGCAGAATCCTCTTTCTGCTACATTTCTGGGCCCAGGTCATGTTTAAACTATCCATATTAATGTTCTAGATGCTTATAAGCCTTAAGTTGGAACATGAATTGCCTTAAGACAACTCTGTTATTTCCATCTTGAACTGTCCCTGCAAATCAAATCTCTTAAGATGCTTTAGTATTCCAGTATGCATCCCACCCAAAAAAATCCTAATTATCTATCATCACAAATTTTTCTTCATTGAACTAATTCTATTCTCTCATATTAAATATCTCCTCTGCAACTGCAGAAAGAATAATACCCACTGGGTACTTGGAAGGGACCTTGGAGGTCATCTAGTCCAACTCCCTGCTCAGGCAGGAAACCCTGTGCCATTTCATGCAAATGGTTGTCCAGTCTCTTCTTAAAAACCTTGCGTGTTGGAGCACACTCTTCTGGAGGCAAGTTGTTCCATTGAATAATCGTTCTAACTGCCAGGAAATTACTTCTTCGTTCTAGATTGGCTCTCTCCTTGGTTAGTTTCCGTCCATTGCCTCTTGAACTGTCTTTGGGTGCTTTGGAAAATAGGTTGACCATCTCTTCTTTGTGGCATAAATATTGGGAGACTGCTATCATATCACCCCTAGTCTTCCTTTTCATTCAACT
The DNA here is from genome assembly GCA_009733165.1 of Naja naja. Lineage (NCBI taxonomy): Eukaryota > Metazoa > Chordata > Lepidosauria > Squamata > Elapidae > Naja > Naja naja. The sequence continues at coordinate 4,497,368 of CM019156.1, read as the reverse complement.
AGACACGCGCAATGCCTGCCACTGTTCTTCATATGTCTTAGCTTCCAGTCCCCTAATCATCCTTGTTGCTGTTCTCTGCACTCTTTCTACAGTCTCAATATCTTTTATATATCCTGGCGCCCAAAATATGACAATTAGGGGTATATTGGAGCAATTAGGGGTGTATCAGAAGCTTTGTTTCTCTATGATGGGATAGGAACCTGGGTGACTCCATTTCTGCTTGCTTTCTTTTGCAGAAGCAAATCTGAGTTCTCTTAAGGAGCCACACGTGGACAGCTCTCCCGCAGTGTCTCCACCCCATCAGAGAAGAGATTCTGACAGGTATTGCCAGCTCTGTGCAGCTTGGTTTAACAACCCAATGATGGCACAACAACACTATGATGGGAAAAAGCACAAAAAGAATGCAGCCAGGGCTGATCTACTAGAGCAGCTAGGGAAGACATTGGACCTAGGCGAGGTAAGAGGTAAGAGACTTTAGTCTACTCAAATTACCATCTTCGAAGTCACTGGGTGAATGAAAGTGGTTGTATTCTTTGGGTGGGCACTCATCCCAAAATTAAAACAAATTGGTGAACCTGGGCAGCCACTGAGAAGACTCCCTGTGTTAACAGTGGGCTATCACCATGCCTGTTGAGTGACCGAATCGAAACACAATACGATGTGCTTTATGGATCAGTCAATTGACCATCACAAACTTGAGCACCAGCCATGGGAAAATGCAATAAACTGAGATAAGATAGAAATGAAGTGAGATAAAATAGCTACGGTGAGATAAAACAGAATTAAACACAGTGGGTCAGATAAAAGTAAAGTAAGAGCAAATAGCATAAGGTAAAATTGAAGAAGAGAACTTTATTAAGTCGACTGACTGTTTTCAAGGATGTAGGTTGCATTTTGATACAGATTTGTCTGTATCAAAAAAAATGTAGATTAAAAAAAAACAAGCTCATAATAGATCGTCACTCTTACAGTTAGCTCCAATCTGATCAAGATATTCTATCCTCTTTGAACTGCCCTTTGAAATGAGGAAGGATGAGGATCAACTTCGGATGAGGAGAGCACATCTTCCTCCTTCTATCTTGGCCACTTTTGACAGAGGCACTATAGAGAGCATTTTAACAAACTGCATCCCTGTTTGGTTTGGTGGTAGCAGCGCCTCAGATAGAAAGCCCCTACAGAAAATGGTGGGGACAGTGGAGAAGATCATAGGAAACTCAATCCCTGTTAGTCAGGATGCTGCTTATAAGCACTATGTGCTTACAGCCCAAAGACCCCACACACCCATTTTACAGCCTGTTTCTGTTGCTCCCCTCTGGGAGGGGGTTTTGAAGTATTTTTGGCAGGACTACCAGATTCTGTAACAGCTTTATTCCCTATGCCATCCATCTGGTAAACTCGCAGGTTTTGTTTCTCCCGCCATGTACATGCAGCTATCTGGACTAGACTGTTTGTTCTTCCGTGTTGTACATGGGGGTACATGCATATTTATTTATTTATTTTGTTATGTTTATGTAGTGTATATTAGACCCTTTGAGAGTTGTATGCAACAAAATTTCATTTTAATGTATGCCTATTGGTGTACATTCAAAGTGACAATAAAGTTGTTCTAAGTTGTACAATGAAGGGTGTAGTCCTAATGAGGATGTGCATTAAATTAAATTATGAGGACTTGTGGTAAGAGTGCAGATCTGTCATTCTCCTAATACAGGTAGCTCTTGACTTACAACCGAAAATTGCCCTGGCTAAGTGAGACAGCTGTTAAGTGAGTTTCATCCCATTTTGCAACCTTCCTTGACACCTTTGTTAAGTGAATAACTGCAGTTGTGAAGTTAGTAACCTGGTTGTTAGGTGAATCCGGCTTCCCCATTGACGTTGCTCGTCAGAAGATCACAAAAGAGAATCACATGACCCCAAAACATTGCAACTGCCATAAATACGAACCAGTGGCCAAGCTCCTGAATTCTGATCATATGACCATGGGGATGATGCAACGGTCATAAATGTGAAAAATGGTCATAAGTGACTTTTTTCAGTGCCGTTGTAATTTCAAACGGTCATTAAACAAATGGTTGTGTCATGCCCCTATTGGAGTCTGAAGCCAAGGAGGAAGCCAAACAGCTGACAGGGAGTGGGAGTGTGGCTCCATTGGCTGTGGAGGAAACTGGGGAAGGGCAAAGTCCAGCTGGGCAGAGCAGGGAAGAGGTAGAACATGGGAGAGGGAGTTCAGATGAAGACCCAGGCCCACCCCCTCTTCATCCTAGGGCACACAGGGAGGAACGGAAAAGAGAGCAACGTGGGTTGTGTGGCTTATGGGGGAGGAAAGGGCCCTGATTCCCTTCATTAGCCACAGCTGGGAATACAGTTGATAAGAAAAGCAGGCTGCGTGCCGCAGGCTGCTGGGAGCAAAGTGATTTTATCCTGTGTTGTTGTGGCTTATCTGTATTCCTGGCGTCTTCCCAACTGTGTTGAGTTTTGCTGTGCCTTCAAGCCTGAGATTCTTGCTTCTACCCTGCCAAACTGATTACCTCAGTTTGGCTTGATTGGACTTAAAATTACAGTTTGTGTTGACCATGTTTTGGACTTAATTCTTTGCAGTCAAAGGCTGTTCCTGGGAGAGTTTTTCTCCAGCCAGAAGGTAACCTGGACATTGGGGTCAAAGTTGGAGCTAATAAAGGGACTCTTATTGATTATCTGACTGTGTTGCCTTTGTGCCACGCCCTAGGTCATCACAGGTTGTAAGCTGAGAACTGCCTGTAATGCCAGCTGCCCCTTGTGCCAAGGATGACCCTTTATTGCCCTGATTTGGTCTAAACTCAAATTTTCTAAAATAGCTTTATTCAGACTACAGTTTGGACAAACAGTTCATTGGCATTTCCCATGCTTCTCTTATGCCTTAATGGAAACACTATTGCTTCTGATTGCACTTTTCTCTCTCAAGGGAAGAAAAACCTTCCAGTTAAATTTTTATGATGGCGCGTGACATTCCAGAAGTTATTTCAGTGATAAGAAAGAGGCATATATGAACGAGTGTTTAAAGCAGCCCAGCAATACCTTTTCCATCTCTTGCAAAAACAAACTAACCAGATCTTGGTTAATGAAGCAAAATTGGAACCTCACACCTATTCCTCCAGGATAAGGGGAAGGAAAATGTCTTCAAAAAGATTTGAAATACCACAGAGAGCACTTGTTTTTATCTTTCTTTCTCTCTTTTTCCCCTTCTTTCTAAATAATGCCTTCAACTTCCTGCAGTCAAGGACTATTAGCTGATAGCCCATCAAACACGGAACATTTTATCCATTTATGTTTCACAAAAAGAGTTGAAAATAGAAAGCTTTCCCAGGGCAACATAAAATATGGTGGATTTTTTTTTAAATCCAGTTCTTTTTAAAATACCCTCATTTCTGAATTTTACACAATGTGGATTGAGCTTCTAGATTTATCAAAAGCTAAAAAAACCCCTCATCTTTAATGAAGGGTATCCTTCTTTTAAGATTGAGCTCGTGCCACAAATCTTCTACTGATGACATTAAAATCCCTGGGATGAAGAGATTGTCCTTATTTTAACACAGACCAACAAATTTAGCTGTAGAACCTCTCGCTGCAATATTGTTTTCTTGGTTTTTCTTTACTTTTGGAGTCTCCCATCTTGTGGTGGAATTCTGTTTTATGAACAGCTTTTAGTAAAACAAAGGTACTGGTTGGCAAAATTGAGGATTTGGATGAAAGAAAAGAAGTACTTTTATTTCCACATGAAGATTGCTTCTGAACTTTGTGCTCGAAGTAGATAAGAATGAAACTTTGATTTTGGGTTTTACCAATTAGTTTGGTAAATCTTTATAGAAATGGCTTGTTCATATTATTATGAAAAAAACAAAAAGTTGTGATTTGATGTTAATGCCTTATTTTACTGCAGCAGAGAGTATGTAGGTAACAACTCCAGGCTGATTCCTCTCTTGACTCTTCCCCCTTCTTCTACAGGCATTTCACTCAACCAACCTCTGTCAAACTGTCAAATGTTTGCATCTATTTTTCTGCCTGTTCCATGTTTCCAAGAATCAATTTTCCTTTAAAAAAAAACAACTCCATGCTTTTCTTGCTCTCAATCCTCAATTTGCTCGGTTCTTGTGATGCTTTGATGCTATTTCATTCCTGTTCCACCCCAGTTCTTGATTCTTCGTTTTTAAGTATCCTTTCCCCTTTCCTCTCCTTCTTTCCCTGACCTCTCATTTGTTGTACACCCTTATTTTTTTGTCTCGTTCAGTTGACTGCCAGGGCTATCCTTGGGGTGTTTCGGTCTCTGATATTGTTACACAAATCACAATGCTGTGATGATGTCAAAATCATGTTGTATTCCAAAAGATTAAATCGCGAGTGAGGGAATGAGGCCAGGGTGGGAAGGGCAAAAAGAGAGGAATGAAGTGAATATGCTGGATATTTCTCCATAGGGGCAGTTTCTTCTTAGTTATTTCTGCTTGGAAGGGTTTCTGAAATTTACCAAAAAAAGGAAGAAATCCATATTTTAAGAACTTCTCTTTCCATCTTGGTTTTTATTTGAGGGAAAAAAACAACGGGCCTTTCTCACAGCTTAGAAAATCTTGTGTTTTGTAAGCATAAAAAGGCTACCAGGTGGTTGAGCAACATACATTTAATACCTTTCTGATTTCAGTTTAGCCCAACTAACTTGGTGGCTCAGGCTGTTAATTGCCTGCATTTAAGTTCCAGCTCTCTACAATTACTGTAGGCTCGAATCCCACCAGGCTCAAGGTTGACTCAGCCTTCCATCCTCTCGGGGTAGGTAAATTGAGGACCCAAGATTGTTGGGGGCAATTAGCTGACCTTGTAAAAATGCCGCTTAGTAATAAGCAGGCATATACAATGGAATGAAGGCTATTGCTGAGCGCATTGGATTGCGCTCCAAAAATTGTAAGCCGCCCTGAGTCTTCGGAGAAGGGCGGCATATAAATGTAATTAAAAAAAAAAACTAACTCTTCTGAGTCCTTTCTCAGAGATTTTCTAACCTGTCAACCCAATTTCGTCATAATCTCTTTTCCCAAGAGCGAGAAGATCTAATGATCAACAGCAGCAGTGCAAACACCTCAGTTAAGCGGGCCTGAATGTGTTGTGTAAGATTTGTGATTGTGTAAGATCTGTGGCTATGCAGTTGAATCCCAAACCCCCTTTTTGTGTGTGTATCGTTATTCTTCCTTTTTCTTTCACTCATTTCTTTCACTTTTTCAGTTGAACATGCCACCTTCATTCTGTTTTATCTTGTTGTAACTGGTCGTTTGTATTCTGTAGGTTTAATGGTGTAAAACCACCTTGAGATTTAAAATTGTGGGCATTAGCATGCCAGTATATCTGTTCATTTATCTGCTAAACTGCTAAGATGGTCTGTTGCAGACAATGGCTAGTTGGCACACCATTCTGAATCACAGACAGCTTTCAATTGATTTTCTTGTCATGGAAAGCCAACCGTTGTGCATTTGCTCCTGGAATTTGATGTTTTGTGTAGATCCTAGACTCTGCCCTGCTCACCGCAAATTTTATTGAGTTAGATTTCTTTCTTGCCCTTCTTGACTTCATCTCTGTTCTCTTATGAATTTAATTAGCCTGTGTGTGAGAGCGAGTGGGGAGGGAGGGTGGGAGAGAGAGGGAGAGAGACACCTTTGAGTCAATCTTGATTTCTCACAATACAGGTGAGAGTTATAACAGCACTGAAAAAAGCGACTTATGATTATTTTTCATACTTATGACATTGCAGCACTCCCTGGTCACGTGATCAAAGCTGGAAGATGTTTCACTTCTCATCCAAGATGAGAAAGTCCAGTTGCCTCTTGAAAAAGCACTTTGGGGACAATCCATGCTAAGCAAAGCAAGTGTTGTGGTTCGCCAACAGCCGGTGAAGATGGCAGTAGAATTGGACAGTGAGGAAGAAGGGGAACCAGGCAGGGAGTCTGGAGAGGACTTGGACAAAGGTCCTGCATTCGATGCAGGGATGGGGCCAGGACCATCTAGGAGTAGGGTGCTGCCTTCAGAGCCTTCGGATTCTGGCAGCAGCGAAGCGAGACTGTTCCCAGTGCGCATGTGCGCAGGGTTGCTAGAAGGCGAGAGCAGCTGAAGCAGCAGGGGCAACTCAGGAGTAAGGCTGAGAGGTGATTGCCCCTCCCATAAGGGATAAAAGTCAGACCTCAATGACGAAATCTTTGCAGGAAGCAAAGTAGTTCGATAGATTCTGAGTCCTCCTTGAAGCTCTGTGTGCTCTGGTCGCTTTTTTCTGGTACTTCGGTTGGTTTCTGTTATAATTAATTGGATACTTCTGTTTTTGGCAACATTCCACAGCGCTGAAAGGTGTGTGCTTATCTTGGGGAACTGTTTATAATTAGTTCTGGCTGGGAATGAAAGTAATTCCCAGCATTGCAATAAAATAGCTTTGACTTTTAAAACAAGTTTGATATTAATTCCATTTGATGAAGCCTGGGTCAAAACAGCAAGGTTCCAGGAAGTGCTTTGCCCAAAATCCATGGGAGTAAAGAACCCCCTTCAGAGCCTTGCACGGCCTTAGTAGACCCTAGTCCAATTTTGCTCAGTTATTGAGCACGTGCTCCAGTTAACCGAATTCCCTGCAAACACAATCAAAGCCTTTGTCAATGTTTATTGCTTAGCTGCAGCCCTTGCTGGGACCGCCTGCTTCTGACGGCAGCCTCCTTGCTGAATAACGCTATTTACAATGTAAAAATGTGTGAAAGGCAACTTAACAGAGGCAATTCACACCATGCCTGCTACAGTTGGAGCCTTGATGCTTTCAGCTGGAGTGAGGGAGGGCATTTGCTCAGACTTTCCATTTTGGAAACCGAAATGATAATGCTTGCAAAGCAACCCCGACAGCCTGAAATTAAATGTTCTCATCTGGAGGTACCCAGGCGCTGGCTTTGAGCTGATTCAAGCCTTAATCTAAGCCTAGCTATGCAAACAGCTTTCAAAGTTATTAGATCGTGATTAGCAGAAAACAGATGTGGCCAGGGAAGTTGTGTGAGGCAGCTTTGATTCTCCCCGTGGAGGTACTTCAAACCACAAAAACAACAAAATCTGTCTCGACAAAGCAGCTTCACTCACATCAGGAGGCAGCTTCTTATCTGCAAATATATATAGTGGTATTTCTTTAAAGTAGCAGTGTTTTCTTTTCCTATATGCTTGCATAAAAGGAAACCCTTGAATTTTTAACTTTTAAATCCTAAACTTATCTGCAAATAAATACCGCATTTCACATCGTATCTTCATCAAGCAAAAATTCCATCTAAGATTTGTAATGGCCAAGTGACCAGGCCTTTTTTTTTGCCCTTTGGTACTGAGAGCTTTGGAGATGATCCTGAGAATAGTTTTAGAATAGAATGGAATAGAGTAGAATAGAATAGAATTCTTTATTGGCCAAGTGTGATTGGACACACAAGGAATTTGTCTTGGTGCAAATGCTCTCAGTGTACGTAAAAGAAAAGATACATTCATCAAGAGTCAAGAATCATCAGGTACAACACTTAATAAGAGTCATAGGGTACAATAAGAATAGAATAGAACAGAACAGAACAGAACAGAACAGAACAGAACAGAATAGAATAGAATAGAATTCTTTATTGGCCAAGTGTGATTGGACACACAAGGAATTTGTCTTGGTGCAAATGCTGTCAATGTACATAAAAGAAAAGATACATTCATCAAGAGTCAAGAATCATCAGGTACAACACTTAATAAGAGTCATAGGGTACAATAAGCAATCAAATCATACCAGGAAACAGTCAATGTAAATCGTAAGGATACAAGTGACAAAGTTACAGCCATACAGTCACAAGTGGGAGGGGGTGGGCGGTAAGGAGTGATGAGAAGGTTAATAGTGATAGTAGTGCAGACTTTGTAAATAGTTGGACAGTGTTTGTGGAAAATTATTTTTTTAGCAGAGTGATGGCGTTCGGGAAAAAACTGTCCTTGTGTCTAGTTGTTCTGGTGTGCAGGGCTCTATAGCATCATTTTGAGGATAGGAGATGAAACAGTTTATGTCCAGGAAGTGAGGGGTCTGTAAATACTTTCTCTTTTTGACTCGTGCAGGATACAGGTCCTCCATGGAAGGCAGGTTGATAGCAATTGTGTTTTCTGCAGTCCTAATTACTCTCTGAGTCTGTGTCTGTCCTGTTGGGTTGCAGAACCAAATCAGACAGTGACAGAGGTGCAGATGACAGACTCCATCATCCCTCTGTAGAACTAGATCAGCAGGGTTGCCAAATATGCCAAATATAGCAGTGTTCTTAGAAACTTAAAAAATATACAAGAGTTTAGGTGTTTGCTTTGCACTTTGGCAGCTTGGCAAATAAGTGAAGCCTTAAATTAGCTGACTCTAACCTTAAATTCATTTTAGTCATATCAGATTAAGAAATACCTAGGGATATTGTTTCTGAAGTGCTTCACCACCTAAAGTAGGTTCAGAGATGAGCATTGCCTAAATTTAAACAAACAAATAAACATGTTATCTGAGGGGGGCACCATTTTATTTATTCATTGTCTATGTAGTTAGCTGCTCTTCAAGCCCCAACTATATAGATTTAAAGATGATATTAATAACCCGGGGCTAAAGCAGTGTCTGGTGGGAGTAGGTCTTCCCCTAGGCACAAACCAGTGGAGTAAAATTAGATTATTTCTCCCATGAACAGTCATTATTTCACTTCTGGGAGCCTCTTGCCTCCTCTTTTACTGAAACTCTGATTTACAAGTCATGACAAATTTAGGGGGTCTGAAAAGAAAATCTGAAAAAGTGTTTCGGTGAGTCTCACTGTCTTGGACGAAGAGCTTCAATGCTTGGAAGGACTTTCAACTTAACTTTCAACTCTTTGGATTGTTCTACATTAGTCCTATGCTTGACAGGACTCATCCATCTTTCCACATCATAATTTCCACCATAAGATATTGAGGGTGCAAGCACCTGTTTCGCTGAAGATTAATCCCCCTGCCTCTCTGCATGATGTGGAAAAATGAATGTGATGCCATTCTGTTTGCTCTTTGTGGGACAATAAGATTTTTAAAGTAACATATTTTGGAAGGGAAAAGAAGACTTGCACGCCCAATCCATTTTTGAAACTAACATTTATAAAATTATAGTGGAGGTGAAACACGCAAGATCCAATTCAAAATACGGATTAAAATTCAAGTTGACAAGTTGATCCCAATTGTTGATACAAGTCAATTAAAAATGTCTATGTGTCATTCACAAAACCCCATTCATTGATGTGTGTGTGTGTGTGTGAGAGAGAGAGAGACGGGGGAGACAGAGAGAGACAGAGACAGAGAGAGACAGAGACAAAGACAGACAGACAGAGAGACAGACAGACAGAGACAGAGACAGGCAGAGACAGAGAGAGAGAGACAGAAAGAGACAGACAGAGACAGAGAGAGAGACAGAGACAGAGACAGACAGAGAGACAGAGAGAGACAGAGACAGAGACAGAGAGAGAGAGACAGAGAGAAAGAGACAGAGACAGAGAGAGAGAGACAGAGAGACAGAGACCTAGATGCACAACAAGGTGTTCCTTTCTGAAATCCAGAAGCCTGAATGTGTTAAGAACCCTGTTTCCTGACCAAGGTTTGCTAACTGCCCAAATGTCTTGGCTACTACATATATTTTTGGGGGATGTTTCTATTGTTTTCTGTTGTTTTAAAATGTTTTAGTTGACAAGTTGAAACGAAGAGGCAAGTGGTTGCCCATGTTTGCTTTTTATATTATCCATCCAATCAGTTAAGGTTGTGGATGATGGGATGTCTTGAAGGATCTCAGACATAGCCACATATTCAATCCCAGAGGTCTATTTGAAAGGTGTATAAACCCAGCGCTGCTGTGTATCTCATTATTGTATGCTATTTCATCAAAAGGGCAATAAATCAGCCCAGTCATCTTTTGTAGCAATACTGCCCCACTGCCACATCACTAATTGTGACTTTTTTTTAATTGTAAGCTATCCAGAGTGAGATGGGCAACTATAGAAATGGAATGAATGGAATGGAATGGAATGGAATGGAATGAATGAATGAATGAATGAATGAATGAATGAATGAATGAATGAATGAAAAAGTAAAATGTAAAAGGCTTTGAAAGGCTCGATATTTGAGGTGGATGTTAAGTAGGATTTGATGTTTAAGTAGGGCATTTTCTACATGGATTCAGGAAAAGAGTTCTTTAGATTCTTTGGCTGGGGAATTTGCAAGCTGTATTGTTGTCCTGTCTGCTATTTCTGCCTTGAAAATAAAAGCACAGGAGGACTTTTCAAAAATGCAATGAAATCGTTAAAGGCAGATCCAGTGGAAACTTTGCAGTGTTTCTATCCACTCAAAGGTATCACATCCCTGCTATTTTTGCTCCTTTCTTCCTCAGATTAATGTAACTGCAAGCATTTTGAGGCTTCTGGACATTCTTCCTCCCCCCCTGAATTAAATATTGAAGCAGTTTGGATTGAAGTTATTTGACCTTGAATCACCTATTTGAATCAAAGGAACTTGGGTTATCCAGTTAGAAATGAATTAAGCCCAGTAAACCCTCATCAAATGTAGTTTCTTGTGTGAATGCGTTTGCTAGCTTTTTAATTTATCTAAACATTTTGCATAAATCCAGCCACCCTTTTCCTTTTTATTTATTTTTTATTTTTTATTATTATTTATTTGTTTGTTTGTTTGTCAAGCAAGTATTAGATAACGGGTATAAGTATAAACATGGTTATGAATACATGAAATGGATATGAATAAAAAAGAAACATTAGGACAGGGACGGTAGGCACGTTGGTGCACTTATGCACGCCCCCTACAGACCTCTTACGAAAGGGGTGAGGTCAATAGTAGACAGTCTAAGGTTTTTGGGGTTTGGGGAAGAAACCACAGAGCCAGGTAGAGTATTCCAGACATTGACCACTCTGTTGCTGAAGTCGTATTTCCTGCAATCAAGTTTGGTGCGGTTAACCTTGAGTTTGTATCTATTGTGAGCTCTTGTATTGTTATGGTTGAAGCTGAAGTATTCATTGACCGGAAGGACATTGCAATGTATGATTTTATGTACTATACTTAGATCGGACCGAAGGCGGCGTAGTTCTAGGTTTTCTAGGTCTAAAATTTCAAGTCTGGTGGCATAAGGTATTCTGCAACGAGTAGAGGAGTGGAGAACTCTTCTTGTGAAATATTTCTGGACTTTCTCAACTGTGTTAATATCAGATACGTAAGGTATTCTGCTACGAGTAGCATACTCTTCCACCTTCTGCCCTCTGCAACTTTCTCCGTTTCCCTCTCCTCATCTAACCTTTCTAAGCAGTGACAACTTTATTTCTCCCATTTTTGTAACTTTTGGGTGCATTGCAGAGAGAAAGCTGCAGTCATGCTTAACGTCTTCACTTTTCCAGAGCACCTCTGGAAGGAAGGAATAAAGGAAGGAGAGGAGCAGAATTGGATTTCTGCAGTGGTGGAGGGAAGACATTGATAAAGCTTAATTCAGAGGCCTTGGTTATGTGGCCCTGGGTACGCCCTAGTGGCTTTCAACGCTGACTCTGTATTTTCTCAACTCCCAGCTTTGAAGTATTGTTACAAACCAGCCTTGAATTTTGCTCCTACAGCTTCGTTTCATTCAGTTTTCCTAAAAACATCTCTTCTTAGCTATGCTTTATGCCACAATCACTCCGAGGAATAAGTACCTTTGTGGTGTCTTTCCTCTTCATGTCAAATCCCTTTCTTTTTTGTAAAGATTTTGGACCGGCTTCTACGACCTCAGCAATAGTGTGACCTGGCTAAGAAGTGTGTTGCAATCCAACATCCTCAGTCTCATTCTAATAATTTTAGATCAGTGGTGGGATTCAAATATTTTTACTACCGGTTCTGTGGGTGTGGCTTGGTAGGCGTGGCTTGGTGGGTGTGGCTTGGTGGGCATGGCTTGGTGGGTGTGGCTTGGTGGGGCATGGCTTGGTGGGTGTGGCTTGGTGGGCATGGCTTGGTGGGTGTGGCTTGGTGGGCGTGGCTTGGTGGGCATGGCAGGGGAAGGATAGTGCAAAATCCCCATTCCCACCCCACTCCTAGCGGAAGGTTACTGCAAAATCTCCATTCCCTCCCCACCCCACTAACCTGCTTTCCAGCTCCGTTCTCCTGTGCAGGGCAACCAAAAGAGACCCAGCCAATCAGCTGGGACTCGGGAGGCAGAGAATAGTTGGGGGTGAGGCCAGTCAGAGGCGGAGTTTGCTGGTTCTCTGAACTACTCAAAATTTCCGCTACCTGTTCTCCAGAACTGGTGAGAACCGGCTGAATACCACCTCTGTTTTAGATGGTGTTAAACTGGTTCCCCAGCAAGGGAATGGGTTGGCAAGTGGGTAAAAGGAGGGCCCTTCTAACTCATAAGATGCTACCGTGGACGTTCTCTACTACGCATGGGATTGGATGGGATATGCTTTTATGCTCACAGAACCTTCCTTTCGGGTTGTGGAAGACATGGAAAAGACTGGCTCAGATTCTCATTCTCCTGTCTAATGATTGCTTTATTGATTGTTGCTATGGAAGCAGTCCAGGAAACCCGACCAGTTTACCCATGCCTAGCCTGCTTCTCCACTACCTGTGAAAATTGCTATGGTTGCATTTCACTTCACTCCCACCCTTCCTCCCCCACTCCCCCTACTTTTCCTCATTCCTCTTCTGAAATAATCAGCCCATCCTGCTCCACCGCAAGGCCAGCTCTCATCTGCACTGATCGTTCAGCACTGCAGTTCTCTGGCCCGGAATGGTTCATTTACTGAGAAGTTTAGGCTGAGAGAAGGAATTAGATAAAAGGTAGTTTATCAGCATCTCTTCTGGGTAGCATTAGTCCAATGGAGACAGCAGCCTCTGTGAGCAAGTAGCTCAAAGATGGGAATCTTCGTTCTCCTCCTCCCCCCTCCTCCTCCTCCCTGCAATCACCACTCCCTTCTAGCCCTGATGATGTTGCCTAGATGAGGTCATGAAGCGTTTGCAAGAAAACAACCAAACTCAGCACCAAGGACCTGCAGTTGTCCTCCTCCGTCTCCTCTTCTTCTTCCTCCTCCTCCTCTTCCATGATATTCAGTATTTTTCCTAAAAAGTGGACGCCATCTAGGAATGGCCTCAGGTTGGGTTCACACAATAAATTGAAACCTAGGTTAATGAGCTGTAATTGTTTACATCGTATGCTATGCACGAAGATGTTTACTATGTTGTGGCTTTGCTAGTACACATAATCAATCAGGTTAATGGCTAGACTTCTCACAACAGGCTGAAGTAAAACTACCTAGCTCCTTTTCAGTTCAATTTAGCCGGTTGTATGAATGCAGCCATGTCCCAGCTTCATTGTATGATAATGGCATTGTGCACATCGCTCTGTCTTTGCTATTAAGAAATGTCATTTCCCTTGTTTTCTATTTTTTTAAAAATAAAAAATAAAAACCTCTTATTTTGGAGAGTAAAATGTGGACATTGCCATTGCATCCCCTTTGTTTAAAGATCCATCATAAGGCTGGACTTGCTGTTCATCATCTCATACTTAAGGCCTTTTTTTAAAAGTTTCTTTATTAGGAAACTCATTGGAATCTTATTCTTTCTACTGGGTTCCATACTGCGAAACCTGGGCATGGATATGGTGCTAAGTAGACCACATCTTGTTCCTTTCAATTTCAATGGTATCAGTTTTGCCTTTAGTTGTCAATATCCTCTTTTTTTCAGACCGATATTTTTGTAATGCTCTGCCAGTCTAGTCACGCACAGACTTCGTTCCAGAAAAATATCCAATTTGAGTGAAGCCAATTGACACTCCAAAAGTTTCCATGAAAGAGAATAACAGAGTTGAAAGGGACCTTGGAGGTCTTCTAGTCCAACCCCCTGCTTAGGCAGGAAACCCTACACCACTTCAGACAAATGGTTATCCAATCTCTTCTTAAAAACCTCCAGTGTTGGAGCATATACAATTTCTGGAGTCAAGTTGTTCCACTGATTAATTGTTCTAACTGTCAGAAAATTTGCCCTTAGTTCTAAGTTGCTTCTCACGTTGATTAGTTTCCATCCATTGCTACTTGTTTCTGCCTTCAGGTGTTTTGGAGAATAGCTTGACTCCCTCTTCTTTGTGGCAATCCCTGAGATGTTGGAACACTGCTGTCATGTCTCCTCTAGTCTTTCTTTTCATTAAACTAGACATACCCAATTCCAGCAACCGTTCTTTACATGGTTTAGCCTCCAGTCCCCTAATCACCTTTGTTCTTCTTCTCTGTACTCTTTCTAGAGTCTCGACATCTTTTTTACATCGTGGTGACCACGATGTTAAAATAAATGTTGAGACTCTAGAAAGGGTACGGACTTTTTCCTCTACTTTATAGCCCTGGGATTTTTTGGTGGTCTCCCAAACAATTATTAACGTTTTTTTTTCTGAACCTCCTTAGCTTTTATTTCCTATCAGCTACCCTAGCTAGGTCCTGACATTGAGACGATGAACATTTTGATGCTAAATCTAACAATGCTCTCTCCATTATCAAGCATTTGCTCAAACGTCCTTGCTAGTTTTGATCTCTCTGGCTTTAGAGTTACCTCGTCAATAGAAAGAAGAGCAAAAGTACTTGGTTCTTCAACAATTCTTCCCTCCCACCTCCAATTAGAGGGAGAAGAATCTTTTTCTAATCCGTGTGTTGGGGTGGAGAGAGAACATTATAGAAGAGAACAGAATAAATCCTACTGAGATATAACAAATCCCCATTTAAGGGGGAATCTATTTCAAATTACTCAGGCAGCAGGAGATGGATAATCAAATGTATCGGAGGCATAAAGTATGCTACTGACACCAACCCAAAACTGTGGAATAAAAATGCAGAGATATTTGAGAATGTCTATGAAAAACAAACCCAAGCATCTCAACCTCTTTGTGCTCTCGGTGTTTGCAGGAAGCTGTGGGACTCTGATGCAATGCAGAAGCAATATACTATGGGTAGTAACTCCTGGAAAGGTTAACTATTCAGTTGGTTGAATGCTGGAATCAAAGAGCAGCACTTCAAGTTTTAAAATCTCATGTCTTCCTTTGAGAGAAGAAATGTTGTGGATTAGGTTAAATGTGACTCTTTTAATCCTGGAGTTCTGGGAAGAGAGATGGAGTTCCACTATCTTGTGGAACTGAGCTCAAATTTTGAGTATTGAGTAATAGCTTTTTTTTTTGTTCAGGAGAAGAGAAGGAACAGAATACAAGAGAAGAAGAAGAAGAAGAAAGGTTCTCAGTTCTTTGAGATACCCCAGGGCAGGAAACAGCCTTCAGAAGTTTAACTGGAACTATTCGCTGTTGATATAGGCGACCGTATTAGACAGATGAAAAGCTGGGTTTTCTTTTCTCTACCTCCTATATCCGTGATGGCAAACCTATGCCATGTGTGCCACAAGTGGCACGCAGAGCCATTTGTGACGGCATGTGAGCCGCAGGCAAACTTACCTCACTGCGCATGCGCGTGCCTCACAGCTGATTTTTTGGCTGGTTTGAGGCCTTTTTTGGCCGCAAGAGGCTTGGAAAAAGCCTCTGCAAGGCTTTTCAGGATGAATAATAGGCCCGTTTCGTCACTTCCTGCAATACCGGAAGTGATGAAACAAGCCTATTATTTGGCCTGAAAAGCCTTACAGAGGCTTTTTCCAAGCCTCTTGTGGCCAAAAAAGGCCTCAAACCAGCCGAAAAAAATCAGCTATGAGGTGCAGTGCAGATAAGGGGGTAGCGGGTGGCACATGAGTGTGCGTGCACTGGTGTGCATGCAGTTTTTGGCACAGGAGCCCAAAAAGGTTAGCCACCACTGTCCTATATCTTTGAGAGGGATTTTTTTGGACTTGGGGGGGAAACCAATATTCTCTCTTGTTTGTTCTCTGTTTCCCAGTTGAAAGCATGCTTTGGTTTTTGTTACTGTCTCTGTGTATTTTCTCCCAGGTCATCTCTGTGGCTTACTACAAAGGCACAAGAAAAAATAGTTTGCGGATGATTCATTTGTGTTTGAAAATATAGTTTCCTTTTCTGGATCTGGGCAGAATTGAAGAAGGGTGAATTTCAAGCAAAAATCTTCAAAAACAAGTCTAACCAAGTTGTAGGTATCTACAAACAGGCTCCCTTAGGGCCAGTGTTGAGCTCTTTTTCAATACTTCAATACTTCCAATACTTCTAAAATATTGTTCTCTCAATGTCATTTATGGATAAGAGCTGTGGTGGCACGGTGGTTAGAATGTAGTACTGCAGGCTACTTCTGATGACTGCTAGCTGCCTGCAATTTGGCAGTTTGAATTTCACCAGGCTCAAGGTTGACTCAGCATTCTGTTCTTTATTGGGGGCAACGTGCTGACTCTGTAAACCCGCTAGGAGAGGGCTGTAAAGCACTGTTGAAGTGGTATATAAGTCTAAGTGCTATTGTTATTGCTACTTAAGGCACTTCCTTATCAATGCTTTTTACCACTCTGAGGTTGGCTCCTGACCTGATTGATCTCAGGTTGTCATCTGATTTTAATAGTTAAGCTGATTTATTTCTGATTCTAGTCTGATCTTTGGAAAGTTGAGCAAGGCAGTTGTTTTCCTTTGAGTCACCATGAGAGCAGGCAAGCTTTCCTTCTTTCCATTGGTAGGAACTTGTAGAAGAAGAGCAGGCAATGCTGTGGAAGGCAGAGTTAAGTACATCATCAGTTTAGAATCCTTGCATTCCCACAAGTGCTCCCATTGGTAGGAACGTATAGGAGAAGAGCAGGCAGAGCTGGGGAAGGTGGAGTTAAGTGTGTCATCAGTTTAGAATTCTTGCATTCCCACAAGTGCTCCAAGTCCAACCCCTCCTGAATTCTGTTGACTTTTACATGGTGCCAATTTAGTGTTGAACTTTAGTTGACCAGATTCTTGTGTATAGATTCTTGACTAAATCTTCTAATCTGCAACCTTACAAATGGTCCTAATTCTTTGTGCCTGCGGAAGAACTCTTACTTTGCTGTATCACCTGACTTCTGGTCTCAGGGCAAAGTGTTTCCTCCAACATCAATTGCTCCTTAGAACCCCAGCAGTCTATCTTTGGAAGGTCTTTTCTATCACAGCCATTTATGACAACTTCCTCCAAATCCATTCTCTATTGCAGAGTGAGAGGAAGTTTACCATTCTTTGAGCAGAGAGAATGCTGACGACCTTTGTATTTCTGTACCGGTCAGTTGAAGCAAAAGGAGCTGAGCAGGGACTGTTTTTGCAATATCTGCTTTATGTTCACCACATTTCAAAGTCAGCAGAAGCAACAGCGGTTTGAAAGCACTTTTGTGAGAAGAATGCAGTCTGGAACGGCTGAGGATACGGAGCTGTCCAAAATAATGAAAGAGAGGAGTAGTAAAATTGCCTGAACATCAGCTCTTCGTGCTAAATTATTAAATCCAGCAGGATAGCAATACTTATTTTTAAAATCTCTGGTGGGGTGATTAAAAACAGCATGCTACCTCTGTCGAAATGTTCCAGTTAGATTCCATTTTCTTTTCTTCTATTGAGTCTTCCTTCCTCAGAGAGACCTGCAGACCCGTTTCACTGAGATTCCAAAGCTCTGAGAATCCCCACCAGTGTTTTTGTACTTTAAATAAAGATGGATACCTAAATCTGCTTGCAATTCGTTGGAAGCCACAAACATGATTGAGGCCCCCATTGAACCCTTTTCACCCCTTAAATTGCAATGGGAGCACTAAGCAGTTAAGATTAAAATGCTAAAAATGCTTGAGCTGAAAGAAAAGGAGATACAGATAGCAAATTTGTGGGTGGTATGCATGATGGGGGAGATGACCAGGCTGAGCCCGAGGGAGGGGTCAAATGCATCATAAGTCTTGAGTCTCTGCACTCCCGCAAGAGATTTAAATCCAGCCTGCTCTGAATACCTCTTAATTCCCACTCATTTTATGAGTAGCTCAGATTTTGTAGAGATCTTAAGCTTGCAATAAATCTTTATGCTCATTTGAACTGCCTGAATCTCTTTATTTCCTCAGTGCTTGACACACATATACGTGTCATGTCTGACTGAAATATTTTATCCAGTATAAAATTATAACTCCACTTGATGCTTGGATACTGGTTAACAAAGTGTCTGTTTTCCCCCCCAATCTGTGAAATCTAATTAATTGAGATTCTTATACCCTATACCCAATCAAATAGGCTCACATCCTATTTGATTGTTGCCTGTGTAAGCAGGTGAGAGAGAGGTACCTCAGCCTATATATTAAAGGAATGATCCATTGGGAACCCCGTATCAAAACAACTTACCTTATGTGCAGCCAGAATTTGAAAACAACATTTAATACAGCACTGTACTTGAGCAAAATGGTTTGGTTGAAATCGGCATATATGGGACTGATTGGGGTAGATTGTAGGGGTGATATGAAAATATAATTTTATCATATTTTATTTATCTCTATATTAAAATATTGTATTTTATTCCAGTCTCATTTTAAATTGTATTTTATTTCAATTCTGTTAAGTTTGCATGAAGAGACAGATGCGGAGTGCTTCAAGCTCTTTAGTTTATTAGTGACTACAGCTCAGAACGGACCCGCTTTGGCTGGGCTGCGGCTGCTACTTATAGCCAGCAGCCGCAGTTGACAGCCAATCAGAGTGCAGGGTTTTCCCGCACTTTTTAAACCAATCATTTCTAACATTTTACAAGAACAGTTCAAACTAAACCAATGACTTCAAACCTGCATACATAACAAATTCCATTTTAAATTGCATTTTATTCCAATTCCATTTTAAATTGGTTTTATCGGATTTTAGTCATAATTTGTGTTTGGAACTCTGCACTTTGATATTGCCCCTGGGCTAATC
This sequence comes from Naja naja, assembly GCA_009733165.1. Lineage (NCBI taxonomy): Eukaryota > Metazoa > Chordata > Lepidosauria > Squamata > Elapidae > Naja > Naja naja. The sequence continues at coordinate 4,478,527 of CM019156.1, read as the reverse complement.
AATAAAATAAACTAACTAACTAATTAACTGAGACTGAACTGTATCAGTTTCACTGGCTTGAGATAGGTGGCTATTTAAATTGAATAGATAAATAAATTAACTCATATCGGGGAGCAATGTCCGAATTGTAGTCCAGAGAAATCCACCTTAGATGCTCCCAATGAAAGCTACAAACCATCTGCTAATTTGCCTTTCCTCGCCCACACATTTCTATTGTAGCCAATGCTACAATCAAAATTGTTTTATTTTTTTTCCCTCACTAGAATTGAACAGATGACAAATAGTTGAGGATCAATGAAAAAGAATCTTACACAAGCTATATTTCACAGCTAAACATGCTGCTAAATATCAAGGTTTTTCTTTGCTTGGCAATTTCATTTTTAACTTAAGATTTGCTGGAGGTCTGTGATCAACATCATTTCTTAACAAAGAATTCCATTCTGGTAGTTATTGACTAAAGCTACGATCAACAAAACACAACTTCTGTGTATTTACATAACATGCTGCGCCCAATTAAATAACCCATATCACGACTTGTTTATTTTAGTTATACATTTAGATTTATAAAGGCTACCTCATTCAGCACAGTCTCGGATGGCATATAATTAAAATCAATGCAATGCCTTAAAAAAGCAGAAAAACATTAACAAAAAATACCTGAAGATTAAGTGGGTACAGGATGATATAGCCAAGGCAGGCTACCCATTAATGAGCCTCAGTCTATCCCAGAGCAATTATTATATGCATTGGCTACTTTCTGGAGATACCAGATAAAAATATGCTGAGGAAATCACAAAGAAGAGGGGGTCAATTTATTCTCCAAAGCACCTGAGGGCAGGACAAGAAACAATTTTGGGCTCAGTTTTGGTTATAAGTCAAAGACAAACCTGTATTAATGGAAGGAATAACCAAGTCTGGAAATTGTCTATAGAAACTGTTGAAAGCTGACTAAAAAGTCAGACATTTGCAGCTTGACTAGGTGATACTTATTACTGAGTATTAAAATAACAGTTGGAAGGGACCTTGGAGGTCTTCTAGTCCAACCCCCTGCTTAGGCAGGAAACCTTACATCACTTCAGACAAATGGTTATCCAATCTCTTCTTAAAAACTTCCAGTGTTGGAGCATTCACAACTTTGGAGGCAAGTTGTTCCACCGATTAATTGTTCTCACTGACAGGAAATTTCTCCTTAGTTCTATGTTGCTTCTCTCCTTGATTAGTTTTTCCATCTGTTGCTTCTAGTCCTGCCTTCAGGTGCTTTGGAGAATAGCTTGACTCCCTCTTCTTTGGGGCAGCCCCTGAGATATTGGAAGACTGCTATCATGTCTCCCCTTGTCCTTCTTTTCATCAGACTAGACATACCCAATTCCAGCAACCGTTCTTCACATGTTTTAGCCTCCAGTCCCCTAATCATCTCTGTTGCTCTTCTCTGCACTCTTTCTAGAGTCTCAACATCTTTCTTACATCGTGGTGACCAAAACTGGATGCAGTATTCCAAGGGTGGCCTTACCCCCAAGGCATTATAAAGTGGTATTAATTAATACTTCACGTCATCTTGATCTTGAGTAGTTGTGGAAAATGATGAAACACAAGGCAGCTTGCCAAGAGGGATAAGGATATCCTCCATTTTTGCTTTCCAGATTACAGTATGCTGCTCAGTAGCAATTGATCGATTGGTTGGCTGATTTAAAAGATTGATACGCCTGCCCGTTTTAGCCAATCCGGGCAGCTCACCGCAATCATGAAACCGATAAATAAAACGATGATGATCAAAACCGTAAAACAATAAAATTAAAACCCTGCACCGGGTTGTCTTAATTACGACACCAAAACCACAATTAGGAAGTTGACAGATAGAATATTAACTAAAAATTAGGAACCTGCCAAGGCAACAACTGCAGTCTTGGACCTTGGAGGTGTTGTTATGTGGCATAATGAGCAATTGTGGTTGGGAAAACTACCCTCAACATAATGTTCCGTGCTACGAGAGCCATCAGAGGGATTCCAGAATTAGACTCTGCTTATCACATCTGAAGGCCGCCAAGGGGGAGCCGGCTGTCATGTCATTTGACAAGATACATCTCCTTTCCCACATTTCTGTTTTATTCAAGAGATTGCAAATGTTATATTTGGACTGATAACCAACGACAGTCAGATTGCTACAACAAGTAGAAATCTGTTTTCAGAGGTCACACCCAAACAACGTTAACAAATATCTGAATGCTAGCTCAATACCCGTGCTTCGCTATGAAACTATGTGGTCGGGCTTAGTTTTTTGTGAGGAAAATAAGGGGGAAAAAATTCTGCCTCTGCCTACCAGCATCTATCGGTATTCATCTGGCCAGCGTCCTGACAGTGTGTGAGAGAGTTGAGGGCTGTTTGGAAACTGAAGCAGTATTTGCTGTGTGAGCAAGGAGGAGATAGCAAGGAGCCTGGGCGTGGCTTAGCTCAACTGTTCTGTACTAAAGCTGCTTGGTGCTGTGAAACAAACTAAAACTGAAACTCCTCTCCTCTGCTTGTATTTTGCATTTGGAACAGATTTCCTTCCAGGTGGGAAGGGGGAGTAGAACTCCTTAGCATCAGAGCGTGTTAATAATAATAATATAGGAAATACTAATGCCCTGAGGGTCCTTTCGAAAAATCCTTTCTTAGTGAGCACCTAGAAGCCAAGAGGAACATACATGCCAAATATCAAGTTTGTAGGCTTCACGGTTCTGGAGATTTTGTGATGATGCGTGAGTGGCATTTTGCTTTTATATAGATTGAACAAGTACAGTTAAGATGAATAGATTATTTGCAGTATTAGCTTTCTGAAAGAATTTTTGGCTTTCTTTTAAAGCATCCCAAGCTGTCTTTTAAATAAACAGTTCTCTCTCTGAATCCTACGCCCCACATATTACTTCCAAATTCATTTAATCTCTATATATGATTTTTACAGTTCGGAAGTGTAAGTGGCCCTTAAATAAGCCTTTCCTGGATTGCAGCCATGTAATTGAACTGACAGGTAGAGCAATCCTACTTACCTTTTGTGACAGGGTTGGTTTAAGACCCACTGTGAAACTAAGAAATATATTGTGGCTGGGGAAAGGCCAGCCTTGGAGAGAGTTTACTACTAGCAGTCAGAAGGCATGATAAAAACTTTTTAATTTCACAATATAAAAGCAGACTTAACCATAGTTTCAGCTGGGAAACTGTTGTGGTTAGCCGGCAGCAGGATGAGAAGAGAAATGTCTTGTTGAGGGAGCTTCATTACTGGAGGCTTTCAAGGGGAGATTGGACTGCCATTTGACGGGGATGGTGTAGGGTTTCCTGCTTGGGCAGGAGGTGGGGGTTGGACTAGATGACCTACAAGATCCCTTCCAACTTTGTTATTCTGTTGTTATAATTATACACAAAAACCACAGTGTACACAGCAAATGAGATGACTATGCTGGGTTTCATATCACAAATCACTACTTGAACCCTTGCCAAGCATTTAGGACTGCGTGATGTATCGGCGGATTATGCGAGCAGATCCCAGTAAGGTGGCCTTCTGCAGCTGACCAATGGTGATCTTGTCAGTGCCAGTTGTTTTTAAGTGCTTGCCTAGGTCATGAGGCACAGCACCCAGTGTGCCGAATACCACTGGAACCACCTGCACTGGTTTATGCCAGAGTCTCTGCAGATCGATTTTCAAGTCCTGATATCTGGTGATTTTTTCAAGTTGTTTCTCATAGATTCTATCTATCTATCTATCTATCTATCTATCTATCTATCTATCTATCATCTATCATCTATCATCTATCATCTATCATCTATCATTATTATTATTATTATTATTATTATTATTATTATTATTATTATTATTATTATTCCTGGCACTCCAAAAAATTAGCCATCATTAGACGCATAGATTTAAACAATATCTACATACTATGCAAAAGAGACAACCCACAAGCCAAAAAAGGAACAGAAAGATGAAAACACCTCCTGGCCAGCAATCAGCACCCAGATGAGCATAGATTAACTATAAGATGAACATAAAACCAACAATTATGTAAGCAATGCCCCAATCAAGGAACTGCCAGACAAGCTAACAGTAATAAGCCAACCTCCGAGGCCACTCCCACCAACACAGGTGGGAGGCCAAGCCACTAGACCAGAATATAAACTGAGAGCAAATCCCACTCCTTACTAACACTGAGGATGTTACCTAGTTTGGGTAATGAAACATCCACAGGAAAACCACCAAGCTCAGAGCGTACCAAAGACCTCTCATTTCAAGGCAAAGCTACAAATGTTCTCCTTTAGACTTTACCACTACTAAAGGTTATCTAGGCATATTGGGCCAAAAATGAGATTTAAGTTGCAATGTCCTCACACCTAACTCCAAACCTGTCCTATGCTCATTATGTTTCAGAGCAGAGAGCAACCAATAAGGAGAACATCATGCATTAAAGATTCATGCAGGCAGATTTTAATATAACCAGCCTCAGTAATGTTTATGATCCCACCCATGGTACAGGTTCGGGATGCAGTGGCTCAGTGGATAAGGACGCTGAGCTTGTCGATCAGAAAGGTCGGCAGTTCGGCGGTTCGAATCCCTAGCGCCGCGTCACGGAGTGAGCTCCCGTTCCTTGTCCCAGCTTCTGCCAACCGAGCAGTTCGAAAGCATGTAAAAAATGCAAGTAGAAAAATAGAGACCTCTTTTGGTGGGAAGGGAACAGCGTTCCGGGCACCTTCGGAATTCAGTCATGCCGGCCATATGACTATGGAGACGTCTTCGGACAGCCCTGGCTCTTTGGCTTTGTAATGGAGATGAGCACCGCCCCCTAGAGCCAGAAATGATTAGCATGGATGTGCGAGTGGAACCTTTACCATTTTATGGTACACATTATCTATTTCCTTCATGGAAGGATTAAAGCCTGTTTTATAGGATGCTCTCTTTCTTATTGTATCTGATTCCTACCAAGAGCTGGGTCTGAAGAGAAGATCAGTACCTATATTGCAATAAAATGAAGAGTCCAATTTAGTTTTGGATCTAATCCTGTAGTATTACAGCAAAGCACAAAAGCTAAAGAGAGGAAAATCTACAATTCCAATTTCCTCACCTGTAGCCAGAACTTATTTTTTAAATGGATTCTTGAAATGAGTTGAAAGGAGCATTGATGTCATCAATTCCAACTCCACGGTGCAGAATCCCAGACAGATACACTATGAGCCTTCATTTCAACACATCCATCCTTTATCTGAATAATTGGTTACATTGCCAAACTGCGAGGAAGCTTTTTTGAACATTCACATGGAGTTGATCTTCTGTTGAGCTCCAAGGAAAAGCCACTGAGATTCTTCGGACCAGTTTATTTTATGGTTCCTTACCTAGAGACAAAAATCTTGTCAAACTAAAGCAACTATTTGCATCACTATATATATATACTCTGAGAATAGTTAGGAAAGAGCCTTCTTAACCCTCTTCCTCCCAGTCAAACTATCTAAACTTCACTATCTCTTGGTCTTTTGGAATGCAGCCCCCCTCACCTGGGAATCCAGACTATATTCCACCACACCTCAAAAATTTTTACTACCGGTTCTGTGGGCATGGCTTGGTGGGCGTGACAGGAGAAGGATACTGCAAAATCCCCATTCCCTCCGCACTCCTGGGGGACGGTTACTGCAAAATCCCATTCCCTCCCCCACCCCACTAACCTGCTTTCCAGCTCCATTCTCCTGTGCAGGGCAACCAAAGAAGACCCAGTCGATCAGCTGGGACTCAATGGGAGGCAAGGAATAGATGGGGGCGGGGCCAGCCAGAGGTGGTATTTGCTGGTTCTCAGAACTACTCAAAATTTCTGCTACCGGTTCTCCAGAACTGGTCAGAACCTGCTGAATATCACCTTTGGGGTGGACTTGGATCATTTGTGACAACATAATGATTTCAAACTGATGACATGTTTAAACGCCACCCCTTAGCTCTGTCTGCTTTTCTGCTACAACAACAGATTAAATGGATTTATTATTTGCCATGATGTGGAAACGTTATAGTGGTAGATAGAGCTTAAAGTTGCATTTATTGCTTGATTAAATTTTAGTGTGCAATTCTCAGCTCATTTGTTTTTCCTAACAATATTGTTATAAATATTACATTTGTATTAACTATCTTGCTCCCCCTTCTGTCATCTGTAAATTTGATAAGCATTTATTTTACAGTACAATTTCATCCAAATCATTAATTTAAAAAAAGGGTGGATAAAGCAGCCTCTGGTAGATTCATTTGAAGAAGATTGCAGAAGGTAGTTGCTTGCTGCATATTCAGAACTTGACAGTCCTAATTTGTAGTCCATCTACTGATTTAAAAAAAATCTTTGTGATGAATCCTAAGCATTTTGACTGATCTGTTTGATAGTTAAATGAAAGACTACATTGCTGAATGTACAATGAAGATACCTGGTATAAGACAGAGAGACAAATATGGAATAATCCAAAATTCAACAGAGCAAATCTATTGGGGGTTGCTGAAATGAGAAAAGAAAGTCCACCTTTTTCCATTCATGAGCGGAACAAACTAGTATTCTTCTAATTTACAATCCTACTGTTTAAACCTAAATCTGAATCTCTTAATGACATTGTTAAGTTGCAACCCCATAGTAGCTCAAAAGCCAGGCAGCTGTTCTTATTTCTTCCACCTTCTAAGGTGGGAACAGAGTTGACCTCAAAGCATTCTGAAGTGGCATCTTTCCACCTACATCTCTACTACCATGTGAGGCCGATTCTCTTAGGTGTCTGGTACAAGCTGTGGTGACATATATATCATGACGATGTTTAATTGTGAGTTCTAGTCCCATTTTTGAGCATGAAAACCGGCTGGTGGACTTTGGGCCAGTCACTTTCTCTCAGACCAAACCATCTTGCACTATTTGTTGTGGAGAAAAGAGGAGCGAGAAAGAATATTGGATATGTTCATCACCTTGAGTTATTTATAAAAATAATGTAAGTGAGGTAAAAATAAATAAATTTGAAAAAAAATTAAGGAAGGAAGGAAGGAAGGAAGGAAGGAAGGAAGGAAGGAAGGAAGGAAGGAAGGAAGGAAGTTTTAAAGAAGTGATTGGACAACCATTTGTCTGAAATAGTATAGGATGCTTCCTGGCTGAGCAGAAGGCTGACATTATGGAGCAGAGGAGAAGGCAAAGTATCAAGAATCCATACAGCATTCTTCTCCTAGAGCAAGAGTCTTCAAACTTGGCAAGTTTAAGACTTGTGGACTTCAACTCCCAGAATTTCCTGAGCGAACATGACTGGAGGAGGAATTCTGGGAGTTGAAGTCCACAAGTCTTAAAGCTGTCAAGTTTGAAGACCCCTGCTCTATCTCATATGCAGCTCTATCATTCCCCTCTATTGTAGTGGTTCCCTGTATCACATTGCCCCTCCAGGTTTCATCTCTATTGTTCCTGTGATGCATTTCCTGTTCTTGTATTGCTCTAACACAAGGGTCTTCAAACTTGGCAAGTTTGAAGACCCTTGTGGACTTCAACTCTCAGAATTCCTGAGCTAACATGACTGGAGGAGGAATTCTGGGAGTTGAAGTCCACAAGTCTTAATGCAGGCAAGTTTGAAGACCCCTGTCCTAGAGGAAATGAAACCCGTGTCATCTGCCAAAGGCCTTCTGAAGAAGCCAGATCTTGATAGCCTTCCAAAATCTTAGCAGGATCAGGACATTCTAATCTCTAAGATGTACAAAGAAGGGGGCTGTGACAGACATGATTTCTGATGGTGACACCACTGAGGGACCAAGACCTAGAATGAGCCCTCTCTTCCAGATCTTAGGTTGTCCAACACTCCCTGTGCCAATTATATGCATTCAAGGAAACTCACAAGCATCTGTCCCTTCCGAGCAGAGGTGGTATTCAGCTGGTTCTGACCAGTCCTGGAGAACCGGTAGCAGAAATTTTGAGTAGTTCAGAGAACCGGCAAATACCACCTCTGACTGGCCCCATCCCCATCTCTTCTCTGCCTCCCATTGAGTCCCAGCTGATCGGCTGGGTCTTCTTTGGTTGCCCTGCACAGGAGAACGGAGCTAGAAAGCAGGTTAATGGGGTTGGGAAGGAATAGGGATTTTGCAGTAACCTTCCCCTGGAGTGGGGAGGGAATGGAGATTTTGCAGTATGCTTCCCCTCCCATGGCCACCAAGCCACACCCACAGAACCAGTAGTAAACAAAATTAATCCCACCACTGCTGCCAAGGAACTGGAAGTCCCTATATTGGTATCTGGCTGTCAAGATTCTTGGGAGCAATTCCTTCAAGAAGGATTATTGCAGCGTCTTCCTTAGTAAGATTTATTGAGGGAAAAGGGCAGGATTACAAGAATTTTAGCAACTGAATTCTTTCCGGTTTAAAACCAATTCATCCCCTCAGCATTTTCAGCTCACTTTCCAACTGCTTTGTGTTTGTGTGTGTGTGTGTGTGTGTGTGTGTGTGTGAATCAGCAAAGAGGTGGTTCTGTTCACAAATAATGTAGGAGTTGACAAAAACCAACACCTGAGTCCATATTAGTTTGTGTGCATCATTGTAGCTGTGCCAAAGCAAATGCAGAAGAATGAAAAAAAGAGGGGTCATTCTATCTACTGCCAAATGCAGATGGATTTTTCTCTGCTCTTTTCTGTGGAATAATAGTTTTTTTTATTGAGTTTTGACACTGTCATCAAAACGTTTCTCAGTGCTTCATCCCTTTTTCAGCAGGTAAAGATAGTCTTGCATCCATGCAGATTTTGTTTGCCTGTTTGTTTCTGATTGATTTCCTCACTTTGTTAAATTAATTCTAGGAATCAATCTATTTGGGAATCATCGCATGCCCAATAATCTAATGTTGGCTTTGGTATTCACTAAATCTTCATGGTGTACAAACTTCAGCATATGTCTTCTTCTCTCTCCTCCAGTTATTTTTCTGGTGCCCTTTTTCCTTCTTCAACTCTGTGGAGTCTGTCAACTTTGCTAAGGGGATGAAGGACATGATTCATTGTCATTATTTTTCTGGTCTGGCTTGTCCCTATGACATCTAGTGCATTCGTGATTGCGATTCTATTTTATTTTAGAATGTCTGGCTTAGTTCAGTGCAATACTTGTTTTGCAGTCATCTTTTATGGTACTCTTTGCAAGTTTGGATACTGTCCTATTTGTAAACAAATTACTAGTCTACAAGAACAGATTGCTTACCTAGAGTCTCTAGTCTGTGCTCTTCAAGCAGAAAGTAGGTGTCCAGCTCAGCCATTTTGTTCTATTGAGCTGCCCCACTAACATCCCCCTCTTCCACAAAGATCCTGAAGGAGAAGGGCAGCAGGACAACCATTTGTCTCAAATAGTCTGGTAGGGTTTCCTGATTGAGCAGGGGATTGGACTAGAAGACCTCCAAAGTTCCTTCCAACTGTTCTGTTCTGCTCTGCTCTGCTCTATTCTATTCTATTCTATATTCTATTGTACTCTACTCTACTCTAGTTCCATTCTATCCCATCCCATCCCATCCCATTCCACTCTAATTCTATTCTGTTCTGTTCTATTCTATTCTATTCTATTCTATTCCATTCCATTCCATTCCATTCTATTCTATTCTATTCTATCCCATTCCATTCCACTCCACTCCACTCCACTCCACTCTACTCTACTTCCAATCTATCCATCCATCCCATCCCATCCCATCCCATCCCATTCCACTCTAATTCTATTCTATTCTATTCTATTCTATTCTATTCTATTCTATTCTATTCTATTCCATTCCATTCCATTCCATTCCATTCCACTCCACTCCACTCCACTCCACTCTACTCTACTCTACTTCTATTCTACTCCTACTCTAATCTAATCTACTTTCATTCCATTCCACTCTAATTCTACTCCTATTCTATTCTATTCTATATTCTGTTCTACTCTACTCTATTTCCATTCCATCCCATCCCATTCCATTCCATTCCACTGTAATTCTATTCTATTCTGTTCTGTTCTATTCTATTCCATTACACTCCACTCCACTCCCCTCTACTCTACTTCTATTCTACTCCTACTCTACTCTAATCTACTTCCATTCCATTCCACTCTATTTCTACTCCTATTCTATTCTATTCTGTTCTATTCTATTCTATTCTACTCTATTCTTAGTTTTGCTTGAGTCCAGTCTGTTATTCCAGCGGTGTATCTAATGACTGGAAGTGCCCAGATGTTAATTGCCTTGATGGTATTTCCTCTACAGAATTTAGACTTTAAGATCTTCATTTTCATGAATTATTCACTACAAACCTTCTTGGGTTCAGGATGTTTCATGTTCTCAGCTTGCAGGATGTCCAGATACCTCTAGTGACCTTCTTCATCCAGTCTCTTGATGCAATTTCCATAGGGCGTCTTGATTCCTTCAGATTTCACTGTTTTCCTGCTGTTGAAGGCAAAGGTGGCGTTACAAACTCCATTGCAATATTTTGGCTGCATATCTATGGAGACTCTTGAGCAGTGATTCTATTTCAGATAGTGTTTCTCCATACAGCTTTAGATCATCCAGATAAAGGAGGTGGGTTTTTTTATGTTGGCTTGATAGGTCTTCAGTATCATTGACAAAAGAATCAATGAAATGACAAACCGTTGTGATAGTAAAGCTGCTTGAAAGATTTCTCTCTTGATATTAACCTCACTTAGTCTATCAGCATTGACCAGCAGCTGTGTCTTCCATTGTGCCATTGATTTTGCACAAGGCTTCTGATGTTTCTACTGCAAAGATCTTAATTATCTGATTAAATGATAGGGAATTGAGTTTCTTCTTCTAAACAAACATTCAAGTTTAACCAATTCATTATTATTATTATGTGTGTGTAATCTATAGTTAGATTCACAATTTAAGGCTGGTGAGAACTTAACAATTTGAGTCCTGATCAAAGATCTAAGAATTATTAAGGTAGCATCTAAGAATATGAACAGTTCCAAGCAGGGTGGGGTTTTTTAAATTAAGGTTTTATTTATTTATTATTTCATTATTATTATTGTTGTCACAAGACTGACACAACAGAGAGGCATTAATATAGACAAGAATGGTGAACATTTAAGAAGGGATCCTCCCTAGTTTCTTGCACTGTAAAGGGAGGGGGGAGAGATTACTTTCAGTCTTGCAAGATACTGTTAAAATAATCTTAAATAAAGTTAAGTAAATGCTCCTAGATTTGCTTCTAATTTGGGCTACCTTGCAAGACTGACACACAAACAAAGGGGCATTAATATAGTCAATGGGGTGGAGATTGGCAGCTGCCCATTTAGGAAACAGTTTACAATTACAGTCTTCACTTTTCAGAAATGCAGCAGTGAATGTCGCCAGGCACTTGTTGATAACTGTCAACATTCACTCCTAAAATCTTCTCAGTTTCTCAACATTTGCAAAATTAATCTGGGATTGTCACCAAATTTCAGACATTCATTGCAACATATGTTAAGCTGATATTGGCTGCATAGCCATCTGTTGACACAATAGGGAAATATAATATAATGTTGCATGCCATGGACACAATCCAAGCAACAGGAAACCCTTTAGATACCCCCACAGAGAGAACAGTGCATATGGTTATCCTTATTTTTTAATAACAATATTTTGGAAACATTGCAGTTAAAAAGATAAAAAAATAATGCAAACTAAAAAAAAGTGCGAAAAAGAAAAATAGAAAGAAAAATATTAAATAAAATAAAAATAAGAATATTGTAAACAAAAAGGAATGTATAAAATTTATACACACAGAGACACACACAGAGAGAACGAGAGAGATATTTATATTTGTCTACACACCCTTGTGTATAAACAAGTATAATATATAATATATATTATACAGTATATAATCTTAAAAACTTATCACATTTTGATAAAAATAGAACAAATGATCTTCCCATATCTCATCTATAAATAAATCCTTAAAGCCTTATTGTCATTCTGCCCTAATCAGCAAAGGTCTATCAAGAGTTACCAGAGATAACAGTATATCTATTTTAACCTTGATCAAATAAATCAACTTTATATTCCTTTCCTTTTTTTCTGAATAAAGAACAATCTTGATCTTTAATCCTTTAAAATTATGTCCTAAAATTTTATTTCTTTTTGTATTTTCTTTTTCTCTTCTCCCAAAAATATTCTTTAAAGCTTTAACAAATGTTTTCTGTAAATCCAGTATAGGGAAATAATCTACATAACTCTTGGTTTTTGATATGAGCCTTCATTTGTATATCCAGTGTAGCTTATTCATTCAAAGTTACACTTTCCCCTTGTTCCCTGAAATTAGCTCACATTAATTAATCTCTCTCTCTCATCAACTCGTAAAGCATTCCTATGCCTGCTATAGAGTTGCCATAAACAAGGTGGGGGGGAGGAAATCTGAAGGGGCAGTGCGGCAGTTTAAAACCAGAAGTACATTCCAACACTTATCTTACAAAGATTGTAGTTAAGCTACCGGGTCTTCTGCCTGCGAAAATCTTTAATTGGAGAATGTGATTGATGACCCCCAGCCTGTGAATGTGCTTAATTGGAGAATCTGATTTATGACACTCCAAAGGGGGAAACAAGGTCACAGATGACTGTAAATTACATATGCCAGAGTTGGCTTCATACAGGTTAATGCTGGACATGTTGCTCCTAATAAATCTGTTTGTTTCTTTTGAAGCTTGACTTCAAAAGAAACAAAAAGGCTCATGATTCAATTAGGGCAATCGCAGGAATCCTGACATCTCTCTTTTTCATGCACGTGCACACATGCATACATATGCTGTGATACTGTTATGCCCCCAAAAATTTCAATTGGTCTACAAGATATCATTAATGACTTACCTTAAAAGCATGGTCTTTTTTGTCAACTCAGAGATTAAGAACCAGTGGTGGAAACTCTGTCTGTAAAGATGGAAGCCTGGGAAAAGAAGACTAGCTCTAGAAGCTTCCTTGGCAAGTTTCAATGTCTTCTAGCTATGGAAGGTGATGATCTGCCAAAATGTTCTTCTATGTTTGGAAAATCAGACCTAGAAGTTTCTGTGGGAGCTTCCATAAGAGAGGATGATTTCTGGGTAGTGGTAGCCTGTTAGGGTAAATGCAGCTATCAAGTCTGCTGTTTTCATAAGATGGTGCACTTCATCCTGTTATATTCTGTCCACAGGTCTGAAGCGGACATATACTTGCAACACCTGTAATGTCACTCTAAACTCGATAGAACAGTATCACGCACACTTGAAGGGCTCGAAACATCAGAACAAGTAAGTCTGACTCTCTGTTAACTGTGGTTGAGTGAACAGGACAGAGGGACAGGGTTATTTTCCCTTCCCATTATAATTAACCTGAATTTCTGAAGATTTGATGCAAGCAAAATTTTAAAAAGAACATTTAAATAAAGAAAGGAGCAATGAAAAAGGAGTTTAGCTCATACTCCCAAAATGGCATGATCTTTGCTGATGTAGTAGGTTGTGTGTACAAAGAGGGAGGTGGCGTGATGGACTACTGTCAGGTGGCAGTTTTCCAGAGCTGGTTTGGAAGAAAGAGATTTGGCATAGCCACTCCTGAGAATCTCCCAGGGTATATCTATTAAGGGTATACTAGTATAGCTTTAGTCTGGCAAGATTTTGTCTGTATGGTGTGAGCAAATAAAGAACTGAACAATTGGGCTGTTCTGTGTTGCTCTTGGGCTAAGCCTGACAGCTGGCACATGTGTAAAAAGCCATGAATGTGGAATTGCCATAATATTCAGAAAGCAGAACGAAGGGGGAAGAAGGCCAGCGGGAGGCTGTCAAAATCGGGAAGATGGAAATCGGACGGGAGGCTTGTGATGCAGTATCTATGCATTTATAAATTGTTTTATGTGTGAAAGAGATACACAGAGAGAAAGATTAAAGTGAAGCACTTCAGTGCATGATGAATAGCACTTATTTTCTGGGAACGAAAGAAGAGCTTAACTTTGCTTTGCCAATTTAAATCTGCCTCTCACCTTTGGCAACAGCTGTTACAGTCTTGTCTATTCTGTTATTAAGATCTAGCCATAGCTTGTGTGCCTGCGTGTGAATTTATGGAAAAGCGATACTTTCATGGTTTGTTTTGTTTTAAAATGTTGGTTGCATTCCCTTTTTACATCCTAAGAAATACTCCCTTATCACTAAACAATGATGCCATGGTTTTTAAAAAAAAGCCTCTCTCCAGCATTTGCCCTTGTTTATGGTGGGGGAAGGGTAATGATTGTAGTGAATTCAGCTTTTTATGAACTACCGGTATTCAAATGAAAATTAGTGTGAGGGCACACTATCCCATTTCACCCTCATCGTGTTTAAATGTAGTTGTGGCACACCTATGCAACCACTATACAGTTGCATCTTTTCTCCATTGCTTTACTGAACCATTTGCTTGTTTTTTTTAAAAAAAGGTATATAGGAGTGGGGGAGAGGTGTAGAATAAGCCATTTCTTCAGACCAGAATCCAGGTCTCCCTTCTATACATGATGAGATTCTATTTCACCTATGACCAATTCAGAAATCAATCTGGAAATATGAAATTGCAAAAATCTCACCAGGTTTAAATCAGGTTAACCCTTCTCTCTCTCTCTCTCTGTCTCTATCTCTCTCTGTCTCTCTGTCTCTGTCTCTCTCTGTCTCCCTCCTCCCTCCCTCCCTCCCTCCCTCTCTCTCTCTCTCCTTACTGCTTTCCCTTGTTACTCTTTCCAACCCTACAATGTGTTGGAAATAGCAATAGCATTTAGACAGTGGTGTGATTCAACTGGTGTAACAACTGGTTCGGTGAGCACCCATTTTCAACTCATTTACTTACCTTCTGCTGTATCCCCACTGAGTAAAACAGCTGATGCACGACAAATTGCTCAGCTGCGCAAATCAGCTGTGCTAAAAAAAAAACCAGGAAATAAAGCACAGGAAAAACCAGGGTTGGGTTGGCGGGGCCAAATGCTCACTGGTTCACCCGAAACGGTCCAAACTGGTAGAATCCCACCCCTGCATTTAGATTTATATACCGCTTCACAGTGCTTTCCAGCCCCTCTCTAAGCAGTTTTACAGAGTCAGCCTCTTTCCCCCAACAATCTGGGTCGTTATTTATCCCAACCTCAGAAGGATGGAAGCAGGGGTGGGTTTCTACCGCTTCTGTCCGGCTCTGTAGAACCAGTAGTTCCGAAGAGCAGCAGCCATAGAACCGGTTCTATGTCTGCTGCTGTTTTGGCCCACCCACCCGCCTGGTCTCTTACCTGACCTTTATTTCCTGCTTTTTCAAGTTCAGCTGCTGTGCGAGGCACAGCTGTGGTGGAAAAGCAGGAAAAAGTGTCAATTGGGGGGTGGGATGGACCTTTTAATTTGTTTTATTCTATTGTTTTAATATTTGGGCTTGTAATCTAGTTTAATGGTTTTTTAAGTATTTATTGTTCTGTGTTTTTAGTTGTGAGCCGCCCCGAGTCTTCGGAGATGGGGCGGCATACAAGTTCAAATATAAATAAATAAATAAATTCAAACGCTGCTGACGAAGACTTACAGGCGCGTGCGCAGCATGCAGAGAAACACGTCGTAAATCACCAAACATTGTAAAACATCGTAAATCACCACGAACCAGTAGTTAACCCTGTCAGATCCCACCCCTGGATGGAAGGCTGAGTCAACCTTGAGCCTAGTGAGATTCGAACAGCGCAAATTGCAGTCAGTCAGCAGAAGTGCCCTGCAGTACTGCCTCCTAATCACTGCACCATCACAGCTCAATAAATTAGGTAATGAGGCTTGAAATTCAGTTAGCAGGATAGCTCTCCAAAAATTAAAATGGAACAAACTTAGCAGTGGGGCAGAAGGTAGCAAAAGGAAGATGTGAGCCTGAAAACAGGTTTGATTTATCAAAGAACTGCAGGGGGAAAAAAATCCAGTAAAAATTCTCCAATGCATTCCTGTGGGAGAGGCCCTTGGACATCAGCTCAGAATATTAGCGATTGCTCCATTCTAAGCCTACACAATATTCTTTTTTTAAAAAAAATATGTGTTTTATTAATACCTTTTTTTTAATACACATAAAAAGTTCCATATCTATCTGAACAGCATGTTGTCTGGGCACATTTAGTTTTAAGTAGAGATACAGCATTGATAATAGTAGGAATCATAATAAACATATCAATATTAATTGCAAAGTAACAATGCAATTAGTTTATCCATCTTACAAAATTTTCAGTACAAACATTTTTATTATCTTTTTGGTTTTTTTAAATTCTCACCTCTGTTTCTGTTAGTTAAAGCAAGTCCCATGTTTAAAAGCATTCTGTTTCTTCCTTTTCTTTTCTTTTAAGTGTCAATCTATCCATTTCAACACATTCTAATATTTTTTTTATAATATTTTCATCTGTAGGGATCTCTTCATTTTTCCATTGTTCTGCAAACACAATTCTTGCTGCCGTTAATACATGTAAATATTCTGATCATGTGACTTGGAGATGCTCATTTGAAGTCCAGCTTGTATTTCACAGAGCACACACAGATATATATATATATCTATCTGTGTGTGCATGTGTGTGTGCGTGCACGCGCTATATGAGGGCAGAGCAGGCACTTACAAATGCAACATATTGTTTTGTTATTTGGCAAGGAAACATAGGTGCATTCTACAATGCAGCAGGTAAAGGGGTTGAGAAAAATTCCAAAATGGCACTCTGTTTGTTTTCCCTGTGTTATTTTTCCTCCAAAAATAAACTCTATCAACGTAATAGCCTTTACTTTTCCTTCTGCAATCTCATTGCTCTTCAAGACCACAGCCAAAATGTTTCCACTGAGGTGGGTTTTTTTTTTAATTGTTCATATTCTTCAGAAATGCAAATCATTTGGCTGTATATCTTCTTGTACTTTTTCTGTCAAAGACACAAAGCTTACTTTATTAAGGAGAAGTTGGCCTTATCTCTAGAGGGATTTTTAATGGAGCTAGCCTAGTTTAAATTGAATTGCTGGTGGCACACGTGGGCAAGGTGAACTCTAAGATACACTCAAAATGTATTATGACTGCAGAATGGATTGACTGGATTCAACAGAACAAACTACTTTTGATCTGAGGCAAAGTGCTAATCGAATGGAATAAATTTAAATCTCTGAATGATGCACATAGATATCTAGATGAAAGGTTACACAACTGCTGTCCAAGCAAATTCATATTTGAATACATTCAGAGCATTTGTCTACGTCAAATTCATGTTTAGGAATAAATTTGAGTTTTTTATATACAGTGGTACCTCGGCACTCATCATTAATTGGTTCCAGGAAGCACAATGAATACCAAAAATGATGAGTACCAAACAATTTTTTCAAATAAGAAATAATGTAGCCAACAAAAGTTCTAGCTTGTGCATTGAGTACCAAACGAAAGATGAGTACCAGGACAAAATTTTCACACCAAAATGTGTTGATTACCAAATTTGATGAGTTTCAAAGCAGCTAAATACCAAAGTACCACTGTACATAAAAATAAGTAAAGAATAATGCAGAAAAAAATGGACTTGTCATATCCAGACACTTGGAATGAGAAATCAAGAAGAATTCTCTAGAAAAATGTGATCAGAAGCACATCATACAGGTCTATTACAGTCATATTTTTAGCAAGAGAATTAAACTTACTAAGTTAAGAAAATGTTATACCTTGTAAAACACGTTAGGCAAATTGAATATATCCCTTAAATTGATTTTTTTTTTAATTACATTTATATGCCGCCCTTCTCCGAAGACTCAGGGCGGCTTACAATTTTTGGAGCACAACCCAATGCGCTCAGCAATAGCCTTCATTCCATTGTATATGCCTGCTTATTACTAAGCGGCATTTTGACAAGGTCAGCTTATTGCCCCCAACAATCTTGGGTCCTCAATTTACCTACCCCGAGAGGATGGAAGGCTGAGTCAACCTTGAGCCTGGTGGGATTCGAGCCTACAGTAATTGTAGGCAGCTGGAACTTAAATACAGGCATTTAACAGCCTGAGCCACCAAAGCTCACCAAAGCTATATTTGACCTGTGGAACATAACAATCAAAATATAAGATCAATATAAGGAATTTATTTAATTTGCTTAATATGTAGTAGTGAACCCAAGGAGCTATCAAAGAAGAGAAGAGAGACTGAAAGACAAAAAAAATCCCAAAATTTCAAAGAAAAGATTCATGAGACTTTCAGAACAAACTATTCTGATAACAATAGCAAAAGACAGGAGATGAAGGGTCTGTGATGAATGGAAATAGATTTAGAGTGTCAAGCATGAAAAGATGGGAAATGATATCTTAGTCAAGAATCTTGAGAAGTAGAGAGGGAATCTTAACAAGACAGTAAGGAAAAGAAAAATGAGAAAATGTTTAAGAAATTGAAAGAAATCCCAGAAAAATATATAGATAACAATATTCAAAAGTAATCACAGATGGGAACTGATGAGTTCTTAAAGAAAGATGGGAAAACCCCACACTTAAACCTTTTTGCAAATGGAGTTACAAGATGATTAAAAATAGAATTAAAGAGATTATTGAAATGGAGGAATATTCTCTGTATGGTGCTTTAAAATGATATCCCCCCCGGATTCAAATGGCTCTGACCCTGATTATGTTTATGAAGCTGTTAAAGATTCTTGGTGTGGCACCAATTACAGAGAAGATGGTATGGACATATCCAGAGAACAGCACCTTCCACCACGGCCAAGACTGCCTACCAACTAGAAGTCAATGGCCAACAGCCTCATGGGCATCCAAAACAGAGATGGCAACACCATCAAGAAAGACATGCAAGTCACGCACCTGCACCCCGGAGACACAGCTGACCATGCAAAATGATCCAAAAAGCAGACCCTGCATCTGCAGGAATAGAAGGAGGAGGGGGGAGGGGGAAGAAGAAGAAGAAGGAGAGGAGGAGGAGATGAAGAAGAAGAAGAAGAAGAAGAAGAAGAAGAAGAAGAAGAAGAAGAAGAAGAAGAGAGGAGGAGGAGGAGGAGGAGGAGGAGGAGGAGGAGGAGGAGGAGAAGAAGAAGAAGAAGAAGAAGAAGAAGAAGAAGAAGAAGAAGAGGAGGAGGAGGAGGAGGAGGAGGAGGAGGAGGAGGAGGAGGAGGAAAGGGGAAGAAAGAGGGGAAGAAGAAGAAGAGGAGGAGGAGGAGAAGGAGGAGGAGGGGGGAGGGGAAGGGGAAGAAGAAGGAAGGGGGGAGGGGGGGAGGAGAAGCCCCTGCTGGATGTGTTTTTCTAGTTATGTTTCCTTTAGGACCCTCATGATTTCCCACCCCATATTTTCTTTTTTGTTAATTTACTTTTTAATTACACACTGCCTAAAGCCAATAGGAATTGGGCAGCCTATAAATTCGATGTATGTATAAATAAGATAAGAAAGATGGTGGCCAACCATCCATGCAATCATCAAAAGTAAAGCTCAGCTGAATGTCATCTAATTAATTAATTTTGTCAACTTTGATCTACACTTCTTTGGAAGAAAAAAAAAGTGTAATAATGTGAAGTCCAAGGGATGGGGCTGAATGCATAGTAAAAAAAATATAGTTGAGAGTCAGAGTCCAAGCAACCAAATATCGATTCAGCCATGGTCTCTGTTTTTTTATGGTCCGGGTTCCTGAGCATCTTTACTTGATCGTACTTCTGCAAGGTTCTGATTCTTTTAGGACCATAACTCTAATGTAGGAAATGATTGCAACAGTTGGTTTTGGGACTGATAAAAATGCAGAAGACTCGTAAATAAATAACAAGATTCTCAATTATCAGTGAAGAAATCTGACTCTTTGCCAGATCATGGGAGGGAGGGCAGGGGAAAAGAGGAGAGGAAGCAGAGAGGGAGGAGGAAGGAAGGGAGGGAGGGAGGGAGGGAGGGAGGGAGGGAGGAAGGAAGGAAGGAAGGAAGGAAGGAAGGAAGGAAGGAAGGAAGGACGGACATGATAGCAGTGTTCCAATACCTGTGGGAATAATCTTCACAGGAATAAATTGGTTTTGAATAGGAAATAGCGAAGACTGCTGGAATTCATCCTATCAAACTGAACTCTGTAAGAATCATGTTTAGGAAGAGTAACTGTTGGTAGCTGTTCTGTTCTTCTTTCTCTTACTTTTGTGGTGTTTATTCATTCTTGTAAACTTGAAGAGTGTTCTATTTTCTCAGAATTAGGGATCAAAGTCACAAAGCACACAGATGTGTAGGGGTTGGACCACCTCAAGGTAAAGGTTCCCCTTGCACATACGTGCTAGTCGTTTCCAGCTCAAGGGGGTGGTGCTCATCTCCTTTACAAAGCCGAAGAGCCAGCGCTGTCCGAAGACATCTCCGTGGTCATGTGACTGGCATGATTAAACACCGACAAGGCACACAGAACTCTATTACCTTCCCACCAAAGTGGTCCCTGTTTTTCTACTTGCATTTTTTACATGGTTTCGAACTGCTTGGTTGGCAGAAGCTGGGACAAGGAACGGGAGCTCACTCCGTGATGTGGCGCTGGGGATTCGAACTGCCAAACTGTCGACCTTTCTGATCGACAAGCTCAGCATTTTAGCCACTGAGCCACCGCATCCCTCAAAGGTCTATGTAAAGATTCAGAACTTCAAACAAAAGAGAATCTTTGTTAGTTCTAACATTCCCGGGTATTTTTGGCAGAAGGATGCGTGCAAACCTTACCTTGATCAAAAATGAACTGTCCCGGGAAGCAATCATTTTCTCTTTGTAGACTCCTCTTTTGAATTAACATTCTTATTAGTGTTTCTGGCTAATCTCTCTTCACATATACATTATGATCTAAATTGGACTAGTGACTCCTGAGACACTTAATAAAGCAGAAGCAGTGTGATGTTATCAAATCCAGCAGCCAGAACATTCATAAATTTAATTTGAAACGGTAGTTAGAGATGCTCAGCCAACCAGTTTTTGATAAGCAATGCTTTGATCATTCCCCTTCATCTTTATGATTGCTCTTACATGGTTTCCTTTAGTGATGAGAAATTAGGAATGCAGGGGAATATGATGGATGCCTGGTTTAAAAAAATTAGCTGGGGGTGTGGGAAAGAGATGAAGGAGCAGCTGTGCATATATGGTTGATATTTGCCTCGCCTTTCAGTACAAGAAACAGTGCTGATTATTTACAATTAAATGTCTAAAAACTGCAGAATTCTACAAATGTGTAGAACTACGCAAAAGGCTGTCCTTTCTTCACTGAAGAAACTTTAGGTTGCTGAGGTTTTGTGTCAAGACTTATTAAAATGCTAACCATGGGAAAAAATTGGACTTAGCAGAATTGAAAAACAGTATCCAGAGTTCTCAGCACAGGAAAAGAATTACTCAAGAGTATTAACTAGAAACTAGAAATAAGACAGCTGAAATACTATACGTCTTGCTTCCAGTTTTCTTAGGGATTACAAGCATCAGCTCAACGTCCAGATGAACTCAAGAATAACCATAAATCCAGGAGAGGCAGGATTACGCCCAAAAATCCATATCAGGAAGGCACATACTTATTCTTCTAGTTTATCACTTTTACTTATTACTATTTTTATTGATTTATTTGTATCCCACGTTTATTACCTTTACAAATAACTCAAGGTGGGAAATA
Organism: Naja naja; assembly: GCA_009733165.1. Lineage (NCBI taxonomy): Eukaryota > Metazoa > Chordata > Lepidosauria > Squamata > Elapidae > Naja > Naja naja. Next base: position 4,456,990 of record CM019156.1, on the reverse strand, counting down.
TATACTACAACCTTCCTCCTCCTATTTTCCTACAACTTGCTAATAGTTTGAGTTGTCCGTGGCTGGCAACAATTACTAAATAAAGTTAGCAGATTTCTTGACCATCAGATGAACATGGAAGAGTGGGAAATAGAAGCAGTAACTCTCTGCTACCATCCATTGGGAGCCTGGGTTTTTGCAGCCCAGATTTCACAGCCCAAGTCTTGGACCGCACATCCGATGTTTCTAGGAGTTGACAGCTGTGCTGACTTCTGAAGCTTTTTTTGAGTTCTACTTCTTCGGCAGCAGACTCTTCCAACTGACCCAATATTTCAACTACCTGGCCCCTGACCTCCGCACCTTCCGCCACAACTTGAAAACCTGGTTATTTGAGCAGGCTGTGCTGTGCTGACTCCTCTTGGAGGGGGGCGTTGTTTTTATAATTTGTTTTAGTTTAATTTGGCTTGGTTGGTTTAATTCTATTTTAGGTAATTAATTTATTGTATTGGTTTTAATTGTGAGCCGCCCCGAGTCCTTTTGGGAGAGGGGGAGGCATACAAGTCAAATAAATAAATAAATAAATAAATAAATAAATAAATAAATAAATAAATAAATAAATATTTGCGTTCATTTTACTTTTGATCTGTCTTGAAAGTGCTTTATAGCTCAATACAGAAGGTTTTATTTATTTTGATAGATACCGTGTTTCTCCAAAAATAAGACCAGGTCTTATATTAATTTTTGCTCCAAAAGACGTATTAGGGTTTATTTTCTGGTTAGTTCTTATTTTCAAGGAAATATGGTACTAAATGCATCCATCTGGCTGATGATCTTAACTGGGGCTTATTTTTGGGATACGGTTTATATTAGAAGCATCCTGAAAAGTCATGCTAGGGCTAATTTTCTAGTTGGGTCTTATTTTGAGGGAAACATGGTAAGTAGGTAGGTAGATAAATAGATCGATCGATCAATCGATCTGATAGATAAAGATTGACTGACTGACTGACTGACTTATGCAATCAAACATAAGTACTGACATAGTTTTACTGTAATATTATCTCTTAGCTTTACATATCAACTTTTCCCCAGGAGATAAAAGGAAAGGAAGCTTTCTTTTCCTTTTATCTCCAGAACAACCCTGTGAAATAGACAGGATTGAGTGGTTGGCCTAAAGTCTCTCAACTATTTTCCACGGCTGATTGTGGCCTTAAATCTGGCCTGCAGATTTTAACCTCCATAATCAACCTTGAAATTTCACAAATTCTACTTGATGGAGAATTTTCATCCTGTCTTTCTTGTTTCCCTGGATAAAAACTGCTTGCATTATTCCTCTTGTCTGCATGCCCTGGCTGCTTCTTCAAGTCCTTTTGTGAGAAATTTTAGACTACCTTTTCTGAGGGGCAATTTGTGGGTCCAATTTATTTTCTCATTAATATTATCACAATGTATTCGAACTCTCAAATTGAATTGGCAGAGGACCAGCTAAACGAGAACAAAAAGGAGTCTAAGAGGTCAGATGTTTTTTGGTTTTAATGTGCCCAATTCCTATCGTGCTTCTGGTTTGAAAATGAGCACACATGTACGCAAATAATCACACTGAGGAGCCCCAATGGGAATGGTTTGGAGCCACGGAGCACAGAGGCAGATAGACAAGAAATATATGCTGTTATCTATCATGAGAACCTTTATTGCCTCAGGAGAAGGTTTGGCTCCTGAGATACTCCTGAGTCTTCAACTTATGTTCTTCAAAGATCTCCTTTAATGATATGACATTTGTGTCATTTTGTAAGCCCACTCACCAGTTCTTCAGCTTTTGCCTCAGTCATTGGTTCTATTTGATGGAGACATCTTCAGTTTGCCATGCCTCCCTCAGAATGTTCTGGCCTAGGTTTCTCCAACAGCATGAAGCTGAGTCCTCATCCCAATAAACCCCTTTTATTTAATTTACAGTGAATTCCTCTCCAGCAAAGTCCAGGCCAACAGTCTTTCAAGATAGTTCTCAATTACAGACCTTTATCAGGCTTGGAGAGTTGCCAGGCCGATATCTTTCAGATGCTGCAATACTTGGCAAGCATGCCAGAATGAACTAATTGTCTCCTGCAAAGCCCACTCTCCTTTCACACCTCTTTTATACTCTAGGGGAGGAGCCATTCACTGTCCACCTGTGGCTTTACTCCCAAGTCGGCCCTTGTTCCTTAGCTGTTCCCTTCTTCTGGCAGCTCTGCATGACACTGGGAACAGGCTCCAGCTGTTCTTCTGCCTCACTGATGTCTGACTCCGAAGGCAGATGATAACTGTCAGATGGCCCTGGCCCCATCTCTGCCTCTGACGCACTCTTCAGAGCCTTCCCCAGACTCCAGGACTGCCCCATGTTCCTCCCCAACTTCCTCACTGTTCGAATCTGCTGCCAGCTCTGCTGGCCACTGTCGGGCCACAACACAGAAGTCCAACACCATCAACAACATAGGCATTTAAAACACTGAGCCAAAAGGCTGCTTTTTTGATAGCTGCTAAATAGAAACAAATAGCTTTGTGGGTACCTTATATTGTTGTTAATATCTGTCAATTTTATCCCATAGACCATCCAATTCCTGTCACAAAATTATATGCAAAAATGCTGTACAAACTCTGTTCCTAGTACCAGCTGTCTCTCATCCTGCAAGCCACTCCTAATTTTCATCCATGCCGATACAGAGTGTGCAAAGTTCTTTGGTAGCCCCTTTCTGTCCCCACCAACAAACCCAAAGAGAGTATTTTCTGGATTCGGTCTTCTAACTTGGGTTCAAGAAATTTAGGATCCTTTCCAGTGAACTGAGGTGAGCTCAGGTCTAGAAATCGGGGAAATTAAGCCAATGAAGGACATGAGGTCTTCCAAAGCTGAGCCAATTCTGTTTTTGAGTCCACCATAACTCAGAACATCTTCATCAAACATTTTTGAAGAAAAAAAATGAGATTGTTTTATTCCAATATTGCCGGCTTGCTTCAAAGAAGAGAAGTTTTGCTCAAGCTGGTCTCATTCGGCCCTGTTGATTGTCGGCTATTCTTGGCAATACCACAATGGTTTCAAAATAGCAACCGTTATTACGAAGTACTAGGACATCCACAATCCTTAACGTTAAAAGGGGGTTAGACCTTTCAGAACATCTGCTGTGGAGGCCAAGGATAAAAAACTTTAATTAGGGGCTTGGGACACAAGCTGAACTGATTGAGTCATTGTTTAACAGGCTGTTCCCAAAACAAGTTGTTTTGTCTTTTCTACCCATTCCAAAGAGACTGCAACCGAAACAAAGCCAACATGCTTCAGAAGAATAGGGCCCAGGGCTGCCATGCCATTTGCTGAGGGGGCTCTTTGCGCTGATCCCAGGCTTCAGGAACATCCTGGTTTCCATGGGGATTGCGATGACCCGGGCAAGGCACAGAGGCAACACAGTCAGCTGATAGTTCAAACTTATTGCTCCAACTTTCCCCCAAATGCTCACATGTCTATGGCCAGTCCTGGAGCAAAACACTCACACCTACACCTCTAGCAGCCTGTGGCTGCAAGTAGTCCGGCAAAACGCTGTAAGCACAATGGTTTCAAGGCAAGAAATCCAGTCAGGCAAGGGAACAAAGGAATGAGTTCCACAAAGCAATACAATGAGTCCATGAAGCAAAGGAACTAGGCAAGAAGTCCAGCAAACTCCTGACATTGGCAACAGCACACAAAGCTCCACAAATTCAGCACCTGTTCCCAACAAGAGCCTCTCCCCACAGTGTCTCCTTAAGCCTCAGTCCCCAGGTGTGCCTTGTGAAGAGGGGCAGAGGGCTCTCCTCCCAAGTTGTTGGGTCAGCCTGCGCTGTTCCCACCTTCTCTCCATTCTCCGTGCTCTGGGATCAAGAAGGGGTGGTCCTTGCTCATCACCTGAGCTCCATCACTTCTCATCTCCACTGCCTGTCCTCTCTTTCCCCCTTCTCTTGGTCATCCTGCCCTCGTTCCTCCCTACTGGCAAGCCGTCCCAAGCCCAAGGGGCCCGGGGCTGCCTCCTCAAACTCTGTTGGCCCCAGCTTTGGCTCATCCTCCTCCATAGATTCAGGCTCCAATGGGACCATGACAGGGATCATCAGTAAAGGGATGGCAGGAGTTTTGTGTGGCTCCACTCAAGCATCAAAGCTGTGGAGGTAAAGCACATGGCCATGTCTATGTTTCTTTCTGATGTTAGTCCAAAGGGAGAGGAGCCCTATACTCTGCTCCCAATCTCTGATGCAGAGTCTCAGGGCCAGGGGTGAAATCAGACTAAATAATTTCAGGGAAGACCACCGGCTAAAAATGGAACAAGTCTTTTGTTGAGCTTGGATAGCTGGTGTGGTGTGGTACTTGTCAACAGCCCAGCATGAAAAAATAAAGAGATTGGAAGGAGGGCATCCACCTTAGTGATGGAAATTACAATGGCTACCTAGGGCCACTAGGCCACCATTAAAAGATAAATATAATCTGTAAAATATTAATAGTGTGAAACAAATGAATAAGTAGTCTAGAACTTGCAGGTCTCAAATAATAATCTTCTTCTTTACTCCCTCTTTTATCGCTTTGGGTGTTGTGGGGGATAAAATAATAATGTTATTAAATATTTAGTGCAACCAAAGACCAGCCACGTAAAATGGTTAACAATCTGAAATGATGATACAAAAGCAGCAAATCATTTATTAAATATTACAATTTGAACTTTAATTTTGGCTTATCCCTCACCCAAGAACAATAAAATGTTTACGGAGAGAGGAAAGGAGTGAAACTTTAGAAGTTTGATGTGTTTCCACTTAGACTGAAGATGATCAGGAAATACCTGTGAAACCAAGCCTATTGGGGAAACAAAAAGACAACACATAGAACAGCCCAATGCACATATTCAGAGCAGTGGTGGGATTTGGTTCTATGAGAGCACGCAGCATTCAAAATACACCAATTTCAAGTACTGCAGCTTACCTTCTAGAGTAGCCCCGGTAGCTAAAACAGCTGAGGCTCAGGAATCCACTGTGCCGTGTGAATCAGCAGAGCTGAAAAACGCGGAAATATAGGACAGGATAGGGCAGGGGCAGCTGATTGTTGGAGCTACCAGTTCGCTAAAACCAGTCCGAACTGGCAGCATCTCACCACTGATTCAGAGGTTCCCTGAAGATGGGCTACAGCATGAACCTGGAAACTTGGAAAAATAACCCTTTGGTCCCAGCGACTGACTCAGACTGGATATCCTGCAACATTATCCCGGGACACATATATTTTTATCTTCATTCACAATATTGAAGAATTTATGAATGAATAAAACTTTATTACGGTCTTAGACCAGCAATAGACACCACTATTTACATATACATAAAAATATTGTCATTGTAATACCTTACTAGTAGCTAATAACATCCCTATTAAGAAAATACGTGTTCTCAAACAATTAGGGTCACTCCCTAGTTTATGTTAGTGGAGATCCAATAAGTATGTGTGTAAATATCATTTTCCAAAGATTGTTCTATCTACAAAAATTGTCATAAACTGACCGCTATAATCCTGTAACCAGTTTTTTCCTTGTAGACATTGCAGCAACACAGAATTTTGCTACTACACGGGTAATACCTGGGTTTGAACCCTGGAGGAGAAAGTCTACATAAAACTTGTCTGCCCTCCCTGGCTTCTCGGCCTTTTGGCTAAGATCAAGTGTGTAGAATTTATTCTTCAATCAGTAGTTGGCGGTTGCTGCTAAGCTCTTGTTTCCACCATTTTTGGATATAGAATTCTTTATTGGCCAAGTGTGATTGGACACACAAGGAATTTGTCTTGGTGCAAATGCTCTCAGTGTACATAAAAGAAAAGACACATTCATCAAGAGTCAAGAATCATCAGGTACAACACTTAATAATAGTCATAGGGTACAGTAAGAATAGAATAGTATATAATAGGAATATAGAATAGAATAGAATAGAATAGAATAGAATAGAATAGAATAGAATAGAATAGAATAGAATTCTTTATTGGCCAAGTGTGATTGGACACACAAGGAATTTGTCTTGGTGCAAATGCTCTCAGTGCACATAAAAGAAAAGACACATTCATCCAGAGTCAAGAATCATCAGGTGCAACACTTAATAATAGTCATAGGGTACAATAAGCAGTCAAATCATACTAGGAAACAATATAAATCGTAAGGATACAAGCGACAAAGTTACAGTCACAAGTGGGAGGGGATTTATCAAGAGTTTCCTCAAAAGGCTACAGACACAGAGAGCCCCTTCACATCTTTGAACCCTTATCACTGATCTCACACAAAAGTGGTTTGAGAAGTTGAAGGATTCCATGAAGAACTTGTACATCTGATGACTGAAGCACAGCTTTCAAAATATTAGGAAATTAGGAAAAAGCAAAGGGGCAAAATGCTGAAAATGTATGTCCCATTTCTTTCCTTCAAAGCCCCATACATTATGAGAATTGAAGCCCAGTTCTCACCAGACAACTTTTGCGTGTCTCCATAACTTCACAATGCTATTGAGGACATGGAAGAACTCACACATTTTCAAAAATGAATAGAATGGGGGTTTTTTTTTCCCCTTCATTTTGGCAAATTTGACCTACCATGGAGTCACATGGAATGAATTTCAAATCTGCTTTCAGCCAGTTCTGTGACAAAATTATTTGACAGTACTATTCAAAGGATTGTGAGAAAGTTTAACCATCCTGATAATAACTGTAAAGTTAAGATTTTTTTTTCTTTAGAAGATCACTCCATAATCATAGAAAATGTATTCTCCAGTTCAAGCCTGGAGATTTAACAGGGACTGATGTGAGAAATTGCACAAAAGCAGTTGGTTTTATTTAGACTTGGTGCGCAGATGCTTAATTGGAGCTGGTATTTATTAACATAAGCTGTTTTGTCAGTCCAAGATCTGAGCTAATCATAATATTAGATCTGGTGTGCTGAAGAAAATATCATGTCCTTCTATGACTGCATCTATAGTTCACCTTAGTTGTGTTTGGAATCTATAACCCACTTGCAAAAGCTAGATTTGATGTATGATTGCTTCAATGTGGTAGAAAACGTGTTTGGGGTTCAGAAGATCATAGTTAATCTCTGGCAGGTCTAGCTAAAAGAATTAGGTAGGGATGACAACTCTTTGTGACCTCATGGTCGCAAAGACCCTTGCACTGTCTCCCGGAGTTTAGCCAACTTGTAGTTGCCTGCTTTTGATGGGTCACTTCAGCTGTTTTCTCCCTCTGGGAACTCACCTGTCCTGAAAAAAATGAATCTGTCCAACATTTCAGCAACTTCTTTAATTTTTAAATCCCCATCTTGGTCTCTCTATTTTTTGCAAGAAACATTAACATGAGAGAGAGAGAGAATCCCAGAATTAGAAAAGGTCATTTTGAGACCATCAATTCTAACTCCTGCCCAGTAACTCAGAATCTCAAAAGATTATTGTCTATCTTCTCCTTCAACATACCCAGTGAAGGAAGAGACCATTTAAGCTCATGCCTACTGTGATGACTCCATCCAGCCACCTCCTTCTCTGCCATCCCCTTCTTCTTCTTTTGACCTCAATTGTTCCCGGCATTAGGTTCTTCTCCAAGGAGTCCTTCCTTCTCATGTGGTGGCCAAAGTATTTGAGTTTCATCTTCAGGATCTTGCCTTCTAAAGAGCGGTCAGGGTTGACCTCTCCTAGAAGGTGTCCACATAGGAGGTCAAAAGAGTCAATATGACATCCCTGACTGTGTGATCAATCCAATCTGGATTGGTCTCCAGGACTAGAGTCAGTATGACAACCTTCCAAACCTTCAGACTTGTGCTGGAGCCCATCCTCAGGGGACTATGTGGTACCTGGTTGTGTGTGCCTTTTTAGTTGTTGATTGGGGTGTTGATGGCCTCCTATTAAGTCATTGGCTGTTGTTTCCTTGTGCTGCCAAGTCCTTGGCTCTTAAGTACCAGATAAGATGGTGGTAAATAGAATAAATAAATAGAATAGACTAAAGCAAACAGTCTGGTAGAGAGAAGTTCCCTGAGGATAGGCTCCAACACGAGTCCAAAAACTTGGAAGGCTATTAACTGACTGACCCAGATTGGATCCTGCAACATTATCCTGGGACACATACATTTGACTTCATTCATGTGTGATCAATGCCCTGCCCCTTAAAAAAGGAGCAGGCCTACAGTCACACAAGATCCCTGAGTTCTCATCACAGCAGTGGTGGTGTCAGCATTCCAGGGAAAATCCATTCCAGTCAGTTACTCCAAGACATCTCAAAGTACTTTTATTAGAATAGCACCTGGCACATTCTGTGGAATTCCAACACTAAATGTTTTCCCGGACTTCCCACACTATTCCAACCTACAAACCATCCCCCTTTTTACTCATCATCTCATCACATGAAACAATCCCAAAATAGGTTCCAATTCTTTCTGCGCCACCCGCTTTAGCCTTGAACTATCAAAAGAATTATATTTGGTCTACTAAGAACTACTCAATTAATATCAACCCCCTCCCACTTTCTCCAGCTATGTGGCAGCGATGAATTCCATAGCTGACAGGTGGTATTCTACCGGTACGCCCTGGTTCTGCGGAGCCGGTAGCACCAATGAGCAGCAGAGACTGAGCCGGTTCTCTCCGACGCTCTGCTGTTGGGTCCAACCGCCCGCCTGGGTTCCCATACTCACCTTTATTCCCTGCTTTTGAAGTGCAGCTACTTTGCGCGACACAGCGAAGTGCTATGCGGCAGCTGCTGAAGCAGCAGGGAGAGTACAGGCTTGCAGAAATTGGGTTGGAGTGCCTCTGCGCCCGCACAAAGTATGTGATTGGCACGCACGCGCATGCAAAGAGTGCACACACGCAAAGCACACCCACCAAGCCACGCCCACCGAACCGGTGATGAAAATCTTTGAATCTCACCACTGTACCACAGGATATTGTCTCTTCATCCTCCTCCTGATCACCCTTGTTTTGATCTGTCGTAGCTTCTCTAGATCTCCCTTTAAAAGACACTGTTGTGTTTTTGCCACTCACGCTCTAAGAAGGTCATATTTTTTTTCCCACCGTTTCATCCACTTCTTTACGTACCCAGTAGAGATTCATTTTTTCCCCTCCACAGTTAGTCTTCCACTGAGCTCCGGGAAATGTTATTAAGCACCGAAGCCATAAAGCACATCTGTCCCATATTTAGGGCTTAATCTGAATTGTTTTAACGTTTATTAATAGTTATGTGTTTATTCTGTGTGTTTCTGCTTCATGCTGGGAACCATCTGAAATATGAAGGAGGAAAATGGTCTGTAACATAATCAACATTCTAGCAGATGAATAATTGTCAAAGCTAGTTGGGATTTTAACTGCATTTTAATTTATCACTCCTTGCCTCCTAAAAGAATCTGAATAATTATCCTTCCTCCAGAAAGGGAGGATATAACATTTCTGTCAGGAGATTTAAATTTCTCATCTTGCCTTTTCAGCATAAGCAGAAAATAGCCATGTTAATCGTAGTTAGAATATCATTAAGACTTTTTGTTTATTTTGGTTTGGAGTGATTAAAATGGTGTCCACCCTTCTCAACATGCAACATGTGAGCTGTTTTTGTGTTGCCTTGCCAACTCTAAATCCTGGCTCATAAAGCATCACTGCTGTACTCACACAGCATGCCATGTTCCTCCAGCCCCCCAATAAACTATATTCTAGATTAATGATGGTTAATCTAGATTCATGCCAGATGTTCCCCGAGTTCTCTCAATAAGTTGACTCATGAATCATCAACCGCCTGAATTGATTTTTATTTTTTAAATTGCATTTTGGGCCAACCCAGCCTCCCTCTTATTGTTCATCATTTAAAGAAGAAACCAAGCCAGAATTTAGACTTTGTCACATACTTCAGTAAGCGGTGTCTTATTTAACTATTGTTTATTACCAGATGCCCTGGATTAAGTTTGCACAATGCACACTGCATGATAAATGTAGGTTGTTTTCCTTCATCCCACTAATTATAGCAAAAAAAAAAAAGCAAAGCCTTTAAATACAGTATATGATCTTTTAAATGAGTGCAATTGAGTGTATATAAATTTGCGTGTCTGCTCATGTATATCTGTAAGAATCCCCCTCTCCCCCTCAAAGAATGAAATATTTTGGGGAATATTAAAAGAGGCAGAATATTATATTTTCCCAAATGGAGAAATGAAGAAAAATTTTAACCAAGGCAGAAAGCAGCTCCCACAGCCTCCAGGTGCCTGAAGTCTGTAGACATGGATATTTTTGTGCCCATTAAGTAATCCGGCCCAATTTATTCATAAACAAAATGTCTTCAGCTTCAGGTGATGGGATTAAGAAGGATACAACATGATTTTTAGGACATAATAGGATTAACCCACCATCATTAGAATAGCAAAAGACACAAGGCTCACTACATTGCACAACCCGCAGGAGCATTACAGAACCCTATGAAAATCCAAGAGTCTCTGTGGTGCAGTGGTTGGAATGCAGTTCTGCAGGCCACTTCTGCTGACTATCGGCTGCCTGCAATTTGGCAGTTCGAATCTCACCAGGCTCAAGGTTGACTCAGCTTTCCCATTCTTCCAAGGTGGGTGAAATGAGGGCCCAGATTGTTGGGGGCAATATGCTGACTCCCTTAGAGAACCGCTTAGAGAGGGCTGTAAAGCACTATAAAGCAGTATATAAGTCTAACCGCTATTGCTATTGCTATGTACTCATCAAACCAATTTGTCAGCTGTCCCAGAACTGTTGGTTCTGCTCGTCAACAAACCTTCTTACTTAAATAGTCTCCGTTTTATTCCCGGCCTGGAACTGGACCTGGATTTTTCTTCCTACATATCCATAACGGCTGATAGATCCTTTACTCATGTGGTCCTGGGATTCAAAAGGCTGACGTGATGCAACATAGCCTGGGGATCGTTAGGGTGCTGTATCTTTGAGCCTTAGATGGTTTGCCTTGAGTGATTGTTCTTTAATCCACCACCCAGGGGACATCTGTGACTTAAGGAATGTCATGGACAGTCATCGTTCCCCAAACACAGAATACTGAACTGGATTTGCACTGGCCATGGAATATGTGCAGATGCATTCTATAAGTGGGGTAAAATACCATCCCCAAACTGTGATTGTGGGTCTGAAAAACAAACTATCCAACACATAGAAATTTCCTGACAGTTAGAACAGTTAATCGCTGGAACAACCTGCCTCCAGAAGTTGTGGGTGAGCCAACACAGGAGGTTAATAAGAAGAGATTGGACAGCCATTTGTCTGAAATGATATAGTTTCCTGCCTAAGCAGGGGGTTGGACTAGAAGACTTCCAAGGTCCCTTCCAACTCCATTATTCTGTTATAGTGTCAGAAGTTCCAAAATGGAGAATTTGCTGACTTCCTGGCTGTGGCAACTGAAGCAAAAAACGATGCCTGTAATGTAGACATATGTTTATACTATTTTAGATTTCGTAATTTGTATGTTTAGCTCTTGTGTTTTTATCAAAATGGGGTGTGAGTGTGCCATTCATAAATAAATCTTCAAAAAGTCTTTTTTTTTTCCAAATGTTGGGATTTTTTTTTTTGTTGTAATTTTGATATGCAGAAAATTGCCCCTCCTTTCTCCCCAGCTAGATGCCAGGTAGGGGTTCTGTGCCATCGATTAGATGCCACCAAGTTGTTCTTGATTCTTAATGACCGCATAGATATGCCCCCAAGTTGCTCCTTCAGGTCTTCCAGAAGTGATGCGCACCCATCACTGCTCTCGCCCAATTCTTGCTGTTCTACTTCTGTTCAGTTCTGCAGCATCTCCAACGTGCATTAGCAAAAGAAAGCATCTTTGATTGTATCCAGAATCTTTTGTGTGTACTTAGGCCAATGTGCAGGAACACAACACACGACAGGTGCTTGGCAAGGTTTTGTTTTGTTTTCTGACACTGTGCTTGAGTAAACACCACACAGAAGAGACCTAACTGCTACAATTCTGAGACTTGTTTGACGTTTGGTGCAACATGGTGTTAGCGCAGTCACCCAACTGATTTGCTTTCTATCGGGTTTTAACCTGCAATTTTAAGCAGGTTAAACATATGCAGACCCAGCAAAAGGTTTAGCACACACATTACATGCCTGGCTGGTTCTTTGTTTGAGAAGGATGAAACAAATAAGCATTCTTTCCTTTCTGAGATTCTAATGCTCTTGAGATCACTTTGCTGTCATGTCAGGTTTTCTTCTCGAAAGTAAGAAAAGATTGCAGGTAGATGAAATGAAGGCAGTGGGGAAATTCTTTACTGGTATGTGGAAGACCTAGTTTGCTCTAGCGGTTAAGGCATCAGGTTAGAAACAAGGAAGCTGTGAGTTCTAGTCCCCACTTACAGTCAGCATGAAAGCTTGCTGAGTGTTGTGACCCCTTTGGCAGCTGAATCAGATGAGGAAGAGGCATGGAAGTCAGGGTCAGCATCAAGGCAACCTGAGAACTCTGAGGAGGAAGAGGGAATGGAGCTGGCAGAGAGAGGGGGCGGAGCCTGGGCCATCCATCACCCCTCAGATGGAGAGTCAACAACCCCCAGGTCTGGAGATGGCTGATGCAGAAGAGGAGGAACAGCTGAGTCCAGTGCCTGACGCGCAGATGCGCAGAAGGCAGAGGAGAGGAGAGCAGTGGAAATCTATGGGCCGGTCCTTCGGACAGAAGAGCCACCACTGCTAGCGAAGCCCCACCCTAGCTCAGGGGATAAAAGGCAGGGGGTAGAGATGAATAGATGTGGCAGACAACTATTCATCTCCCTGCCAGTCCACCAGTGATAGCCTGCACTTCAGAATCCTGTCTGAAAATTATCAGAATTCTTCTTGGAATCTGCATCACCTTCTGAATGCCTGCCTGCCTGCTTGCTGCTGGAAGAAAGCGAGTGCACCTTCCAGGACTTCCTTTACAAGTGTGGGAAGAGAGAGAGAGAGAGACTCCTGGTGTGTTGGGACAGTTCAGGGGGAAAGGGAGCGAATGTCACTTTCCATAGGACTTAGAGACTTTATAGCCTGCTGTGAAAGAGCAGCTGCTATCACTCCTAATAAAGGGGATGTTGCATTAACTACAAAGGGCTTGTCATGTTTGGGAGCCAGGTCAAAACCCTGGGGGTTACTTTGGGCCAGTCACACACTCTTGGTCCAACCCAAGTTTACTTTTGTAAGAAAACTAGCTGAAGAAAGGTGTATTAGGTATGTTCTCTGCTTTGAGTTATTTATAAAAGTAATAAAGGATAGCTGTAAATAAATAAAACCAAAGGACAGACCTTGATTTATTATTCCACTTCTTAGTGTGTTCCAGTATATCAGTCTGAGATCTCAAACCAGGACCCTAGCTTCAGTTCCCAACTTTCCATAGTACCATTATTTTTGTTAGGCAGAATTCAAGAGGAATGAGGTAAAGAGCAGGTGGAAGTATGGCAACGTTTCTCAATCTTGGCCACTTGGAGAGGTATGGACTTCAACTCCCAGAATTCCTCAGCTAGCAAAGCTGGCTGGGGAATTCCAGGAGTTGAAGTCCACACCTCTTCAAGTGGTTAAGGTTGAGAAACACTGAACTGTGGAATATGGAACTGTTCTGACCCAGCTACCCAAACATGATAAACCCTCTGATGTAAACTCAAAAGATTTCTTTATTTGCCCTGGCAAAAAGTTTATCTCGCAGGCTAACAAGTCCGTCTGGCTGGAAGATGAATAGTATTCTGCCAGAGCTAGAGTGGGGCTTTGCTAGCAGTAGTGGTTCTTCCATCCCAAGGACTGGCCCATAGATTTCCACTGCTCTCCTCTCCTCTGCCTTCTGCACATCCACACATCATGCACTGGACCCAGCTGTTCCTCCTCTTCCTCATCAGCCATCTCCAGACCTGGGGGCTGTTGATTCTCCATCTGAGGGCTGACAGATGGCCCAGGCTTCACCTCTGTCTCTCTCTCTCTGCCAGCTCCATTCCCTCTGAGCTCTCAGGTTTAATTTTTCTTTTTAATTTTTAATTACATTTATATGCCGCCCTTCTCCAGAGACTCAGGGCGGCTTACAATTTTTTGGGATACAACCCAATGCGCTCAGCAATAGCCTTCATTCCATTGTATATGCCTGCTTATTACTAAGCGGCATTTTTACAAAGTCAGCTAATTGCCCCCAACAATCTTGGGTCCTCAATTTACCTACCCCGAGAGGATGGAAGGCTGAGTCAACCTTGAGCTTGGTGGAATTCGAGCCTGCAGTAATTACTGCAGGCAGCTGGAACTAAGTGCTAGGCGTTTAACAGTCTGCACCACCAAGGCCCATTCAGGTTGTCCTGACTCCCATGCCTCCTCCTCTTCCTCTGATTCTGCTGCTGAGAGGGAGCTGGAGGCCACAACAGCTACATCTTAGGAAAAGCTAAGCATCATAAAGCATGTGGAGAAAGATGACTTTTTTGGTTTCTTTCCATTCCTCATTCATCCTGTTCATTTCAATGTCTCATTTCTTTGTAGATGTGTTTGTTTTTTTTTAAAAAAAGATGGTGCTAAAATATGAATGTGTGCTTGTTTATTTGCCTTTCTCCAAATGTGAGCTTGCCTGGCAGCATCTGCGTGCATTTTTCTGCCCACTGAATTCACAGATATATGGATTTCTGTGCAGAGTTTTCTCCAGTGTGTTTTTAATTAGCATTATACTGGTGAAATACACTGCAACATTCGGAGAAATGTGAATTTCAGTAACTGGTAATGACAATTGAAAAATATGCAAGGGAGAAAGTTTGGCTTGCTAATATGAATTCAATAGTTTTCTCTCCTTTGCTAGTGGTAAATAGGACACTGAATAGAAACTTGGCATTCCAGAATTTAAAAAAAAACTTCTCACTAATGCGAAGGTCATCCTTTCTTTTTTCCAGCCTGAAGAATCAGTAGACAATCATCCAAGAATGAAGTTCACCCTCTAATACTTCTTCAAAAACCAGCCCTTACACAGGGACAGATGCTTTCTTGGACAATGAGCACTTCTTATGTGACACCATACATGTTTAGCTCATTTTTGCTTTGAGCAATGAATGGATTTTACTTTTTATTTTTATTTTGTGGTGAGTAAGAAGATTCAGATGGATGTTTTTTATACCCTTTGGAGATAGAGTCTATATATTCGACATAAAATCAAGAGTATGTTTTAAATTGTAAGATATATCATCCATCTTCGGAGGCCAATGGAATAAAATATTTTTCTTTTTTTCATATTTATTCTCAGATTTCTTCAGAGAGTATAAGATCCTATGAAATAATCTATAATTGTGATGTAAGTAACAAGTCTTCAAAAAACAATAAACTTGATATCTTCACCATACTCCTGCATGAGTTTTGTCATCCAAATAGAGTGGGAGAGCAAGAAGGGAGAAGATGTAGAATTAATTATTTCTTCCAATGTTTGATTTCCAGTAAAGTTACTGGGGAAAAAAAGAAAACAAAATAGGACATGTTTCCGACATGCTTCCCTTAAGAGTGAATCGAAGTAGTGAGTTACAATGCAGTCAAAGTGAAAAGGAATTTCAGGAAAACGTTAAACTATTTTTAAAAAAATTAATAGAACAATTCTCTGGTTTCTCCAACCCAAAACTGAACTTCTTGAGAAGGAATACTGAGTGTCCATTGCAGGGATGTCCTCAAAGGGATTTCTAAAAAGTGAAGATGGCAGCAACACACAAACACGCACACACATACACACATACACACACAAAGTTGGGTCTTTCATCACATGGTTAAGGCTACCAAGTTGGGTTTTTTTTAAACCTTCCTGACCAATTGGAGTAGAGTAGAGTAGAGTAGAGTAGAGTAGAGTAGAATAGAATAGAATAGAATAGAATAGAATAGAATAGAATAGAATAGAATAGAATAGATGAAGGGAAGGGAGAATGGAATGGAATGGAATGGAATGGAATAGAATAGAATAGAATAGAATAGAATAGAATAGAATAGAATAGAATAGAATAGAATAGAATAGAACAGTCCCTCCTCAGGCCAGATATCCTATACATTTCAGACAAATGGTTTATTTATTTATTTTATTTATTTTATTCATATTTATGTCCCGCCCTTCTCCGGAGACTCAGGGCGGCTTACAATTTTTGGGATACAACCCAATGCGCTCAGCAATAGCCTGCCTTCCATTGTATATGCCTGCTTGTTACTAAGCGGCATTTTTTACAAAGTCAGCTTATTGCCCCCAACAATCTTGGGTCCTCAGTTTACCTACCCCGAGAGGATGGAAGGCTGAGTCAACCTTGAGCCTGGTGGGATTCGAGCCTGCAATAATCACAGGCAGCTGGAACTAAGTGCTAGGCATTTAACAGCCTGCACCACCAAGGCCCCAAGGTTGTTCAATCTCTTCTTTAAAATTTCCAGTGTTGGAGAATTCACAACTTCTGGAGGCAGGTTGTTCCACTGATTGATTGTTCTCCCTGTCAGGAAATTCCTCCATAGTTCTAAGTTGCTTCTCTCCTGGATGAGTTTCCACCTGTTGCTTTTGTCCTGCCTTTTGATGCTTTGGAGAATAGCTTGACTCCCTCTTCTCTGTGGCAGCCCCTCAAATATTGGAACACTGGTATCATGCCTTCTTTTCATTAATGGAAGAATGGAATGGAAGAACAGAATGTGAGACACTGTTGGAATCAAGCTGTCTTGCTTGAATGGTTGGAAGGAGAACTTGGTCGATGGGGAAGAGAAAATATAGTGCCCTGCTTTATCACAGGTTCTTTCTCTAAACGAATGGAAGCCTCGATGTTTGCCAGATTTTGTGAGGTGCCAAATTACATGGAGACGTGTTAAAAAGAAACCCAACAGTGCAGCAGCTGACAAAGAGAAATCATACTCAACTTAAAGCCAGTTGGAAGGCATAAAGCAACAGCCGCGTCATCGGCATATAGCAAACTGAGAAAGTTGAGCTGTGAAGTGGGATGGATGGAAATCTGATTTATCTAAGATTTGGGTCATAGAGTACACGCCCAGAGATACATACACATTGCCACAGAGATACACGGACACACACCAAAACGAAACTACGCTTAGACAAAAGCCTGAGAAATGATTTAATATAATAGTTGAACATTTTGGGCACCCCTATGCATTGCTATATAACCCCTTCGTGAGTCCTTGATTTTTGCATTTCACTCAGGATGGATAGGATGTCCTTGACTTATGACCACAATTGAGCCCAACATTTCTGTTGCTAAGAGAGACATTTGTTAAGTGAGTTTGTGATGACCCGGGGCATGGCACAAAAGCAACCAAGTCACAAAAGTAGGTAAAGTCCCTTTAATACCTCCAACGTGGCCCCCAATGTCCAGTTATCATCAGCTGCAGAAAAAATTCTCCCAAGAACAGTTTTTAAAGGGAAGAAATTCAGTCCGAACTCAAAGTACATATAAATTATAAATAAAAACCAACACAAACCACACTGCAGCAATTAATGAGACAGGGCAGGATAAGGAATTGCAGACTTCAAAAGATAATGAGACACACACAGTTGGGAGGACGCTGGAACCCAGATAAGACTTGACAGACAAAGAAAATGCACGCTTTGCTTCCAGCAAGGTGCTCTGTACAAACACCCTTTTAAAATCCTGTTTTCACAGCTGCAGATAATGAAGGGAATCAGGGCCTTTTTCTCTCCCGTAAGCCATGTTGCTCCCTTCTCTTTTCCCCCCTGCGAGCCCTAGGATGAAGAGGGGGGTGGGCCTGAGTCTTTCTCTGAATGCCCAGCTGGACTGTGCCCTTCCCCAGTTTCTTCCACAGCCACTGGAGCCACACTTCCACTCCCTGTCAGCTGCTTGACTTCCCCCTTGGAATCAGATTCCAACAGGGGCATGACAGAGTTTTGCCCCGTTTTACAACCTCTCCTGCCACAATTGTTATGGGAATCACTGCAGTGGTTAAGTTAGTAACACAGTTGTTAGGTCAACGTCTTTTTTATCAACTTTGCTTGTCAGAAGGTTGCAAAAGGACATCACATGACTCTTGTTGTTAGTTGCGAAGTTGTGTCTTGACCCATCGCGACCCTATGGACAACATTCCTCCAGGCCTTCCTGTCCTCTACCATCATGACCCTGGGATACCGCAAACGTGAGCCAGTTGCCAAGTGTCTGAATTTTGATTATGTGACAATGTGGGTGCTGCAACGGTCGTAAGTGTGAAAAATGGCCATGAGTCACTTTTTCAGTGCCATTGCAACTTCAAACAGTCGCTAAACAAACCCTTGTAAGTCAAGGAGTACCCGTATTAGCACAGAGTTTCTGAATACACAAAGCAAACTACCGGTGGATGAATTCTTAACATTTGTTCCACATCACTGCTCTCAAAACGGCATCCCCTTTAAAGTCTCGAGGTGACCACATATGCTGAAGGTTTATATGCAGGGGTGGGCTGCTACAGGTTTGCCCAGATTCAGGAGACCCACCGCTAACATTATGACTGGTTCGGAGAACCTCCAAATCCCACCCCTGTCTGGTTCCACCCACTCTGCCCCACCCCTCCTAGGAGTCTCCACATGGCCCGTTTTGGATGCGAGGGAGGTGCAGAGCCCATGTGGGGGCTCGGGGAAGGGAAAAATGGTCCTCCCAGAAGTCCTGGAAGTCCAGAAACAGGCCCATTTTCAGCCTCCAGAGGGTCTCCGGAGCCCAGGGCGTCATCCCAGAGGCTTGAGGAAAGCCTCCGGAGTCTGGGGAAGGTGAAAATGCCCCCCCCCCTCATGGTGCAGGAGGCTGACTAGACCACGCCCTCCATGACCACATCCACCCAGCAACTGGGCAGAGAACCTGTTACTGAAATTTTTGAAGCTCACCCCTGTTTATATGTCTCCATTAAATGGTGTAAAACTAAACAAAACAAACAGAATAAACAATCTCCCCTCTTCCTTCCCCCTCCCACCTTCATTGTCGCCTCTGTTCAGGTGACCTTGAGAAATTTTTGTCACTCTGCCAATCTTCCTTCCCGCTTTTGACAGAAGATCAATTTTGGTTGAGGCTACTGTACACCTGATGAACAGCACTTCGCCTCATAATTCCTGCCCAGCTCTTCAGGAAAGAACATTGCCTCCATCCTCAGAGAGATGGTTGGTTTTAACTGTAATCACGGAGCGAATCCTAGGTGTTGGGGCTGTGTAGATCTTTGATGGAAACCTTGGAAGGACACTTAAGGAAGCATCTGTCCAAAGCCAATTTTGTAAAGCAGCGTGGCTCTTAACAGTGAAGCAGAGCAGAGCACTGAAAAGGATGCCAGATGTTACACCAGGTGTAGTGCGGTGGTGGGATTCAATTTTTTTATTACGGGTTCTGTGGGTGTGGCTTGGTGGGCATGGCAGGGGAAGGATACTGTAAAATTTTCAGTCAGAGGTGGTATTTGCAGGTTCTCCAAACTACTCAAAATTTCCACTACCGGTTCTCCAGAACTGGTCAGAACCTGCTGAATACCACCTCTGGTGTAGTGCCTCTTTGCCTTGACATTGTGCATCATATTTCCTTGGTGGCATAAATGTCCTTCCAGAAGGAAACCAGCGTAGCTTCACGTGGGTCAACTAGACACAGAGGCATAGAAATCTGGGCTCAAGACGGGGTCCTTGAGGGTATCATCATATCCCTTGTGTTTTTATGTGTGTCCATTTCCAAAGGTGGCAGAGCTTCAATTGTGCCCTCACAGCTGGCACCTTGACATTTTTCACCATATCCTATGGATCAGTGGTGGGATTCAAAATTTTTTACTACTGGTTCTGTGACTGTGGCGTGGCTTGGTGGCCATAGCTTGGTAGGCGTGGCAGGGGAAGGTTACTGCAAAATCCCATTCCCTCACCACCTCACTAACCTGCTTTCCAGCCCCGTTCTCCTGTGCAGGGCAACCAAAGAAGACCCAGCCATTCAGCTGGGACTCAGGAGGCAGAGAAGAGATGGGGGCGGGGCCAGTCAGAGGTGGGATTTGCTGATTCTCTGAACTACTCAAAATTTCCACTACTGGTTCTCCAGAACTGGTCAGAACCAGCTGAATACCACCTCTGCTGTGGATATCCCAGTAGAGTTGGGATCAAAGAGAGGATTGAGGAGATGGGCATCTGTTTCATCCAAGCAAAGACCTGGATTCAGACCTGAAGATTGCTATATGGTGCTAGTACTCTTCAAGGTCTAAAGGAGGATACTATATCTTCTTCCAGTCTTTGGGGTAGAGTGGATGGAAGCCCTTGGTGAAAGTACTTGACATAAGTTGCATATTTTTTTGGTATTGCTATCCAGGTTACCCCGCCTTTGTTCGTTTACTCTATTGTATTTTTATTTACCCAATGTGTTTTTATCTTGTTTTCCATATTGTCCTGCCCTTGTGGGAGTCTGATTCTGAGGGGGAGATGGAGCAGCTGACAGGGAGGGGGAGTGTGGCTCTGGTGACTGTGGAGGAAATGGGGGAAGGGCACAGTCCGGCTGGGCATTCAGAGGAAGACCCAGGGCCAACCCTACTTCATCCTGGGGCACGCAGGGAGGAACAGAGAAGGGAGCAACGTGGCTTATGGGAGAGAAAAGGGCCCTGATCCCTTTCATTAGTTACAGCTGGGAGAACAGGATATAAGTGGGGAGTTTGCACACAGCTCCTTGCTGGAAGCAAAGCGTGCATTATCTTTGTCAAGGCTTATCTGGGTTTTGGCGTCCTGTCAACTGTGGGTGCTGTGTTATCCTTTGAAAGTCTGCAATTTATCATCCTGGCCTGCCTTGTTAATTACTTCAGCGTGGTTTGTGTTGGGTTTTCTATTTCTACTTTATCTGTTCTTTGGGTTCGGACTGTATTTCTGCCCTTCGTAGACTGTTTTTGGAAGAGTTTGTTATTCAGCCGAGGATAACTGGACACTGGGGCCAAGTTGGAGGTATTAAAGGGAATTTATTCTACTTTTGTGACTTCATTATTTTTGTGTCACGCCCCAGGTCATCACACATATATTGTAAGCTGCCCATAGTCAATTTGGAGTCAGCGGCCCCAACATTGCATCAAATAAAGGAATAAATAAATAATTACCCGTTCCTGAAGGAGAATCTGTGATTTTTTTTTAGTCTGTAACTTGGGGTGGGGAGATGGAATACAAACATGGTTTCTTTACAAAGCAGAAAACATTCAGATCTTCCCCTCTGGAAGGATAGAAACCAGACCAAGGGGGGTGTTTCCTGTTGCTTTTTAAAGTCTTTTAAGGAGCCTTTGGCTTCTAAGAAGAAATAACATAAATATGTAAAGAGTGAACTGAATTTATTTGACCCTGGTGATGCCAAGGGCTGAATGACCCCTTTTACCAAGGAATAAACTGGCTGCGTGATATGGACCTGTCTCAGAGGTGGCATTCAGCCGGTTCTGAACAGTTCTGGAGAACCGGTAGTGGAAATTTTGAGTAGTTTGGAGAACCGGCAAATCCCACCTCTGACTGCCTCCCCCCATCTCTTCTATGCCTCCCATTGAATCCCAGCTGATTGGCTTCTTTGGTTGCCCTGCACAGGAGAATGGAGCTGGAAAGCAGGTTAGTGGGGTGGGGAGGGAATGGGGAGTTTGCAAGATTTTGAGCTTCTTGGATGAGAAGAGAAACTTTTTCAAGGAAAAAAAAACAAGAAAGTCCAGTTGCCTTTTGGGAAAGCACCTTTGGGAATTACTTTTGTTATCCTGGCTATCCCAAGATTCCTCATCTTCAGAGGATGATTGTCTCAGAGTCTGTAGTAGTAACTTCTTAGCTGTGCAGCTGTCAAGAGCTCTTTCAAGCAAGTCAACAGTAAGTGAAGAATTAAAAGATTATCTGCCCCAGCTAATGAAAGGCTTCAGTTGAGATCATGGCAAGTTGGCCCAGCCAATAGCTTTCTGCAAGGTAACTTTTAAAGTTTCTCTAAGTACTTGTTCTGCCAAGACTTTGATTTCCATGTGAGTCCCGATCCTTAGCTTGTTTTTTTGAAACTAATTCACCTTACATTAAAAAGTCGGCATATTTTCATTTAAATTAAAACATGTTAGTTTATCTTTCTGCCTCTAGTAAGTATCCCGCTTACTATAATGGCCAAGGAGGTGACTGAAAATCTATTCAGAAAAATCTTCTGCTTTATTTGTTCTTTCGAACAGCCGGCCTGCAAAGGTGCACTCTAATCTTGCTGTCACTGTTATTGATGAACTATCTTTTATTTACCTTGGCTGATCTTGCAGGGGGAAAAAAAAGACAAGCAGAATGAAGCCACAGAACATCCTAAAGCTTTAAACTCGATTGGGAAATTATGTCCATGTAGTCCCTAGGTACTCTTACCATTTCCCCCCTTGGTTCATGACATTCTTGTTTCAGAACTACCTATGTTATACACCCTGTGTCAGAAGATCCATCCAGTTAATCTTTGCCAACTTTGGAGAGAGAGAGGGAGGGAGGGAGGGAGGGAGGGAGGGAGAGAGAGAGAGAGAGAGAGAGAGAGAGAGAGAGAGAGAGAGAGAGAGAGAGAGAGACGTCCTGGACACACACGTCCTGGACAAACAAACAAATGTTCCCATCAACTTAAACAATATTTGGCATTGGATTTGTTTTCATATGCCCTACTGATTATGTATGAATTTAGAATAGCATAGAACTGGAAGGGACCTTGGAGGTCTTCTAATCCAGCCCCCTGCTCAAGCAGGAGAACCTATACCACTTCAGATAAGTGACTGTCTAGACTCTTCTTAAAAACCTCCAGTGATGGAGGACTCACGATTTCTCGTGGCAAGCTGTTCCACTGGATAATTGTCCTCACCATTAGGAAGTTTCTCCTTAATTCCAGGTGGCTTCTGTCTCTGGTTAGTTTCCAATTGAAGCCATCACAGGCTCCATGTGGTAGAGTTTAGTCTCAGCGCACCCTAATTCACATGGCTGGCAGAGTGGCATTATCTCTCCATCCCTTGTCTCGCAGTTCCTATGGAGTTATGGGAGATTTAATCAGGGGCAGATCAAGAGGGATATTAACAGTTATGGGAATGAGTGTCCCACTCAGAGATCAATCCCAAATGAGGACCTGTTAGGATTTATTTATTTATTTATTTATTTATTTATTTATTTATTTATTTATTTGAACTTGTATGCCCCATCTCGAAGACTCGGGTGGCTCACAACTAAAAACACAGAACAATAAATATTTAAAAAAACATTAAACCAAAACAAGCCCAAATATAAAACACGACAATAATATACATTAAAAACCATCCCTCCCCCAGGGAGGGGTCACAGCCCGGGTTGGTCGAATAACCAGGTCTTTAATTCACGGCGGAAGGTGCGGAGATCAGGGGCCAGACGGAGCTCCAGAGGCAGTTGATTCCAGAGGTCAGGGGCCGCGACAGAAAAGGCTCGTCATCGGGGAGTCACCAGCCGGCATTGACCCGCCGACGGATGGTTATTGGTGCCTAATTAAAATTTAAACATTAAAAGATAATGGAAAATTTACACACACTAATTCATATGCGCAGGTGCCGATTTATTTTAAACCACATTTTATTCCTTGGCATGATGGACTAGGAAAAATAGAGAGGGAGAAATAGAAGGGTAGATAGGCAGCTATAAGAGATCATGGAAATGTTCTTGAAGAGCTGTGAGTTGTTATTGGAGTCTGGAGGAAAAGTCAAAGTGGTGAGTGTGTAACTAAATAGTTCCCTAAGTTGTGCTTGATGTGATGGCGCCTAACTAAAACAATAGCCCTTCTTATTGCCATTAGTAAAAAACAACTAGGTGATCATAGTCAATGAAAATAATTCCACACTGTGCTCCTTTATGAAGTTTTCTCTCTCCAATGATTAATTTCTCTTTAGTGACTGTTTTAAGTCGTTTGTCTTTGTCAGCTTCCTGCTGAATCCATTTAATTAGCAACTCCTGACCTTTAAAAAGCACACTCCATGAAATGCAATGATAAATGGGAAAAAATCCAGTCTGATCTCCT
This sequence comes from Naja naja, assembly GCA_009733165.1. Lineage (NCBI taxonomy): Eukaryota > Metazoa > Chordata > Lepidosauria > Squamata > Elapidae > Naja > Naja naja. The sequence goes on along the minus strand of CM019156.1, from coordinate 4,433,108 downwards.
TTTGGGAGATCACAGAATAATTTGCTGGGCTGGCCCTCTCAAATGTTCCAGCAGCTCAAACTTCCTTCAGAAATTATTTCTGGAATTCTTTCTTTCCTTTGGAAAAGGGATTGAGGGGGCTTTTTGACAACCTGGCGTTGCAGCATAAGCCAAGATAGGTGAATAAAAGAAGAACTTGAATGAAAGAGACATATTTTATCGTAAAAGGCGTTGTGTTCTGCATTAGAATTCCAGAATCCGTTGCCCTCCAGAGGGGCTGGACTTCAACTTCCAGAATTTATAGCTGAATGGAAATCATGAGAAGTAAAACCAAACTATCTAGAAGGCAAATCAATGGAGAAGATTTACACAGAGATATACGGAGTCCTTACTGCGCTCTAAGACTGGATGTTTTGCTTGCAGACTTTTCATTGACTTGGTAACATTATCAGAGCAAGTGGGTGTGGGGTTTTCTCCAATGGCGGGATTCAAGAAATTTTACTACCAGTTCTGTGGGCATGGCTTGGTGGGTGTGGCAGGGGAAGGATACTGCAAAATCCCTATTCCTTCTCCACTCCTGGGAGAAGGTTACAGCAAAATCCCCATTCCCTCCAGACCCCACTAACCTGCTTTCCAGCTCCGTTCTCCTGTGCAGGGCAACCAAAGAAGACCCAGCCAATCAGCTGGGACTCAGGAGGCAGAGAATAGATGGGGGCGGGGCCAGTCAGAGGTGGGATTTGTCAGTTCTCCGAACCACTCAAAATTTCCGCTACCAGTTCTCCAGAACTGGTCAAAACCTGCTGAATACCAGCTCTGATTTGCTCCTGTTTGTATACACTAGCTTGCCCTGCCATTGTTGGTGTGGTTTTCTCCCTGGTAGTTCCTTGATTGGGCAATTGTTTTCTGCTTGATTTTTTACCTGGTGTTATTCCCTGCTCATCTGGGTAAGTAGCTGCTGGAGGGGATGTGTTCTGGTGTTGTTCCCTTCTTAATTTTTGCATCTCGTTTGAATGGTACGTAAATGTGGTTTATCTCTATGTGTCTATTAGTGGTTGATTTGTCTAAATGCCAAACTTCCAGAATCCCCTAGCATTATTGGCTTGGTCTAAGATGCTCATTTGAAACTGAGGTTGAGTCTGTCCATGTATTGTGAAATCAGCAAGTTGTCAGTGTGTTTTCTGAGTGCTAGTTGGTGTTCATATGTGCATTCTACTAATCTTTTCCTTTGTCTCTCCTATGTAGTGGCTACTACAGTCCTTATACTGTAGGTTGTAGATGGCATATGTTGTAGAGTTCATATTGGTATTGCCATACAGGTTTAGTTTTATTTGTGAGAAATCAGGTCATCTGCATTATTTTACAATATTGTCATATCGTATATCATATTGTCTATAATGATATGTTACATACAGATGATGTTATGTATGCAGGTTTAAAGTCATTGGTTTAGTTTGAACTGTTCTTGTAAAATGTAAGAAATGATTGGTTTAAAAAGTGTGGGAAAACCCTGCGCTCTGATTGGCTGGCAACTGCAGCTGCTGGCTATAAGTAGCAGCCACAGCCCAGCCAAAGTGGGTCCATTCTGAGCTGTAGTCACTAATAAACAAAGAGCTTGAAGCACTCCGCGTCTGTCTCTTCATGCAAACTTAACAGATGATATGACACATTATAGCATAAGTTTATAATATATTATATTATAGTAATATTGTATATTACAATATCCCTCTTCTGAGGAAGATGAGTGGTTCAAAAATGTGAAAATAAATAAATGTCAATCAACAGAGAAAAATGAAACGAAGGGGAGGTTGACCAGCTGAATACTGTCTTGACCTTCAGACATTTGAGATGTTTTCACTGTCAGCCAGTGAGAAAATGTTCCTGAAAGCACTGTGAGTGATGGACTCTGAAAGAAGATTAAAGAAATTTCCCCGCTAAGGGTCAGTTAAACAGCTGCAGTCAAAGATTATTTCATCAGTCATTGGAGAGCTGGTTTGAAGGAAAAGTGGAATTAAATCTTGCAGCAGAAGATCAGCAGTGAGCAGCCCATCCAGGGACAGCTTAAGCAGTGGAAAGAGGAGAAAACTCTAAGACACAAGCTGAACAAGTTTCAAGGGGAAAGGAACGGAAATAATTCAGAAGGCCAGTTGGAAACAGTAAAGACATTAGAATCCATAACGAGCTTTAAGCATATCAGAATGGCAATAGCAATAGCACTTAGACTTACATACCGCTTCACAGTGCATTCCAGCTAGTGGTGGGATTCAAAAATTTTTACTACCGGTTCTGTGGGCATGGCTTGGTAGGTGTGGTGTGGCTTGGTGGGCATGGCAGGGGAAGGATACTGCAAAATCCCCATTCCCTCCCCACCCCACTAACCTGCTTTCCAGCTCCGTCCTCCAGTGCAGGGCAACAAAAGAAGACCCAGCCGATCAGTTGGGACTCGGGAGGCAGAGAATAGATGGGGGCAGGGCCAGTCAGAGATGATATTTGCCGGTTCTCCAAACTACTCAAAATTTCTACTACCGGTTCTCCAGAACTGGTCAGAACCGGCTGAATACCACCTCTGTTTCCAGCCCTCTCTAAGTGGTTTACAGAGTCAGCCTCTTGCCCCCAGTAATCTGGGTCCTCATTTTACTGACCTCAGAAGGATGGAAGGCTGAGTCAACCTTGAGCCTGGTGATATTCAAACTGCCAAATTGCAGGCAGCCAGCAGTCAGCAGAAGTAGCCTGCAGTACTGCACTCTAACCATTGTGCAATTGTGGCTCATAATTCTGCATTTTGATGTCACTGCCTACATCATGACATCATTATGAGCCATGGTGATGAAGTGGTTAAACCCTAACCATAACCCTTCACATCCCCAAGAAATCTAAGCCCAGCCCTCTTGAGATCCATTGATTCTTATCTACCGCCAATTTGCTTTGGCCATTAGTAGTTCAGATTCTTGTAGAGAGCTTAAGCTTGCAATAAATCTTTACACTCATTTGAATTGCCTGAATATCCTGATTTCCCCGGTGCGTGACACTTGAAGAGACACAACACAGAGGAATCTCTGGAACAGCTCTCTCAAACCTGGGCTACTGTGATGACCCAAAGGAGCGTGGCACAAAGGCAACACAGTCAGATAATCAGTAGGAGTCCCTTTATTAGCTCCAACTTTGTCCCCCATGTCCTGGTTACCTTCTGGCTGGAGAAGAACTCTCCCAGGAACAGTCTTTGGCTGCAGAGAATCAAGTCCAAAACGTGGTCAACAAAAATTGTAACTATAAGTCCAATCAAGGCAAAAGGAGGTAATTGGTTTGGCAGATCAGGAGCAAGAATTCCAGCTGTGAAGGCACGGCAATAACTCAACATGGTTGGGAGGATGCCAGGAACACAGATAACCAAAGTCAACACAAGATAAACTCACGTTTGCTCCCAGCAGACGCTGCACTCAGCATGCATCTCTTTTAAACTCTTCCCAGCAATGGCTAATGAAGGGAATCAGGGCCCTTTCCTCCCCCATAAGCCATGCAACCCAGGTTGCTCCCTTCTGCTTTCCTCCCTGCGTGCCCTAGGATGAAGAGGGGGTGGGCCTGGGTTTTCCTCTGAACTCCCTCTCCCTTGTCCGACATGTCTCCTGCTGTGCCCACCCAGACTTTGCTCTTCCCCAGTTTCCTCCACAGCCAGTGGAGCCACACTCTTGCTCCCTGTCAGTTGTTTGTCTTTCTCCTCAGATTCAGACTCCATCCAACAGGGGCATGACAACTACAGAGATTTCTGTGGAACAGAAATCTGTATCAAGGATTATATGTGAATCCAATATTTTGTATTCAACAAAATTTAGAGGGTATGTTTGCATGACATTTTAAATTTGGTTAGGGTTAGTCTCAAAATTTTTCCATTGTTTAGTTTTGTGGTTAGTAATGCAAAGCCAAATGCCGCGCTCAAATAGATTTTAGGTCGTATCAATCAATGTGCACATGAGCGCATACTGCAATGAAAATGAAATTAGACTATAATTTGGCTTTGGAAATAGGATTCGGTAAAAAAAAAAGTCCACAGACATCTAAGGAGCAATAATCAGATTATATTTTAAATTGATATATTCAACACAGAGCCCACTATCATAAACTCAGCCTCAATTAAAGCTAATAAAGTCTTTTTAATTGGGTCATTAACAGGCATATATGAAACTATGGTATTACTTTTTAAAATATAATTTCTATTAAGTATTTTGATTACAGTGGTATAAACTAATCCAAACTAAGAGAAAGAAACTAGAATAGAAAAAGAAAGAAAGAAAGAATTTTCTCTTGGTTTATCATTGGTATTTCCCTTCTAATTTCTAAAATTTCAGCCAGCTTCTTTTATATATCCAGTTAAGTGACCTTTTTGAAATCATTCTCTTGCCCTGTCGTTTGTAGTTCCATTTTTTTGTACTTTCTCTGTCTTGTCAGATAAAATGGCCTATTATCCAACTTACAGCTATTAGAGACCTTTCGAATGACAAGTCTAAAGTCTTCATCAAACTTGAGATTATCTTCAACTCTGAACAAAAGAAAAAGTATTATTAATTTAAGAACTTTAAAAGACTTTGAAGTAAACAGCCAAAAGCTAGCCAAGGTTTTGATTTAAGAAAAGTTGTAAGATTAAGGGTTCCGATAACTTTGGAATATTGAATTTTGATGATGGCGCCAGTGTCCCAGCTCTTCTTCTTCTTAATTCTGATGAACAAAATTAATCAGGAGTACAGGTTCACTTAACAACTATGTTACTAACTTAACAACTGCTGTCATTCCTTTAACAACTGTGGCAGGAAAGATTGTAAAATGGGACAAAACTCACTTAACAATGATCTTGTTTAGCCAAAAAAATGTTGGGCTTAATTGTAATTGTAAGTTGAGAACTACCTGTAGTATAAATGACCACGTTGTTTGGGTTTCCTCCTTTTATTAGACAGACTATAGAATAACAGAAGAGACCTTGGAGCAGGAGACTCTACAACATTCCAGACAGACAGTTTAATGAAATTATTTAAACCAAGCGTCTCCAACCTTGGCAACTTTAAGACCTGTGGACTTTGCTGGCTGAGGAATTCTGGAAGTTGAAGTCCACAAGTCTTAAAGTTGCCAAGGTTGGAGACCCCTGATTTAAACAACTATAACAGAGAGCATGTAAAAAGTAGAATACAGATGAATAAAGCAAGAACTTAAAATATTCTGTAGGTTACACCTTTCTAATGTATCAGTAATTAATTGTAAATAAATAAGCATTTTGTATATCCCATTACTAGAAGAAGAATCACTATTAGAATTAAGGGTGAATACCAAGGACCATGGTTACCACAATATCAATCACTGAAAGACGTTAAAAGCTTTAATAAATCCAGTTTATAGCACTATTTTGATTTAGGTATCGTATAAAATGTAAATATAGTTACCATGCATAGTAAATCCAGATTTTGGATGGGATGTCAATCCATGTGATAAATTTTGATTTTAGAATGGTTTCCAGTTTCGTCTGAACTTCACGTTGGATTCAATTTATGATAGAAAGTTGTTCTAAGCATCAAAGCAAATTTCATAGATCACAACCGCTCTTCCATTGAAGGATCAGACCACAATCCTGTAAGAAGCAGATCTGCACTGGAGAGCTAATTTGATATTCTTTGAAGGAATTTATGAGTGAGCCTAGTTTAGCAGAAGAAGGAAAGGTGAGGTCCCTGTTTCCAGGGGAGTCTTTGTGTAGGTTGTTACAATGAACTCCACCATCTGCAAGAGCAGCTGCTTGTTGTGGCCCACCAGAGTTGGATGATGAGGAGGTTGGGGAGAAACTTTTGGCCAGTGTTAGAGTCTGGGGAAGGCTCTGATGGATGCTCTGTGTTGGATGCAGAGATAGAGCCAGGGCCGCCTGACATTTCCCAGCCACTGGAGAGGCAGTTGCCTTTGGGGATTGAGATGAGCAGGGAGGAAGAACAGCTGGGGCCTGTTCCAGACGCACATATGCACAGAGCTGTTAGAGGAAGAATGGAGGTCTTTCTAAAGATTTTGCTGATTGTGTTTGGTGCCGCAGAGATTGCTTGCCAGAACTTAATTTGCAGCCTTTCAGCTGGGAGCTCACACAATGAGCAATTATCGCAAGGAACTGATAAGGTCTGTTGTTGCCATTAACTCTTTGAAGGACCATTGCCTGGACTTTTCGGTGGGTGAATGCCATTAATTCACAAGAGGTAAATAAAAAGGGTTTTTTTGTGACAAGGAGTCTGTTTTTCATTTCTGCTAGAATTTGTATTTGCTCTCTAATCAAGTTTCATAAGGAGTGTGTAGATTTTTACTCAAAGCTTTTCCCTAATAGATTCTTAATCAATTGTCTGAAGGTTTCATTTGCATCTTAATAAAGTTGCAGTGCTGTCAAAAGACAATCAAAGGCAGGTGCTGGGAATTCCACTCTATTTTCTGTTTACCAGGAAGACAAAAGAAAAAGAGTTTAAGCTCTACTAGTCGATTGCAATTTTGGAAAGCATGTCATCTAGGAAACTCTGTGGGCTCATCTGGGGAAAGGGTCTTAAAAGATGTGAGTGACAACAATGAAATGCAGTTGTGTTTTATTAAAATTCAGCCGCAGACGACATCATTTAGGTCTGTGCAAAGTGCTTTGCCTCGGTGATGTTTGAGCTTAGCATCCCCATGATGCTGCTTTGCAAAACACAGACCCTCCCTGAATCTAAGAGGCAGTCGAAGTGACAGGGTTGCTTAGTTCTGCTTCACTCACCCACTATTGCGCTCGGCAGCTTCCTCCAATATATGCTACACTCAGCAGAGACATGTTGCATGCCTAGAGGCCTCTCTTGGCTTTTGCAAGTGGAGAAGAGAATTGTGGGAAGCAGGGAAGAAGAAGAAAGTGACAGGGAGGGATGCAACATTCTTTTCTAGAATCTTAGAATTTTAAGCCATCAAAGCCAGCCATCAAATCAATGTTCCTGTTGGACATCTTACCTGAAACTTACAGTAAAGAGAAAGTATATTCGATTGTTCGTGTATTCACTGTAGCTAGAATTGTATTTGCTCAAAATTGGAAAAGCGAAGAGAATCCTACTGATGAAACTGTGACTAGAAAAATATTAGAATGTGCAGAAATGAATAGATTAACACTTGCAATGAAAGAGAAGGAGCAAACTGAATATTAAAAGATATGGGAACTATTTTATCGATGGCTAGAAAAAAAATATGAAAGCTAGAAATAGCTAATAGATTAGTGAAATATAGAAAATAGGTTTATAGAATTAAGCATGTTAAGAAGACGAGTGTTATAGTAATAGAGATATTATGTATATTAATAACATAATAAGATAAGAGTAGAGAATTAATACCAAATTAATGAACATGGATGTAAATTTTAATTGTTATTGCAGAAGATATTTGTACCCATGTGACACACCATTAAATGGAAGATGAATTGTATATACTTTAAATAAAATAAAAAAATTACCAAAAAAATCAATGTGTGTGTGTTTGTGCACTTCTGAGTTAGCTTTGATTTCTGACAATTGTTTGGACAAGTACCTGCAGTTTTCTTGGCAAGATTTTGCAAGGGTTTTTTTCTTTGCCAATGGACTTCTTTTTCCTATGGCCCAACTTGTGGTGGACAATTCCCTTTGGCCAATTCACCACAGGAAAACTTGCTTGCAGGACAAGAGTAGTTACACCAATATGAAAGAAATATTGGAATACTATTATTAAAGGGACACATTTCCATTTCATGGTACAGGTGTCGTGCATTGACAATAAAGGTTTGAACTTTGAAAACGAAATGACAAATATTAAAATATTTTTTTAAAAATAATTTTAAATAATTAAATTGAATTGTTGAATTGTCCCACAGCAAGTTGTCCTGTGGCAAGTTGGCAATGGCAGGTTGTCCTGTGGTGTGTTGATTGTGGTGAGTTGGCCATGGCAAGTTGGCTGTGGTGAGTTGGCCATGGTGATTTGAAATTGGTGAGTTGACCATGATGACTGGGTGAATTGTCATAGATCCTACCCAGCTGCTTCATACTTGAGGAAGGGCTAGAAACCTCCAATTTCTACCCTGATGCCTTAATCACAAGACCAGATTGGTTCCCTGCTCTATGAAAAAAAAATCAAAATTAAAACATCCTAGATGACCAACCACAACTTCCAAACTCCAATTTAACTCATCCAGTGAAATTGGTTTCGTTGTTGAACCAATGAAGAGTTAGTAGAAGGGTTTATTTTTCTAACATTCGATTAGATTCTGCTTAAATCTAATTTTCTTTTTTTGGTCCTACATTCCCGAACAAAGAAATCAGGTTTTGACTATCTAAGTAGATCCTGGAGCCAATTTAAGTTTCCATTCCAAATTGTGGAATGAATGCTGTTAAATGAGAGTAAAGTTTGCTAAGCCTTCATCCTTCCTAGTAAGGATAATAAAATAACAGGAAGGGAACTTGAAGGTCTTCTAATCCAATCCTTTGCTTAAGCAGTAGACATTATACCATTCCAGACAAATGGTTGTCCAGTCTCTTCTTAAAAACCTCCAGTGATGGACCACCCACAATTTGGAGACAAGCCATTCCACTGGTTAATTTCTCCTTACGTTCTAGATTGGACCTCTCTTTAATAATCTTTCACCCATTACTTCTTGATCTGCCTTCAGGTGCTTTGGATAATATGTTGAGCCCCTCTTCTCTGTGACAGCCCCTGTACTAGAAAACTGCTACCACATCACCCCTAGTCATTCTCTTGATTACCTTAGATCAGGGGTCTTCAAACTTGACAGCTTTAAGACTTGTGGACTTCAACTCCCAGAATTCTTCCTCCAGTCGTGTTAGCTCAGGAATTCTGGGAGTTGAAGTCCACATGTCTTAAACTTGCCAAGTTTGAAGACCCTTGCCTTAGATGTACCCAGTTGCTGCAACCATTTATTTATGGTTTAGCCTCCAGTCCCCTTAATTATCTTGGTTGCTGTTCTTCTTTATTACTTCTTTATTCCTTTATTCATATAAGTTAAACTTTCTTTTGTTCTGTGGAAATCCGGAGCTGTATTTTTGATCTGAAAACAACAACAGCCATCCAGCCAGAAATTCAAGACATTGGAGAACAGTGTCTAAAAGCAAAAAGTAAAAATGGAGCAGTTTATTCGGGACCTCCAATGGGACTTTTATGCAAGGTTTTTTTTAAAGGTCCATCTTCTAAGTTTTCAGGCATACAAAGACCTACTTCTGCCTTTATTAAAAATGCAGGCGCATATTTGCACGAATAGATGTCTGCCTCCACAAAACAGTCAGCAAACTTGACTGTATTGAGAATAAAGTGCATTCCCTAACGTTTCATCATGTTGAAGGAAGAAAGAGATATTCTGCTTTGATAAACTTCCTGATCCAAAGCTCACCAGAAACATTTCAGCCCCAAAGTGCCCAGAATTCCTCATGATTCATGTTTCTGAATGCATTTGAAAATGGGAGCAGGGGATAGATGGAGGAGCGAGAGAGAGAAAGAGAGAGAGAGAGAGAAGGAGAGGAGGGAGGGAGGGAGGGAGGGAGGGAGGAGGAAGTACAGCAATAACAATAGCAACAGCACTTAGACATATATACTACTCCAAAGTACTTTACAGCCCTCTCTAAGTGTTTTATAAAGTCAACATATTGCCCCAATCTGGCTTCCCGTTTTACCAACCTCAGAAGGATGGAAGGCTGCGTCAACCTTGAACTGGTCAGGATCGAACTGTAGGCAGTCAGCAGAGTTAGCCTGGAATACTGCATTCTAACCACTCCATCACCACAGTTCTAGGATCTGGGAAGGAAGGAAGGAAGGAAGGAAGGAAGGAAGGAAGGAAGGAAGGAAGGAAGGAAGGAAGGAAGGAAGGAAGGAAGGAAGGAAGGAAGGAAGGAAGGAAGGAAGATCCCTGTTTATCCCTGTTTGATTTTTGAACTTAACTTTATTAAGAATAGTTCTCACTGCCACTTAAAGGGGAAAAATGAAAGGCATATTAGTGTATCTATCATGACACTGTCTGATTCCCACTGTCTGGAACTAACAGTGTTCTCCCTAACACCAGCTACACTGCAGTGCTTTGATTATGAGCGAAGTAAGCATCTGCTCTGACTCACTTCCCTCACAGCCTGTTTCACACAACCACCTCCATCTTGGTAGCAGCTGTGCACAGGACTGTCGCAAGATTTATCAGAGAGGAACCGACTTTTGCAAACAATTGTGCTGAGGTATTTAAAAGGCAGCGTAGAAGCAACGTTCATGACCCACATTCTAACTTTCTCTTCGTTTCTTTAAGTCTTCCTCAGATGCCTCCCAAGGGCGAACACGGAAAGTTCATCTTAGGGGAAAGAGGAGATTGCAAGCTGCGAAAAGCTGCTTTGCTCCTTCTTAGTGGGCCTGCTGGTACGGTAGGTATGTGTGAATCGGGGTAAACCTGACCCATTGTACTCTTTTCTTGCAGATTAAGGACTTCCATGCTGAAGATTAATATTATAATAGCCAGAAATTAAAATTGAAATTAAAAGACAAAGAAGATTCAATATAGTATAGAGTTTGGGATGTCTGTTATGATGGTTTAGAAATAGAAAGAAAATAAAATGGCAATTAGGAAAAGAATGAGGAAGTATGTAAATATGTATACATGTTATAGAAAAGATTGAAGTGTAAGATGAAATACATTGATTTGTAACAAGAGTAAGAGGTAATAGTAATGGAATAAGTAATCATATATTGAAAAACGTAAAGAAATGTAAAAGATGTCTTGATGTTGATAACAATGCATATAGTTTTATTTTATGTTTTGAAACTTTGGAAAATTAATAAAATATTTTTAAATATATATATATATTCATTGGATTACGGGTAACAGCCACTTTATACTTTTTCAGTAATATGCATCACCTATCTTCTGCCTTTATTGGAGTGTTTCTCAACTTTTAAGAGGGGTGGACTTCAACTCCCAGAATTCACTTCCCCGTGGCTGGCTGGGGGATTCTGGGTGTTGAAGTCCACCCGTCTCAAAATTGCCAAGATTGGACACCCCTATGCTACACTACACTATATTGTTCTATAGTGTAGCGCTTTCTAGAGTGATCTTATATGTAACCCCCACAGAAAGGGTGGGGTGATGAAACCATTGTAAAACCATGACACTAAATCTGCCCCTTATATACAGGTAGTCCTTGACTTACAGCCGCAATGGAGCCTGCCCATTATGGTCACAAATCGTGACTGTCACGAAGCAGGTTTTCAATGACTGACCTGATCTTACAAAAAAAAATTGTGCTGGTCTTTAAGTAAATCACCTGTCGGTTGCCGGTCCCTCCAACAGCCGAATCAGAGGAGGAGGAGGAGGAGGAGGAGGAGGAGGAGGAGGAGGAGGAGGAGGAGGAGGAGGCATGGGAGTTAGGGTCAGCATCAAGGCAACAGGAGAGTTCTGGGTGGGAAGAGGGAATGGAGCTGTCAGAGAGAGAGAGAGAGAGACAGAGGTGGAGCCTGGGCCCTCTGTCAGCCCTCAGATGGAGAGTCAACAGCCCCCCAGGTCTGTGTCAGGGTTCCGATGGAAGCCCTAATTAATTCATGAGCCTCAAGCCAAGTTTCAAAAGAAATCCAATTATTAGGAGCAACATGTCAGCACTTTTCCCAAGTGCAGTCAGCTCTGCCCTATGTAATTTGCTGCCCACCTATGGCCCTGTTTCCCCACTCCTCCCAGGGTGTGTCATAAATCACATTCTCCAACCGAAGCACTTTTGCAGGCTGTAGAAAACTTGCCTCTCTGGCTGGCTCCAGTAACCTGAGACACAATCTGGAGAAAGGCATGCATGAATGTGCTTCTGGTCACAGCAACTGAACTGCTTCCATCAGATCTCACACCCCCCCTCTGTCTTATGGCAACTCGAGAGCAAGCCAGGAATGCTTTACGAGTTGACAGTCTGGAGGTGGCTGATGAGGAAGAAGAGGAACAGCTGGGTCCAGTGCCTCACACACGGATGCACAGAAGGCAGAGGAGAGGAGAGCAGTGGAAATCTATGGGCTGGTCCTTGGGACGGAAGAGCCACCGCTGCTAGTGAGGCCTGCCCTAGCTCTGGGGATAAAGAGCAGGGGGCAGAGATGAACCATTCATCTCCCTGGCAGACGGACTTGTTAACCTGCGTTGAGAGAGAAACATTTTTTCTGGGGCTGCCACCACTCCTAATAAAGGAATCTTTGAGTTAACTTCAGAGGGTTTGTCATGTTTGGGGAACTGTGTCATAACATCACCATGTTTCTTAAGTCAATCCACAGTCATTAAGGGAGTGTATTCGCTACGGGGCATTGTTGCCAGAAACCAGAAGATTGGTTTTCAGCAAAAAAATATTGTAAATTGCAGTCATGTGACCACAAGACACTGCAACAGCCATAAATATATACATGACTGGGGACCGTTGGAATTTCAGAACTGGGTCATGTCCCTTTTAGTGGGTCCATCATAACTTCAACCTGTTGTAAGTTGAGAACTACCTGTATTTGCATGTGATGATGTTCCAATGCCAGGACACAAAGGTAGAGTTTGTCTGATGATGTCATGAAGCACATTCCCTATTTGTTTTTCCATCACAAGGAAAAGATCACCATCAAGGCTTCCCTTAACAACCCAATTCTACTTGTTTGGTAGTGAACCAGTAATTTAGTTTTTAGGCAGTTAATCTCTACCAGTCATTTCCCACTGATACTTTGGAAAAAGAGGAAGAGAAGGGGAAAATATAGGCTTATGTAATGTGTAATTATATGTGTAGAAGTAAGTGCTGTAATAGAAATGGTAATTTAAAATCTGGGGAAGGCAATAACTATTCATTTTCCTGATCATTTGGGCTCTCTGCCTTTTGACAGCTGATTGTCATTTTCAAGGTCCAACTCTCCTTTCTGAGGTGCCTTGATCTTTAGAGCAAATTGAGACAGTTGAAACAGAGAATGAAATTAAAGTTGGATATTCATTCATTCATTAGAGTGGTGCGGTGACCTAAAGATGAAGCTCTTGTCTCACAATCAGGAGTCTGTGAGTTCAGTTCTAGGTAGATGCAGATATTTCTTTCTCTGGGCGCAATAAGAATGTATCTGCTGAATATAACTCTGCATTGGTGACAGGAAGAGCATCCGGCCAGTAAACACTCAGCTCCATTCAGTTGCCCTGACTCCACCCCACAAGAGATTATGAGCTTGTTAAAAGATGATGATGATGATCATTCATTCATTCATTCACTCACTCACTCACTCATTCATTTATACTTTGCTTAACTCATTCATTCAATATATATGCCTGCCCAGTGGTGGGATTCAAATAATTGAACAACTGATACTCTGCCCTAATGACCGTTTTAAGTATTTTTAAAAAATGATATACCGAAAGGTAGTTTATTATTAATTCATTCATTTAATACTTAAATAACAACAATAAAAGAGGTGCACAAAACTAGATTATGTTATAAGAGTTTTAAACTATTAAGGAAAAAATATTGAATACTTGACAAAAAAACCCAATAAAACTGTTATGTAAGATATTTCCATGCTGCTTCTTGATTGGCATCCTCACTTGCAATTTTCTTCGCTTTTATCCGAGCATCATCGGCTGTGTGATTCATCCTTAACCATCTTTTCACTGTAGGAGTTGGATCCTTTAGAACAAGGGTGTTAAATTCAATTTCATTGAGGGCCACATCAGGGTTGTGTTTGACCTCAAGGACTGGGGTGGGTGTGGCCAAGGGGCATGTCACTCATGTCAGGGGCTCCCAAGCTCCGTTTTCGGCTGCAAAGGCCTCCTGCAAACATCTGCCAGTGAAAACGGAGCTTGGGAGAGCCACGTGAGGCCCGCCATTGCTGGTAGAGGCACCGCAGCAGAGGTGGTATTCAGCCGGTCCTGACAGGTTCTGGAGAACCAGTAGTGGAAATTTTGAGTCTTTCAGAGAACTGGCAAAATCCCACCTCTGACTGGCTCTGCCCCCATCTATTCTCTGCCTCCCGAATCCCAGCTGATTGGCTAGCTCTTCTTTAGTTGCCCTGCACAGGAGAACGGAGCTGGAAAGCAGGTTAGTGGGGTGGGGAGGGAATGGAGATTTTGAACTATCCTTCCCCTGCCACGCCCATCAAGCCACACCCCACCCATCAAGCCACGGCCACAGAACCGGTAGTAAAAAAAATTGAATATCACCCTTGCACCGCAGGCCAGTCCTTCTCTGTTTCCAGGGTAGCTCCGCAGGCCAGATCTAAGCACCCCATGGGCTGGATCTGGCCCCGGGCCTTGAGTTCAACACCCCTGCTTTAGAGGTAGACCAATTAGACTAATAGTCATTGGGTTTGATATATTAGGAACAGTTAGGTGACTTTTCTTCTTTGAACATATGATGTTCATCTTTGAAAAAACCTGCCCATCTCAAGCACATGATGGTGGAGAATAGGACCCAAACGAAAGCATCATAGCCAAACAATAAATAACAAGTCCAGAAGCTGAGATAAAACCAACACCACCCAACAAGCAAGATGCAGGATCCAGACTCAGCAACAAAAAAAAACAGATTTTTCGGACCTTCCAAAAAGCCTGCAGCATCAGGCCAAGCCAGTGGTGGGATTCAAAAAAATATTACTGCCGGTTCTGTGGGCAAGGCTTGGTGGGCATGGCGTGGTTTGGTGGGCATGGCAGGGGAAGGATACTGCAAAATCCCCATTCCTTCCCCACCCCACTAACCTGCTTTCTAGCTCCGTTCTCCTGTGCAGGGCGCACCAAAAAAAGACCCAGCCAATCAGCTGGGACTCAGGAAGCAGAGAAGAGATGGGGGCGGGGCCAGTCAGAGGTGGGATTTGCTGGTTCTTCAAACTACTCATAATTTCCACTACTAGTTCTCCAGAACTGGTCAGAACCGGCTAAATATCACCTCTGAGGCTGAGGCTGATCTCTTAAGGCAGCAAAGCTCCAGAGGTTGGTTACAACTACTTGAAAGGTTCTTCTCTGAGTACCTGCAGATGACACTGCCTAATGGACAGAACCTGGAGCATCCCTCATGGAACAGGTAGACACAATCAGAGAGATAGTCTCTGGTTGTGTCTACCTGGGCCCCTGGCCATCTTATAAGCCATATTTTTAAGGTAGCTCTCTCTAGCTGTACAGGAGGAATGTTGTTCTGCTTCGATCCATAAGCACATAGGAGATCAGTGAGGGAAAAAAATCCATCTTTCTATATTCCTTTCACCCTTTTTTTTAAAAAAAAATATCTTTCAAGATTTTGCTTTCAGGGGATTATCTATATTGAGCAGTCCTATTGCAGTCAACAGCTGCCATTTCTGCAGCTTATTAAATCTGACCTTTTCGGGGGCAATCAATCATGACAGCATTATTTGCTTCTTGAATACATCATTTATCCCTATGATAATGAATGTTCTGGGCTCACAAAATTTAAGCAATTGACATAAACCAATGAAGGCCTGAAACACACACGCTTCTTTTCACTAATTTATGCTAATGCATATTTTATTTGCAAGCCCCAGCGGGAACAGATCACCAGATGAAGATGGAGATAGATCAAATTTCAGAATTCTTTTGGCCTCCGTTACATCTGCTGGATGCTGGACAGCAAGTGCTCTGAATGGTGAAATAATTTACATCTCCCTCTGTTGATTTTTCAGAATGGAAGCCAACATCAAGGCACTAAGATATGTTAACTGCATATTTTCCAGTAATTACCTTGTTTACACATAGCCTGACTTAGTGCATTAGAGGTGCTTACTTGGCCAGGTATCTTATGCTTCCAACATGCTTCTGTTCAACATAAATAAGTTACCAATAAAGGAGAAGATTTGTAGCTCAGGGTTGAAATGAGGGCTCCTTGATGCTCTCTGAGCTTGCTTGTTTTCTTGCACATGATTCATTACCCAGCTAGGTAACATCGTTGGAGCTAGAAGGGAGTGGGTTTGCAGGGAGGAAGAGAAGGAAGAGGAGGAGGAGTTGAGGAGGAGGAGGAGGAGGACTGTGGGGGTCCTTGGTGCTCTCTGATCTTGGTCATTTTCTAGCAGACATTTCATTACCCAGCTAGGTAACCTCATCAGAGCTAGAAGGGAATTAAGTTTGCAGAGTGCAGGGAAAGGAGGAGTTTGGGAGGGGGGAGGAGGAGGAGGAGGATGACAACAAGAGCCTTGGTAGCTCAGGCTGTTAAATGCCTGCTCTTAAGATCCAGATGCCTACAATTATTGCAGGTTCGAATCCCACCAGGCTCAAGGTTGACTCAGCCTTCCATCCTCTCGGGGTGGGTAAAGTGAGGACCCAAGATTGTTGGGGGCAATTAGCTGACTTTGTAAAAATGCCGCTTAGTAATAAGCAGGCATATACAATGGAATGAAGGCTATTGCTGAGCACACTGGATTGTATCCCAAAAAATTGTAAGCCGCCCTGAGTCTTCGGAGAAGGGCGGCATATAAATGTAATTAAAAAAAAAAAAACTATGGGATCCTTGGTGCTTTCTGAGTTTGGATGTTTTCTTGAGGACATTCCATGACCCAACTAAACAACTTTCCCCATTGACTTTGCTTGTTGGAAACCATCATATCCTGGGATGCTGCAACCCCCAAAAATTGTCTACTATAACACCTTGCCTGCCAACAACTTCTTCAGCTTCAATCACAATAATACACAGGCAAAGAACTGATACAAACTCAAGGTAAACCGCTCCAAACTCAATTGCAGAAAATACGACTTTAGCCACAGAGTGGTCAATGCCTGGAATGCCCTACCAGGCTCCATGCTTACAACCTCAACCCCTCACAGCTTCAACCTCAAACTGTCTACCATGGACCTCACCCCTTCCTAAGAGGTCCTTAAAGGGGAACGTATAAGTTCACCAGCGTGCCTACCATCCCTCTCTTACTGTCCCCATTTATCTGCATTTACTTCCCTTGTTCTTGTTTATGTTCATACTTTACTGTCCCCATTTATCTGTATTTACTTCCCTTGTTCTTGTTTATGTTCATACTTGTACCTGTTATCTTGTACACGTTTGACAAATAAATAAATAAACAAATAAGCAAACCATCATAAGAACACGTCAGTTTCAAAGGCCAGAATTTTGCTCATGTGGAATGCTGCAACAGTCATTAAGTGCAAGGAATCTTCTAAGACATTTTTTTTAAAAAACTGCTGTTATAACTTGCTCAACAAATAGTTGTAAGTTGAGGATAACTTGTTTCGCAATGCTCACTGCTGAGGAAAATTCTGTCTCTTGTGAAATTAATCTTTGTTTGGAGCTATCTGAAGAAATCATCCACCCAATTTCTCTATCCTGGCTGGAGAATTCTGAAAGCTTGTTGGTACCCAGATGTGGAGGAGGCATTTTTAATTGTGCGTTTTTATTCTTTTCCGTGTTTAATTGTTTCAATATTTTTAAGATGCTTTTCCTGCTGAAATTTACGTATGAATTAATTTTGGTTGCTTCCTTCCTCAGACCAAATGTTTCCCCAATGACTGCCAAACACATCATAACCCTTTTTCAAACAATTGGAAGTAGGAACACACCAGGAGAACATTAGTAAGAAAGCAATTCCAACCGTCACTATATAGCGGGGCTAATATTAAAAAGCATTACCACGGTTTCCATCAATGTAACAATAAAAAGGGTGAGACAATACGCATCTTGGCTTGTCTGTAAAGAAATGAAGCAGTAGGCACCCAATGAATCTTTTAGTACAAGATGTTGCCAGAACCCAGGGCCCCTCTGAAAAGGTCCATAATAGACTTTCCACTGAGCTTTGCCTTCAAATTTACTACTTACTGTTGATCTCTGGATCAACAGAAGACTGTCAGGGGAAATGGTCTGCCTTCGATGATAAGAGTCTTCCAATATTTGCGGAGCTATCACAGAGAAAATGTGTTCATCTTATTCTCCAAAGCACCTGAGGGAAGGTCAAGAAGTAATGGGTGGAAGTCTGTGGAGATTCTCCATAGATTCATCCAGGTCACGGTTGTCCCAAGGGTGCTTTTTCAAGAGGCAACTGGACTCTCTGGTTTTTCTTTGAAGACATTTTGCTTCTCATCCAAGAAACTTCTTCAGCTCTGAAGAAGTTCTTCAGTTCTCAGAGCTGAAGAAGCTTCTTGGATGAGAAGCAAAACGTCTTCCAAGACAAACCAGAGAGTCCAGTTGCCTCTTGAAAAAACACCTTTGGAGTAATGGATGGAAGATCATTGAAGAGAGATCCATCCTAAATTTACTGACAGTTTGAACAATTTAAACTCTTCCCAGCAGTGGCTAATGAAGGGAATCAGGGCCCTCTCCTCCCTGTAAGCCACACAACCCACATTGCTCTCTTCTCCATTCCTCCCTGCGTGCCCTAGGATGAAGAGGGAGTGGGCCTGGGTCTTCCTCTGAACTCCCTCTCCCTTGTTCTACCTCTCTCCTGCTCTGCCCAGCCGGTCTTTGCCCTTCCCCAGTTTCCTTCACAGCCAACGGAGCCACACTCCCACTCCCTGTCAGCTGTTCATCTTCCTCCTCGGATTCAGACTCCAACAGGAGCATGATACTTACCTTCAAATTCTGTTATTGGGTTATAAATCGGGCCTCTTCAGTCTGGAAAACTTGTGCCTTTTAGCAGATGGTTTGGAGGAAATGGTATAAAAATAGAGCAATAGATTAACAACAAACAATATAGCTTCCACCTTTCTACACTCATATTTATAGAGGGAAGGAAACACCAGTTGGCAGTACCAAAAGATCTACCAGACCTAAGCTGAAAGATACCAACAACCAGTGGAGGGTAGAAGAGAGAGAGAACACATTCTCTCTCTTTCCTGCCATCAAGTGACCATCTGGATTTTTGCTGCTACATCTGTTAGCCCTACCCCCAAAAAGATGGTAATATTTCAATGAACGTGAGCCAAGTTGGCCCGTGAAGCAGGGAACATCAAGCAAGATTACACGGTTAACAAACTCAAATGCCTTGGAGGAAATGCCACATCATCGACAAACATGTCACATTCCCAAGATTTTGCTAATAACTCCAAGCAAGCTAATTGGCTTGATTCAATTGCATAATTGATCGCTGACTTTCAGCCAGGACTTTTGAAAGACTTACTAAAACTGACCTGATTTCACAGGGTTTGAAATTAGTAATTATTTAGCATGCATCTATCAAAATATTGTGCTTGGTTCTCATTTGGTGCTAAATGTATCTGCCTTCTGCTTTGGCATGGGTGCATTTGCTCTTGCTGTTCTTTGGTCCATCTCTGTTCAGTTCCTTGTTCCTAGGTATTGCAGATACCTAAGATAAACCTCAGGTTAACAACGACACTGAAAAAAAATGACATACGATCATTCTTCACACTTATGGCCATTACAGCCAAGGTGTCAAACTCGATTTCATTGAGGGCTGCATTAGGGTTGTGTTTGACCTTGGAGGTGCAGTGTGTGTGTGTGTGT
The DNA here is from genome assembly GCA_009733165.1 of Naja naja. Taxonomy (NCBI): domain Eukaryota; kingdom Metazoa; phylum Chordata; class Lepidosauria; order Squamata; family Elapidae; genus Naja; species Naja naja. Next base: position 4,413,708 of record CM019156.1, on the reverse strand, counting down.
GTGTGTGTGTGTATGGCCAGGGTGGGCATGGCCAGCTCAACATCACTCGTGTCAGGTGCGCCTGTGGTGGCACCAATGCTCTGCCAATGAAAATGGGCTCCCGACAGTGGTGAGATTCAAATGTTTTTACTACCGGTTCTGTGGGCATGGCTTGGTGGGTGTGGCAGGGGAAGGATACTGTAAAATCTCCAGTCAGAGGTGGGATTTGCCGGTTCTCCAAACTACTCAAAATTTCCATTACCGGTTCTCCAGAACTGGTCAGAACCTGCTGAATGCCACCTCTGGCTCCCGAGCTCCGTTTTCAGCTGCGACAGCCTCCTGCAACCCTCTGCCAGTGAAAATGGAACTCTGTTTTTGCTGGCAGAGGCACCACAGATCAGTCCTTCGCTGTTCCCAGGGCACTTCATGGGCCAGATCTAAACTCTGCCCCGCAGGCTTTGCATTTGACACCCCTGTGTCAACCTTGGAAGCCATTTTTTACTTGGAAGCTTCGAGGCTGCCACATTCAGTGCCTGGGAATTTGGGAGGGGGGGTTTCATAGTGAGGTAGAAGATTAGACACAACAACATTCTTTCTCAGAGAGTCAGGGACATGTTGCCCTGCACCTGGAGGGGAGTGAATGGAGGGACGTCTCCTGTTGGGAAAGAAGATTTGATTGGGCCTTTTGATGGACTGATGGATGGAGGGGATGGATCTTTGAATTTCTCTTTTGGGAAGGGAAAACCCGGAACTCTCTGTCATGCTCTTGGTGGAGTCGGACTCTGAGGGAGAGGAGGAACAGCCGACAGGGAGTGGAGGTGTTGCTTTGGCGGTTGTGGAAGAACCAGGCCCATCCCCTCTGCATCCTAGGACACGCAGGGAGGAATGGAGAAGGCAACAACTTGGCTTGCGAGAGAGGAAGCGGCCATGATCCTCATTGGTTGCAGCTGGGGAGACTAGTATATAAGAGAGATGGTTAAAACACAGTTTGCCAGAAGCAAAGCAGGTTTTATTTTGGTCTGAAGTTATCTTGGTTGGCGTCCTTCCAACAAACTGTGCCTTGTTATCTCCTTGAATTTGGTAATTACTTATCCTGTTCCGTTGTGGAAATTTCATCATTGTAGTTTGTTTGGTTTTTTATTTCACCTCTATCTGCTCATTAAGTTCGCACTCTATTGCTTTCTTTTGAAGACTATTTTTGAGTACGTTTTACCTCCAACTGAGTATTATTGAACAGTGGGGCCAAGTTGGAGGCATTAAAGGACATTTATTCACATTTTGGATTTTGTTACGTTTGTGTTACACTCCGGATTCTTCACACTCTCAGATTCGGGTTTTCTCAAATGTGCCAATATGACAACTCTAATAAAATGGAACTTTGAGAAAATAATTGTCTTGGATTGGATTGGTTTGGAGTTGGTTAGTTGGAATGCTGACACCCTGCATTGCAGCATCTCCATGGTCACATGATCAAAATTCAGACGCTTGTCAAGTGACTCATATTTATGAGGGTTGTAGTGGCCCAGGGTCAAGTTTTGTAATCTGACGAGCGAAGTCAATGGGCAAGATAGATTCATTTAACAATTGTCTTACTCATTTAACAACTGCAGTGACTCACTTAAGAACTGTGGTCCGAAATGACATAAAATTCAGCAAAGCTCACTTCACAAAGGTCTCACTCAGCAACATACATGTTGGGCTCATAATAAACAGATAAACAGATAATCAGAGTTGGAAGGGACCTTGTAGGTGATATAGTCCAACCCCCTGCCCAAGCAGGAGACCCTACACCATTTCTGACAGATGGCAGTCCAATCTCTTCTTGAAAGTCTCAAGTGATGAAGCTCCCACAACTTCTGAAGGCAACTTCTGTTCCATTGGCTGATTGTTCTCACTGTCAGAAAATTCCTCCTTATTTCCAGGTTGAATCTCTCCTTGATGAGTTTCCATCCATTATTCCTTGTCTGGCCTACAGGCGCTTTAGAAAATAGCTTGACCCCCTCCACTCTGTGGCAGCCCCTCAAATATTGGAAGACTGCTATCATGTCTCCCCTGGTCCTTCTCTTCACTAGACTAGCCATGCCAAGTTCCTGTAACCATTCTTCATATGTTTTAGTCTCCAGTCCTCTAATCATCCTGGTTGCTCTTGTCTGCACTTTTTCTAGAGTCTCAACACCTTTTTTATAATGTCGTGGCCAAAACTGGATGCGGTACTCTAGGTGTGGTCTTACTAAGGATTTATAGAATGGTATTAGTACTTCCCTTGATCTTGATTGTATCCCTCTGTTAATACAATTTAGGATTGCATTAACTTTTTTGGCTGCTGCTGCACACTGCTGGCTCCTATTTAGCTGGTTGTCCACTAAGTCTCCAAGATCCTTCTCACAGTTACTGCTATTAAGCCTGGTTTCACCCAGTCTATATTTGTACTTTGGGTTTTTCTTGCCTAAGTGTAGGACTTTACTTCTCTCTACACTGAATTTCATCTTGTTAGATACAGCCCAGGGTTCTAGTCTGTCAAGATCCATCTGGATCTTGAGCCTATCTTCTTGGGTGTTAGCTATTCCTGCCAGCTTAGTATCATCTGCAAATTTAGTAAGTTCCCCTTCTATTCCCTCAATTGTGGTCATAAACTGAGGATTGTAGAACTTCTCCACTTCATCTCAGATGGATGTCAGATGGATGTCAGTTCATGTTTACACGAATTGGGAAATGACTGGTTCAATAAAGCATGTGCATTTTAGCTAATTATGGCATGGCACCCATGATTCATGATAGGGAAGCTCTTCAATCCTACATACTGTATGTGGACTATTCAGAGAAACTTGTATTTGTGAACAGAGACTTAGCTCAGGAATAGCTCAGAAGAAGCCTTCATGCAAACATCTCTACCCTGCTGTTCAACGTGCAGATGATTTGAAAGATTAAATAAAATGGAAAAGCGTTTTTCCTGTCTTGGGAACAATATAGCAGTCTAAATAAAGAGCATCTAATCTGAATAATTGCTGTGGAAAAATAAAGTATAAAGATTTGGGCAAAGAGCTGCACTTTCAGGTCGTAAATGGGAGAATGTGACAGCAGGCAGGGAAGGCTTACCAGCTCCAGGTATAGAGGTTTAATAAAATTCTTTTCAACTTTCTGCCCTATGTTGATGGCAGTGAAGAGCTGTGTCAATGCCCTGGGGAATGGCACATGCAAATTTTCTGGAACTGTTGTGGCAATGCCCAGGTGAATGGCACATGCATTTTTTTTTGTAAAAAGTTTTTTTATTTTTATGTTTCAAAAAAGAAAAAAGAAATTCTCTTTTGGTGAACAGCGTGTTTCCAGGTTTTTACATTTCCATACAAACATGATCTTAGTTACAAATTCATCTTTCACATTCAGTTTCATATCATATCATTACATTTGTAATTTCTATAAATTTTCTCAAACGTTCTTATATTCTTCACGCTTATTATATATATTTTCTGTTGATAGCTTAACTTCTTTCATTTTTCTTCAAATATTCTTGTGTCTTCTTTATATAATATTTAAGAATCTTATTTCTTATTCTATGCTCATTGTGCTTATACTTTTATCTGTCACATTTGCAAATTTGTCACATACTCTTAGTTCATTATTCAAAAAATTCATCATTCTAATAATTCAAAAATTCAAAGATCTCTTGAGTGACCCTTTTGTCTTATACATCATTCAATTAACTCCCCTTTAATTCATAGTAATGATTTATCATAGTATGCTCATATTTTAGTTATCACTTTTTGAGTTAGTAACAACAATCTCCTTGCTACTGCATAACACATATATATTTTAAGGCAGATTCCGCATGCACATGCAAATTTTCTGGAACTGTTATGGCAATGCCCTGGTGAATAGCACATGCCAATTTAGTAGAATTGTTGTGGCAATGCCCTGGTGAATGGCACATGCAAATATAGTAGAATTGTTGTGGCAATGCCCTGGTGAACGGCACATGCAAACTTTCTGGAACTGTTATGTCAAAGCCCTGATGAATGGTGCAAGCAAATTTTCTAAAATTGTTCAGAAAAACCTCAAAAGAAAGGAACTGAGATGTTTACAGATTCAACAGCCAGCTCCACAGGACCTGAGCAATGCCAGCTGTTCTGACCCAAACTCTTTTCCAATAAGACAAACAATAACCAAAGGGAACAGAAACCTTTTAATGAGTCTTACGAATCCCCGGTTAAAAGGCTGCTGCAAACTAATTAACTTTGATAAACACAAACCTTGCCAAAACTGTACAAGACTGCCAAGAATCACAGATAAGAAATATTTCACAACACAAAAGTCTTCAAATACTAAATTAAGATACTGTAATGTCCACGAGGCTGAGTTTCAAAACGTCTTTGCTTCCTGCAAAGAACATTCGCTTCACAGCTGCCTTTTATCTTCTTGAAAGAGGGGCCATTACCTTGCAGCCTTACTCCTGAGTCGCCTGTGCTGTTGTAGCTGTTCTTTCCTGTGATCAACCCTGCGTGCACGTGCATTTGGCACAGGCTCCTCAGGAACCTCCTCATTGCTGCTGCCAGCCCCCACAATCTCTGAAGGCAGCAGTCCACTCCATAATGGTCCTGGCTCCTCATCTGTGTCCTCACTCTCCTCAGCCATCTGCACCTGCTGCTGTCTAACCACAACACCAGGAGAAAAAAAACCAGCTGCACCCAAAATCACCTAAAGCTACAGAGTGGGAAAAGTAATAGGCCTTCTCCAACCCCTGAGGGTGAGCACAGCAAAGAGGATGAGAATGCCAATAAAGGAAAAAGAAAGGAGTATCTACATTGGGAAGGCTGCCTGGTTTGAGATTTGAGTTCAGCAAATACTGCCGCAGAAGCCTTGACTGAAAATAAGACATTGAGGCATAATATGAAGATACTTAATGGTATAGAAAATGTGTGAGGAGGGATATAGTGTTAGAAATATTTGGTAATCATTGATGTTCTACTTCAGCCATTTATCACACTCATCTCCCTTTCCCAGCCAGAGTGAAACAACCAATTTAAATGGCTGAATTGTTCTTAAATTAATAAGTGGCATTGTGGAAGTGTTTACACACAGATGAAGGCAAACATCTCTCTGTGTGTATGTGTGTGTGTGTGTGCGCGCATCTATTTTGCAGTGTGGAAGTTAATCCCATTATGATCGTATGCTATAAACTGATTTCTCTTGATATCTTTATCTACAGAAGAATACATTTTAATTTATTGGAAGGAATTGCTTTTAACAGCATTGGACATGTGATACCAAGGATGTCGGCAAGCCCACAACCCCTACTGGAGAACCCCAGTATCAGGGGAACATTATCTCAGAACAAGAAGAATTCCCAAGGACCACCAGAACCCAGTCATGCAAGGCTTCAAACTGAAAAGATAGGTTTCCTTTTTGTTTTGTTTTGTTGTAAAAAGGGAGAAACAGAAGGTACTAAAAATAGGAAGGAAGGAAGGAAGGAAGGAAGGAAGGAAGGAAGGAAGGAAGGAAGGAAGGAAGGAAGGAAGGAAGGATGGATTAAGGAATGGGGATAGTGAAATGTAGGGAAAGGAAGGAAGGAGGAGAAGGAAGGAGGGAGGGAAGGAAGAGGGAAAGAAAGGAAGGAGAGAGAAAGGGAGAAAGAGAGGGAGGAAGGAAGGAAGGAAGGAAGGAAAGAAGGAAGGAAAGAAGAAAGAAAGGAAGGAAGGAAGGAAGGAAGGAAGGAAGGAAGGAAGGAAGGAAGGAAGGAAGGAAGGAAGGAAGGAAGGAAGGAAGAAGAAGGAAATGGAAGGAAGGAAGGAAGGAAGGAAGGAAGGAAGGAAGGAAGGAAGGAAGGAAGGAAGGAAGGAAGGAAGGAAGGAAGGAAGGAAGGAAGGAAGGAACCCTCCGAGCAAAGGAAATATAGGAAAAAATGCCTTCCTTTACAAAATCAGAAATCAGGAGTCAACACCTCCTCTCAGGAACTTCACTGCAGTCTCCTTTGCGCAATTCTCTAGCAGATAAGTCATTTCATAACAGAAGAAAAAAATACCCTGAATATATGTTTTTTAATAATCGGTGTGATTTTAATATAAAACATAAGAACCTCATGTTATTAAGTGTGTTGTTAAGGAATATTTACAAGGGAAAACAACGTGATACCCTATGTCTTCTGCCTTCATTAAAAGATCCACTGGGTTTCTTTCATGCTCACTAAATAAGAAATACTAGGAAAATAACAAGCATTTCCAGGTGAGAAATTTCCATATTAACACCTTTGGGGAAATAAACTATGCAGCTGCTCTGCATTCAAAAAAATGCATTTGTTGGATTTTTGGTTTCTTTAGTGGAGAAAGGAAGAGCCCTCAAAACCAGACACAGAAGAAGATGTGAAGCAACCAGGAAAGTTTGGGAGATGGTAAGGGATGGTAATAGCACTTCCATGTTCGGATATACTCTCTCTGTCTGGAATCAATTAGATCACGAGGATAAACTATATATTTCTGTCTCTTATGTTTGGGAAGACATTCAGATATTCCGTAATTGGAATGAGTATGTATATAGAATTCTTTATTGGCCAAGTGTGATTGGACACACAAGGAATTTGTCTTGTTGCAAATGCTCTCAGTGTACATAAAAGAAAAGATACATTCGTCAAGAGTCAAGAATCATAAGGTAAAACACATAATAATAGTCATAGGGTACAATAAGAATAGAATAGAATAGAACAGAACAGAACAGAATAGAATTCTTTATTGGCCAAGTGTGGTTGGACACACAAGGAATTTGTCTTGGTGCAAATGCTCTCTGTATACATAAAAGAAAAGATACATTCATCAAAAGTCAAGAATCATCACATACAACACTTAATAATAGTCATAGGGTACAATAAGCAATCAAATCATACTAGGAAACAGTCAATATAAATCATAAGGATACAGGTGACAAAGTTACGGTCATACAGTCACAAGTTTTTGTTTTTTGTTTTTATTCATATTGATATCCCGCCCTTCTCCGGAGACTCAGGGCAGCTTACAATTTTTGGGGGGATACAACCCAATGCGCTCAGCAATAGCCTTCCTTCCATTGTGTATGCCTGCTTATTACTAAGCAGCATTTTTACAAAGTCAGCTTATTGCCCCCAACAATCTTGGGTCCTCAGTTTACCTACCCCAAGAGGATGGAAGGCTGAGTCAACCTTGAGCCTGGTGGGATTCGAGCCTGCAATAATTACAGGCAGCTGTGGGAGGGGATACGTGATAAGGAGTGATGAGAAGATTAACAGTAACAGTAGTATAATATAATGTAATAGTATAGCCCAAATATATATATTAGATAGAAAATGACACCTACCTACATAATTTTAGCCGTGTATTATTTCAGTTCCTGTAGAGGAATGGCTTTGAAGACAGAAGGAAGAGCTGTTACCAAGCAACCATGAGATAAGAGGGCCTTGAGCCTGACCAAGAAAGTAACCTGAGAAAATAGCGCTGGGCTGCTGGGGGGTTCGCAGGGGTTCGGGAAAGCCCCCTAGCTAAGATTCTGTGCAGTTCGGAGAACCACCAAATCCCACTCCTGGCTGGCCCCACCCACCACACCACACCCTTCCCAGGGGTCCCCACGCAGCTCGTTTTGGATGCCAAGTAAGTACGGGGCCTGTGTGGAGGCTCAGAAAGGGTGAAAAACAGGCCTCTCTGAAGTTTGAGAAGGCCGGAAATGGGCCTGTTGCTGGCTTCCAGAGAGCGTCTGCAGCCCAGGGAGGCTGTTTTTGCCCCATCCACCCACCATGGTGCAGGAAGCCGACTAAGCCACACCCACCTAGCAACCAGGAAGAGAACCCTTTGCTAAAATTTTTGAAGCCCACCCCTGGACAAGCCCCTTCCTAGTTCACCATGTAAGGGAAGAAGAAGCACACCTAAGACTTGCAAAATTCTGTTAACGACAGCTGTTACAATAAAAAAAAGAGCTGGCATTGTTTTCTTAGCATAGACTATCTTGTTGGGTTGACAGTTCCAGCCAGTCCCATCAAGAGATGCCAGCTAAGCACAAATGCTGCCTTGGATGAATATCTTCTGGCTGCAATGTCACAAGACAAACTTTTGCAGGGATTCACGGGTAACTTTAGGAGAGAAACAAGAACATTTTCTTTGCAGAATGGAGCTTTCTGCTCCAGATCCAGAGGGGATTCCCTTTCCATTTTAGAAGGTGCCTTAGAAAACTCTGAGCCTCATCAATTTCAGAGGGAGAACTCAGGATTAAAGGAGCTGACATTTTCCAAGCTGAAAGTGCACGACATACTTGGCTCAGTTTGGAATTCTTATTTCACATTATTTGAATGAGCAATGCTAGGCAAATACCCTGGACAAGACTCAGCTTCCATCTTTTAGTAGATGATTCACTGATACTATGCAGATAAACAGTCATCCATCTTGCCCAGATCTTGAAGAAATAGATTCTGCATTAGTTTCATAAGGGAAGTGTCAGGGTTCCGGTGATTGCCCTAATTAAATCATGATCTTCAAGCCAAGCTTCAAAAAAATTCAGAAGATTTTTTAGGAGCAACATGTCAGCATTAACCTAAATGAAGCCAACTCTGGCATATGTAATTTACAGTCACCTGTGACCCTGTTTCTCCCCCAGGTGTATCATAAATCAGATTCTCCAATGAAACACATTCACGAGCTGGGTGTCATCAATCACATTCTCCAATGAAGGATTTTTGCGGGCAGAAGATCTGGTAGCCTAGCTACAATCTTTGTAAGATAAGGGTGGAGTATACTTCTGGTTTTAAACTGCCATCCTGCTTCTTCAGATCCCCCCCCCCCTTGTTTTATGGCAACTCAAAAACAGGCATAGGAATGTTTTATGAGTTGACAGGAAGTTTACCAATGTTTTCATCTGTGATTTATAAATATGCATCTTAAAACAGCTTTATGTACAGGCATAATATTTATCTTTGCGTTGTGAACTTTCTTTGCTGATTATGATTATTACGGATATCAAATAATTGGAGGAAAGGAGGGAGATGTTATATTCTAGCATCTGTTTCGTTTGGAGAATTTGTTATATTTTTTCCCTGGCATGGAAACCAAGCCCAAAATAATATAGAACAGCAAACATCGCTCAGGTAATGGTAAACAGTACTCAATATTGATGAATTATTTTGGCACCTTTGACCAAAGAGAGAGAAAGAAAATCAACTGAATAATTAACAAGTCGTTACTTCTTCACATTGGGGACTTGATAAAGATTTTGCTTTTCTCAGATGTAATTGGAAGATTAGTCCATTAGAGATACCTTTTGTTAACTTCTAAATGTGAAACTACTTTGTGAGTTATCTCAAAATTTTGCAGCTTTGCAGTCTGTTCTTAAAGTCATGCAAGCAAGCTATAGGGTATTTTTTTTTCCTGGCCAGTTGCAATCAAAACTAGAAAGAAAGAGAGTGATAGATACAGCTTCTCACATGCTCAAATTATTCCTGCATCACGGAATTCAGAATAATCTATTCTGAATTCCAAGCTGTGTATCCTGCGATCCCAAATAAAGAATGATCGATCAGTAGGAAAATGGGGTGGGGGATTTTCCTGCAGACTTTTGGGTTTTTTTTTTTTCATTTAAAATTATGAGTTTGGTGGTCCCTGAGGTCCAAAAGGTTGGCGATCCCTGGACTAGAAGACCTCCGATGTCACTTCCAACTCTCTTATTCTGTTATTCTTTTATGTGCTGCAGAAAATTCAATGTCAGGCTGAACAATTCTGGTGTGCCTTTCTCAGCTTCCTGATGCAAGGAACGTTGACTTCCATGGAGGATGGAATCCGTGGCTTTCTTTTGCCCTTTAGACCAGCTAAAATTGCAAACAGCATCTCAGATGTGAGGTTCACGGTGGGATTAAACGTGCAGTTAAGCAACCTGGCTGAGGAAAACAGCAAACTCGGTGATTTGCAAAGGCTCAGAGGGACCTGTATGCTGCACACGGACAGCAGAGCATAGAAACAATGCTCAGTTTGGCTGGAGAGCAGATGGTTGTTCTGCAGCTCAGCTGAGAAATTACCATTTGCTTCTACCCGTCTGCCCATCCTTTAGACACAGATTTCCAAAGCCTGGTTTCACCTTGGGCCAGTTTAGAGCAAATGCCTCAGAGCATCATTAAATGCCAAGCCAGTTTACTGAAACGATTCATTCTGCCAAACAAGCAGAGAGCTCCCTCGGTCTTGGAATTGCCTCATGCAGTAAATTAAACTACTGATATTTGTGCAATAATTCAGATGCTCGTGAGAAAGAGAGAGTGGGGGAGAGAGAGAGAGAGGGAGGGAGAGGGAGAGAGGGAGAGAGAAAGAGAGAGAGAGAAAGAGGCCATTTATGCAGTAATTCTGCAAAAAAGATTACAACAGGAGATCCAGAAGAAGAGGAGATTTCACCAGAAGAGTTCTACACTCTTCTACTTGTTGCAGAATATTTTATGCCACCAGACTTGAAATTCTAGACCTAGAAAACCTAGAACTACGCCATCTTCGGTCTGATCTAAGTATAGTATATAAAATCATACATTGCAATGTCCTACCAGCCAACGAATACTTCAGCTTCAACCATAACAATACAAGAGCACACAATAGATACAAACTCAAGGTTAACCGCACCAAACTTGATTGCAGGAAATACGACTTCAGCAACAGAGTGGTCAACGTCTGGAATACTCTACCTGACTCTGTGGTTTCTTCCTCAAACCCCAAAAACTTTAACCTTAGACTGTCTACTATTGACCTCACCCCTTTCCTAAGAGGCCTGTAGGGGGCGTGCATAAGCGCACCAACGTGCCTACCGTCCCTGTCCTATTGTTTCTTTTATTTTTCTTCTATGTATTCGTTTCATGTATTCATAACTATGTTTATCCTTATACTTATTATCTTGTAAGCGATTGACAAATAAAATAAATAAAATAAATAAATAAAAGACAATAAAAACCATCTCTGAAAAGCTGGATGATGGATCTTCAGGTAATTAAGGCTGCAAACCTGAAAAGAAAGGAGTTAATTTCATAGAATTTAACCGAATCAACTTATGATGACCCAAAGGGGCGTGGCACAAAAGCAACAAAGTCACAAAAGTAGGTAGAGTCCCTTTAATTCATCCAACTTGGCCCCCAAAGTCCAGTTATCATCAGCTGGAGAAAAAAAAACTCTCCCAATCACAGTTTTTAAAGGGAAGAAATTCAGTCCAAACCCAAAGTACATATAAATTATAAAAAAAAAAAACCAACAACACAAACCACGCTGCAGCAATTAACAAGACAGGGCAAGATGATAAATTGCAGAACTCAAAAGATAACAAAACACACACAATTGGGAGGACGCCAGAAGCCAGATAGGACTTGATAAACAGAGATAATGCACGCTTTGCTTCCAGCAAGGTGCTGTGCGCAAACACCCTTTTTATCCTGTTTTCCCAGCTGCAGCTAATGAAGGGAATCAGGACCTTTTTCTCCCCCGTAATCCATGTTGATCCCTTATCCGTTCCTTCCTGCATGCTCTAGGATGAAGAGGGGGTGGGCCTGGATCTTCCTCTGAATGCTCAGCTGGACTGTGCCTTTCCAGTTTCCTCCACAGCCACCGGAGCCACACTCCCACCCCCTGTCAGCTGTTCGACCTCCCCCTTGGAATCAGATTCCAACAGGAGCATGACACAACTCCTGATATTGATGGATGATGCTATCTCTTTCTCTGGATAGAAGAAACAGTGGATCTTATACCTCTAAATATCCTTCTCAGAGGAACCGTGAATTCCCTGTTTTAAATTAAAATGTAGATATGTCAACTAGCTCACTTTTGAAGTTTGACATAGACTCGGGATGCCCTCAAATAGGTCACAATGGCAGGTAGCCAGATGTAGACAACCTGGACAGTTTTGAGAAGGCTTAGTAGGGATGGATCTACTTCTAGTAGGACTTGGACCATCTGTGGACAAGCTTAAGAAGTCGGAAAACTACCCTGGAAACAGGGAAAGGATCTCCCACTGTCACCAGGATGGACCAATTCATCAAGTTATCAGCTTGATTCAAGAGAGATTTGTCAGAATATTCCTGAACTGGAAGGGGCATGGTAACAAGGTCATCCCTTGAATAGGCATAGCAACTAAGTCAGCCAATGCGGGCTGCTTGGAAACTGAAACTGAAGGAGCCTAGGCGTGGTTCTATATTAAAATTTCTGCTCTGAGCTCTAAAGCTGCTGCTTGTGTTTTGCTTGTGTTGGAAGAATCTACTATTGGTATTGTACATTTTACTCATTTATTATGTATATAAAGAAGTTAATGAATTCTGATGACTCAGTCATCTGTGTGTGCTTTCTGGATTTGAATTTCTGCTGCAAAATCTAACAATTCTGCTTAATTTTTTTTTGAATAGCTATGTAGTAATGTTGTGTTGAGTTGTGATGTGGCAAAAGCTTCTATTTTTCTTCTTTCTTCTTTAGAAGATGGACAATTTCTTTTTGAGCTGTCTTTAATGCAGGATGCATTACCTCACCTTAATGCTGAGGTGCATATTTTATTGGGCACACGCTTGTGGATTTGTCTACATAAGGGATTGAATCTGATATATTCATGAACATATTCTGCTAGAATAAACATTCTTAGCTGGTTCAAGGTTATTTTTTCAAATAAGCTACCATTTGCTTCCTTTCCTTTTTTTCTAGTTGACTCTTAAGATTCACAATTATAATGGATTCAGACTAAGACTTCAGGCCAAGGTGAAACATTTAAAAATATTACAAGGTGATTTCACAGAATCAGCAATATAATTGCATTTGGCCTCTTTGCCTCCAATTAAATAGAAGATAGAAAACAGCACATTTGAAAGTAGAAAACAGAATCAGGATTATTTTTTTTTTGCTATGCTTTTTGCAAAGAATGGCTAGAGGAAAATCAACCCTCAAAAGTTTGCAGCCTTTATGTTTCAACTGAACTTGTGATCAAGGTAAACTTAAAATTTGCTCACATATTCATGCAAAAATATAGGGTGTTTTTTCCCCCTTCCCTGTCATCCTTTAAATTAACTTGTGACAGGAGTGCAATTTTCCATTTGCAAAATGAATGAGTAAAGATAATTTTTCTATCAAATGTGCTCATAACCCTGCAAGAAATGTTAAATATTGGAACCGATGTGATAAACAAAGTTACTCCTATATTTTTTTCTCCATCTAAGATTCTGGAAGAGTCCAGAGATCTAAGTGTGAGGCCAATGATAACACCTAGAAGACACAGGGGGACACGGTGGCTCAGTGGCTAAGACGCTGAGCTGGTCGATCAGAAAAGGTCAGAAGTTCAGCTGTTCGAATCCCTAGCACCACGTAACGGAGTGAGCTCCTGTTATTTGTCCCAGCTTCTGCCAACCTAATGTCAAGTTTAAAGCCCTTAACCCAGGGGTGGGATGCAAATATTTTTTTCTACCAGTTCTGTGGGCTACCGGTTCTGTGGGCTAGGTGGGAGTGGTTAGGTAGGAGTGGCCATGTGACTGGGTGGGCATGGCTTCTTCTTTTTTTTTTTGAAGCACCTCTTGCACTCCATTTTTTTTTTTGCCTCCTGGGCCTAAGGAGTATGTTTTTGCTCCCAGGAGGGTTCCCTGAGGCCCAGGAGGCAAAAAAAATGGAGTATGGGGGACCGCACAGCACCCCCACATCCATTTTTGCCTCCCGGGCCACAGGGAAGGTTCCTGGGCAAAGCAGTAAGACAGCGAGGGGAATCCCGGCACAGCTGATCATCAGAACAGCTGATCATTGGGAGGAGAAAAAAAAGAAATACCAGTTCAGTTGAACCGGTAGCTGTTTTTTCTACTACCGGTTTGGCCGAATGGGTAGCATTTTTTACTACCGGTTCACTAAAACCGGTCCGAACCGGTAGAATACCACCACTGCCCTAACCCAAATACATCTTCCTGTATTTCTGAACCCAAACAACAGCTCACCTCTCAAATGTTAAAACTGGGCAGCTATTCTCATTACAAAAATAGGTTCCCAGGAAACCTAAACCTGTCGGTTCGGCCATCAAAAACATTAAGAAGGTCAAGGAATGAGGATGAATTGGAAACAGATCCTAGGACGGACCGTGATGGCGAACCTATGGCATGCGTGCCGGAAGTGGCACACAGAGCCATCGCTCCGGGCACTCCAGCCATTGCCCGTTGCTCTTCTGGGTTCCAGTGCATGCATGCATGCCAGCCAGCTGGTTTGCACATGCACAGGAGCACCAGAAACTGGAAGAGCAGCACGCCGGCCAGCTGGTCTTCCTGCACACATGCACACCAGAAACCAGAAGACCAGGTGGATGGCGTGCATGTGCGCGATGGAGCTGCTTTTACAGTTTCTGGTGCTCCCCCATGCACACGTGCCTGCTCCCATTTCAGCACTCGGTACCGAAAAGATTCACCAACACTGTCCTAGGAAGTGGGCAGGACCCTGGGAAAGCTCAAGAAAATTATTTATTTATTTATTAAATTAAAATTAAAATTTATTTATTAAATTTATATCCCGCCTCACTTCCCCCAACGGGGAACTTGAGGCAGCGTACAAAAAGATAAAAACAATTTCTATACAATGTAAAAACAAAAAAACTCATTCATATCAGTCCAGGGGGAAGGACAAGGTCTCAATGTCACGCACCCCGACAAAGCCAGGTCTTAATGGCTTTGCGGAAGGCAAGTAGATTTGGGATGGTTCTAATCTCCTCGGGGAGCATATTCCAAAGGGACGGTGCCGCTACAGAGAAGGCCCTAGCCCGTGGACCCGCCAGCCGACATTGCCTGGCCGACGGTATCCGGAGCAAGCCCTCCCTGTGAGATCTAACTGGGCTCTGGGAGGCATAAGGTAGCAGTAGGCGGTCTAGTAGGTACCCCCTCCTAAGCCATGAAGAGCTTGAAAAGTTGTCACTAGCACATTGAATTGCACCCGGAAGACCACTGGTAACCAATGCAGCTCACGGAGGATAGATGTTATATGGGCACGCCTAGGTGCACCCATGATCACTCGTGCGGCTGCATTCTGTACCAGCTGAAGTCTCCAAGTGCTCTTCAAGGGCAGCCCCATGTAGAGTGCATTGCAGTAATCCAATCGAGAGGTGATAAGGGCATGAGCAACCATGTGTAGAGCCCCCTGGTCCAGGAAGGGTCCCTAGAAAGAAACAGTGTTGTTCAAATATTTCCTTGTTCTTTCAAAACCCCGTTGTCTTTGTAATCCTGTCCCACTATCTTTTAGTTACACCCTAATGGCATTATTGATTTCTCTTTACTGTGTTATTATGTCTAATGTAATGCCTGCCTGCTCTATTCACTTTTAAAGATTGTCTAATTCGCATAATCCCATAAAAGAGGACCATAATTTCTCCCCTCTTTAAGGCCTATCTTTGCCTCTGGTGCTGTCAATAAACCAAGCTGTGCTTGGTTGCGTGTTGTGTGTCCCGTTCACCAATTTAAACAAACCCCTTTTAAGGGTGGGGGGAAACTTTCCTATCTCGTCCCAGTCATCTACTCAGTTCTGATGGTTGGATGGATTCGCTTTCATTATTTCAATTGACTCAGAGAATCAATGTTTCTGTTCAGAGAGTCAAATCAGGTCATTCCATCTGATTTCCTGGTTCGATTATAAAGGCCATGTGAATCGATACAACTCCTTGGAAACACCCGGTTCGGATTGATGAGAGGCTCTGAAGTATCAATCTGTTTCAGAAGATTTCAGCCAGAGATTCCGTCAAATACTCTTGAACCAAATCTGTCTCAAAGCTTGGCACATTTATTTAATATATTCATAGAACTAGACAATTTTGGTTAATCAATGATTTTCCACCATAACAATATTTGCCTTTTCCCCCCTTTTGAAGCTATAAAAAAGTTTGATTGGCTACAGGGATTCCTAGTAATTTTAATCCTTCCTTCCTTCCTTCCCTCCTTTTCTTCCCTCTCCTTCCTTCTCCTTCCTTCCTTCCTTCCTTCCTTCCTTCCTTCCTTCCTTTTCTAACAAGTATAACTGTTTCAAGCTAACATATGTAAATGAGACATCCCAAAGGTGCTTTTTTTCAGGAGGCAACTGGACTTTCTTGTTTTTTCTTTGAAGACGTTCACTTATCATCCAAGAAGCTTCTTCAGCTCTGATAATTGAAGAACTTCTTCAGAGCTGAAGAAGCTTCTTGGATCAGAAACAAAACATCTTCAAAGAAAAACCAGAAAGGCTAGTTGCCTCTTGGAAAAGCATCTTTGGGACAACCATGACCTGGACGACTGAGAACATTCATAGACATTTAGCAATATGTAAATAAGAGTATGTTGCAGAAATTGAAAACATGAGTGATCAAACTGACACTGATTCAGAGGGTTTCTGCCTCGATTCTGCCTGGAAAATTAGAATATAAAATTTAGAATTGAAGAAGTAATCACGCAGCATGAAAGAAATCATGCACATTTAAAGTGTTTAATTACTTAGAAATAATACATTTTCCAAGCCATTTTTTTTTTTTCCAAAGGGCAAATTCTTTGGCTAATCTGATGATGCAAAATGTAATCCAATTATTAACCAGCAATAAATACAGAAAATTACAACACACCAGAGCTAAGCATGGCAGAAAAACAATCCAAGAAATGCAAGGTAATCAACATAACAATCCAAACAGCGATGAATTCAAAACCACATTAAAAAAATAGCTTCACAATGGAGACAAGAAGAAAAGTTTACAACTGAGCTGTGGTGGCCCAGTGATCAGCCTGGCACAAAATTGCAGTCTGACTCTGCCCACTCCCAGGAGTTCAATCCTGACCAGTTCAATGTTGACTCAGCCTTCCATCCTTTCAAGGTGGGTAAAATGAGGACCCAGATTGTTGGGATCTCAGTCTGTAAACCACTTAGAGAGAGCTATAAAGCACTGTGGAACTGTATATAAGTTTAACTTCTATTGCTATTGCTATTACAATCCTGGATATCTTAGGTTACTCTTAGACTGATTAGCTATGTTGGCTTTCTGCAACACAAATAATCTTACAGCATCTTAAAGTCTTCATACATTTGTTGTGACATCAAGTTTCACAGATTCTATCATAAGGGGTCAGCTGAGACCAGAAAGCCAATCTGGTCCTTCTTATGCAGGTAGATTTACAACCATTTGTTGAGGGACCATACAAAGTTACAACGTTACTGAAAAAGTGACTTGCTTACAACTGATTCACTTACAACAACCATCACATCATCCCCATGGTTACTTGATCAAAATTCAAGTGCTTAACAATTGGCATGTGTTTACAACAATTACACTTTGGCAATTTACACTTTTTTAAGTAAAAGTGTATCACCACAATGTTGGAAATGCAACATGGAGATAGGGACCTATTATCACATGTGGTGGAAATGCGTAAAAGCGAAAAAGTACTGGTGGAAAATAAAAGTATGGATGGAAGAGATGGTTAGCCAAAAAGTAGAGTTTAGACCAGAAATGTTCCTATTGGCAATTATAGATGAGAAATATAGTAAAGGAACAATATATTGAATGTTACATATTCAATTTAGTTTAGTTTAATTTAGCTTATTGTCATTGCACAATAAACTAAAATCAAACACCATCTTCAGTGCACATCATGACCATGAAAAAAAACACAAACACACAACCTTCACACTCCACACATTGAACCAAAAACCACCGATACTGCACCAACGCTGCACTATACAGTGGAATTCAACAGAGCTACTGCCCTGGGATAGAAGCTGTTTTTCAGCCTATTCGTCCTTGTTTTTATTGCCCTGTACTGCCTGCCAGATGGTAATAGTTCAAAAAAAGGGTGCCCTGGATGAGATGGTTCTTTGGGAATGTTTTGAAATTTCTTAAGGCAGCAGGAGCTATAAAGTTCTTCCAAAGAGGGGAGAAGGCACCAATAATCTTTTGGGCAATGATGTTAACCCTCTGGTGCACTGTCCTATCTGCCCCTGTGCAATTGGCAAACCATACACAGCTGCAGTAAGTTAAGATACTCTCTATGGTGCAGCAGTAGAAGGTCACCAGTAGTTTTCCATTCAGTTGTTGTTTTCTGAGAAGTCTCAGGTAGTATAATCTCTGCTGGGCCCTTTTCACCAGTGCTGCAATGTGAGCACCCCAGGTCAGGTCCTCTTGGCTTACTTATATAATAACTGCTGAGATTGGTGTATGTCCAAAACTGGAAGAATGAAGACACCCCTATAGAAAGCAAAATAATAAGGAAAATATTAGTCTGTGCAGAGATGGACAGACTAACTCTAGAAATTAAGGATTAGGGTGAGACAGAGTACTATGAAGTCTGGAGTAAAATATATCAATGGCTAGAGTCGAGGGGAATAAAATAAATTGTTGATACTTTATAGGAAGGAAAGTAAAAGTCTTGTAAATTAAAGAAAATGAAATATAAGGGACAAATATAATATGAATCTAAAGACTACAAAGGGGAAAAAGGAAATGGATAAGAAGCTAGGTTGTAAATTTGTATATAAATGTTATATGTGGAAATTTACCTGATACATCTAAGAATATAAAGGGCAAGACAGACTCCATGTTTGCTCTTAATATGAACTTTCAGAGATCAGAACATTTATATAACTTGTTATGAACGTGTTTACTCTGTTAAAGTTACGTAGAATTGCAAAATATCATGTCCTTGGCTTGATCTAAGATGCATAAAGGGTTAGGGTTGGCATTATAAAAGTTATTAATGAACTCTTGTGCAATCTTTTAAGTAGAAAACAGGAAATGTGATGATAAGTGGTGAAGTGGAGAAAGTTGGGAGATTTCCATTGATTTCTTATGAGAATCTCTGTAATTTCTATGTGTGCAAAATAGGAAGTGTTATGTAACCGTTTATACGTGAGAATCCTATATAAGGGTGTATTTACTGGAAGGGGGTGTCTCCTTTCTCTCAAACTGTGGTCTGGGAGATCGGGGGTCGATATTGCAATATCTGTTAAATAAAGCCTGTTATGGATTCTGATTATCACAGTCTGTTGTTTTATTTTTATGGTAATCTCACAATCAATGTACATAAATGTATATAAATGCAAAGAAATATGTAACTAGCACTATATCAACAACATTAGGGAAAAGGAAAACTTAATTGTTATATTTATTTCTATGCTAGAGTATGTATGGCCAAAGTGAAGGCCAAGAAATTTGCACTGAGTTCAACTGTTTTTAATGTTTATTTAATAAAAAATTTTAAAATTCAAATGCTTAACAATTGGCATTTGTTTACAACAATTACAGCTTTTCAGGCTCACCTGATGGCCACTTGCCATCTTCTCAGTCAGCTTCCCACAAGCAAAGTCAAAGGAGAGGGAGCTGATTAGTTTAATGACTATGTGATTCACCTAACTGCAGGGATTGCTTAACAACCATGGCAAAAAAAGTGTTGTAAAATTGGGCATGGCTCACTTAACCACCACTTTGCTTAAGGATGGAAATTGTGGTACCAATTGTGGCCATAAGTGAAGGATCATCTATATGTGAAATAAAGATACAGGTTTGATTGCAAACACCTTTTTTCGATTACTGTTTTAACAGCTAGAGGATATTTAATGTACTAAATCATTCAGGCAGATTTTTTTTTAGAGGATTATACATAGAAAAATCTAATTTCGTAAGGAAGCCAAGCAAGGAAGAAGAAGAAGGTGTGATTTCCCCCGTCCCTGTACCCATAAATAAAACATTCTCATCCAATACTAAACCAAGTGGGGGGGAAAACATGGCAATATTGATCTCATAAATATGGAACTATCTATTTAATCATATAAATAACCTTTGTATTTTGGGTGGCAAGACGATTTTTATTGCCCAAAATAAGTTGCCATCTCTAAGCAGAGGCCAGGTGTCAGGATATAATCGCCTCTTGGGAACTCAATCCTGAGGCTGCATTTCATTCCATTGTGAGCAAGACTCCTAGAATATTCACTCTTTAAAACAGCATAAAGTACTTGCTAGCTCAAACTTATTTAGGGATGCAGTACCAGGATCATCATTGCGCAAAAATCAGGAATTACTAGCATCCATCTATAACTTAGGGGATGAGCCTCCCTTGTGTATCTACTGAATTCCAGGAATATAGATCTTAAATGTACAGGAAGTATAGTACACAAAGGAAAGATAGATTGTCTACTAGCTAGATACCTAGATAATAAGTCTATTTATGAGTCCTTATTTGTGAGTAGCTTTTTCTGGTTAGTCAACCTCTTTTTTTTCTTTTTACAACCCTGTGGTCCCTTTTAATTAGGGGTGGGTGAAGTTGGACTGACTGAGTGGAGCTGAGCATTTACTGGCCAGATGCCTTTCCTGACACCTACACAGAGTTCACAGTACATATTTTTTTTCTTTGCACCCTGAGAGAGAAACATATTCTGCTATCTAGGATCAAACTCTCAGCCTTCTGAGTGGGAGGTGAGCTCCTCTGGTTAGTCAAGCTCTATTCTGCTGATTCTGGGAATGACAATTGACTGGAGCATAAAGAGGAGTTTTGTGGGAATAATGTTTGGTTTTTGCCTAGGTAAACCAACAAATGAATTCCACCACTCTACTCCCAACCCAGAATTTCTTTGTGTATCATTTACCTGAATTTCAGTATTGGTCTGTAGTAAACCTCGTATCTCTCCTTTGTTCACTATTAACAATCTACTCAGTTAAATGGCTTATGACAGAGAGTAGGAAACTGATACATGTATATATATATACACATTTAACAAACCCATAATCCCTTGTGGGGTGGAGTCTGGGCAACCAAATGGAGCTAACAGAGTTTTTTAATGGCTGGATGCCCTTCCTGTCACCAATTTTATTCAGTAGATGTAGTCTCATTGTGCTCAGAGAGAGAAATATTTGTCTCTACTTAGGATCAAACTCACAGCCTTCTGATTGTGAGGTGGGAATTCCACCTGTAGGCCACTGCACAACTCCATACAGATTCAGATACAGATACAGGTACATATACATATACATATACATATACATATACATATACATACATACATATACATACATACATATACATACATATATACAAGTATATATACATGCAGTAAAAAAGCTGGAACACACTTCCTCACTAGTCCAACATATGAAAGCCACAGGTCATACCATTGACTTCAATGGCACCAAAATCCTAGCTACTATAGAAAACCCCAGCTACAGAATCATCAGAGAAGCCATAGAAATTGATAAAAGACCTAATAGTATGAATAGAAGAGATGACTCCACCAGACTGTCAATCATCTGGAAGTCTGCACTCACAAACAAAAGAATCTCTATACCACAATCCAAACAAACACCTGGACACAAACAGACCCCCCCCCCCAATACCTCCAACCCAAACACGCCCCAGCCAGCTACCCAAACAAAACCTAGCTTCCTAATAAACGATTGTCGGCCATTCACAAGAAACCAAGCTGCACTAAAAAAAAAACCCAATACATGAAACACAATGTTGCCAGCTAATCAAGAACACAGCAACTCGAAGACCAATAAACACAGACCTAAACTCCCAGCCAATCAGGATGAAGAAAAAACCATTCAAATAAAGCACAAAGCCAGCACCAAATTCAAACAGAAATGGCTGCTTAAGCCTGACACACATGATTAGGAAAAAACCCAATGCACAAGCCTGAGGATGGCAGATGAGATTCTGCCGAAATGTCGCTATAACTTTAAAAGCCCAACTATTAAGACGTGGGAAAATACCCGAAGAAACCTAAATACCATACATACATATACATATACATATACATATACACACACAGCCATAGAGCTTCCTAAAACTATCCTAATGAAACCAAGTAGCCATTTTCCAAATAATGGCAGCACAATTTTCTACCAGTTTTCAGCAGGAAAGGAAAGGAAATGGACGTATCTACCAACCTGCCATTTCAGAGGAGTTTATGCTGCCTGGGAATACAACGGTACCTGGAGAGAATCACACTGAGTCACACTGAGGAGCATCTTAGTTAAGCACTTGAACAGATTGTCAGACAAGGAGCTCTCCCAGGTCCTGAAACATCTCTTCCACTACAGTATTTTAGGGATGGGCAGTATTTTAGGGATGGGTATTCAGCAAGATGCACTGGCAAATTCCTTTTGTTGCACAGTGACACTGGATCCCTTTTCAGCTTTTGCATGATCAAGCATGAAAAAATTCTCTAAAGATTTATCTTCCTTTTTAACCTCCTCTTCTTCATCATCATCCTTCCCCTTCCCCTTCTCCCTGTACTTCTCTTCCTCCTTCCCCTTCTTCTTCTATTTCTCCTTCTCCCTCTCTCTCCTTCTCCTTCCTCTTCCTCTTTCTCTTCCCCTTCTCCCTCCCCTTGTCCCTTGCCCTCGCCCTCCTTCGCCTTCCCCTTCTCCTCTGTTGGTCTAACTCATGCCGTACCACATGCACTGATCTGTTCCTAACAAAGAACAAGTTAGAATATGTTGCCTAGTCCAACACACTGGGAGGTCTCTAAATCAGCATTTATTGCTTTCCATGCTGTTAAAAAAACAACCGCTTCTACTTGATATCTATTCCCCAATGTGGTTACGCAGAGAACATCCAGCACCCTCCCACTGTATTTTCCTTTCATTCTGATTAACTACAATTCTCCAGATGGGTAAAGGAGGTTTTTTTGGTGAGGATATGGAATTTATTTATTGTAATAGGCTTCAAGCAACCCATGATAATCCAGCAGCCTTTGTTCAATCACAGGTCAATTGTTCTTTTTTTTCAGTGGAACATTCATTTTAAACATGAAAAGTAATATTTTTATTTTCATGAAGGCAGCATTCTATTTTTCTATTGACCTCCATCTAACCTTCATGCAAAGTTTTGTTCTCCCAACTTCCTACACCAGAGATTTGAAGAGTTTGCACTATAGTTTACTGACTTGCCCCTGTGTTCACTATTTTCCTACCTGCTTCCCACTTCACCCTCGGGGATCTGCTCCACTTTTTGATTTGTATTGCTTTCACTCAGCCACTATTGAATATTTTTCTCTTTGCATTTCAAAATTCTCATCTACTCTTCAGAAAGTCATTCGCCATCCTCTCCTGACTCATTCCAACTGCCATTTTTCATAACCAAAATGATAAATTGAACCATCTTCCATCTGAGTTTGAAGGAAGAAAGGGAAACAGATGTTACAGACAGGGATGTACAGGTTTTCTGTTGGGATAAAAATTTACCAGTAAATTTATGCTGGAACCAAACATGTACACAATCTGATGGATTAATTTCATCCTGCATTTGGTAGGCTTTCGTAGTATGGAGTTTTTGTTTTGTTTTGTTTTGCAATGTTAATGTAGTTTCTCCACCTGTGAGGTTTCTGAAGTTACTTAAGACTTTCGGAGATATGAGAATTAAGAATATAAAAGTTATATCTTGGTATGTAAGCCAGCAGTGATTAAATTGCTTAAAGAGGATGAAAGGGAAATCATCTCTCTTACATAAGAAGCTCTCAATAGGCTTCATGTAATCTAACTCCTTAATATTTGTTCTGACAATGTATTTGTCCTATATTGGCATCATATGCTTCACACACACACACACACACACACAAACACACACACGAAGGGACTTGTGGTGCCAAAAAATGCTGAAAAAGGTTGTTAAATATGCTCCTTGCAATGATGTTACCTGTGTTTAATGCAAATGTAAATGAAAAGTAAGTTAAACCCAATTTAATTTTTGTCCTGGACCCTTCCATCTCTTACTTTTGACTATGTTTATCCAAAAATTGAGATGTGGTGGCCCAGTGGCCTAATAATGCTGGAGACGGCCTCAGCTCCGACGGGTTGAGTCCTAGAACTGCCTACTAGCAAGGTCAGTTCCTAACATTCACCTCAGCTTCTGTCTGCCTGGCAGTTCGGAAGCATGTTTTATGCAAGTAGATAAATAGTTACTACTTTGGTGGGAAGAAAAGCTGGTGTTCTGTGCAGGCAATCAGATTCCTGATGGTTCTGAACCTTCCTGTTGTGGTGCCTATTTGCAAGGCAGCTCTGGGAAGGGAGTGGGCTTTGGTGATGCTGCAGGAAGAGCCACTCGCTTTTCTCTCTGGTGCAAAGCTAACTCACCCTCTTGTGGTGCACCTTGGGAAGCATGTGTGTGTGTGTGTACCAAACAGAACTAGTATTTTGGCAAGCCAAACTACCATTCTGCAATAGCCTTGTGGTCTCACCACAACTGAGTGTATCCTTTTTATCATGCAGCATGTTCCCTCAGTGCCTTGGAACCAGATTGTGAAGCAGGAATAAATGGAAGTGAAAGTAGCAACAGACTGGAAGAATGGAATGCTATAAATGGTAAACTGTCATTTAAAGGAAATTGTTAAACTGGAGCCATGAAAGCTGAGCTGAATTCAAGAACTGACCTACTTCAAGGAGCAAGCTCACCTATTGGATTGTAATAAAAGAGGTGACATTCTTGGCTGCTTACATCCCCTACAATTCCTCCATCTTTCATCATCGACACAACTGAGTGTCGACAGGAAAATTTTGTCTTTTTTATACCCTAAGGATGGAATAGAGGTAGGTGGTTTTAGGCATATGTTCATTTCTACATTCTCCCAGGCCTTAAATGCATAATTTCCAAATTCCTCTTTCACTCCTCAAACCATCCCAACTCCCCTTGCATGGAAAAAATAATAATAAAAGCCCAGACTGAAATCAGGTTGAAAAAATAATACATTTGGATTTAAATAATTGGTTCCTTAAGTTCTTGGGCCACCACCTCAATTTTAGTAGTAACCAATATGCAGAGAAATGAACCAGAACATTTCAGCCATGCTGTTTCTTTGGAGGATGCATCAGATGACAGAAACAGATTCCCAAAAATTTGGAGATGGAATTAGAGACTCCGCTTTCTTCAAAGTGCCACTTCTTCAAAGTGTCCACCTGTGGGCAAAGCTGCTGGAGTTCGCCTTCCTAAGGGTCCGGAGGCTTCCCCTGGGCCTCTGGGAGGGCAAAAAATGGCCTCCCCTGGGCTCTGAAGGCCCACTGGAAGCCAGAAACAGGCCCATTTCTGGACTTCTAGAAGGCCCATTTTCTCCTTCCCATAGCTTCTGCTCGGATCCTGCACTTACCTGCATCTTGTGGAGACTCCTGGGAGGGGAGAGTTGGGCAGGGCCAGCTGTTCAGTTGAAATACTGGTTCAGTGAACCAGATGAAAACTTCACATCTGGTTCTCCTGAACTGGTCCGAACCGGTAGAATCCCACCCCTGGACTGCCCCCATCTCTTTTGTGGGTGATCCTGTTCTAATCTCTTAGATCTTCCTACTAGCAAAACTCCTGATCTGATTAGATAAATCTATTTGAAACTTGAGTCAGATTCTTATTCTTACAAAGAACCTTGAGATTCCAAGATCAAAGGTTTTGGGATATGAGCAAAGTTACTTCCGTTACATTTTATTCTACAAGAAAGGATTTTGCTTATTATCTACAAGGCTTCTTTGAAGGTGCCTGCAATTGGAGCAGCAAAGGAAATGAGACTAAACCAGGAGCAGCAGATAGCTTTAGCTGTTATTTATTTATTTATTTATTTATTTATTTATTTATTTATTTATTCGACTTGTATGCCGCCCTACTCCCTAAGGACTCAGGGCGGCGAACATTAAAAAAGAAAAAATTTACAATAAAAGAGAATTAAACAAATAAGCAAGCCGAATACAATTAAAATTTAAAATTAAAACTTGAACTTACACATGGGCCTTGATGGGGAGAAACTGACTCAATTCTATCCTACTATGACTGAGTGGTTGTGGTTATTGGGACTATCTAGAACGAGTCTTTTTTGTCTTTACTCTTGGATGGGATTGTACTTTCCCATTATGCCCAAGTGGACTCCTTCTTTGTGAGTTGCTCTGGTTGCCAGTGTACTTCTGGGTGTGATTCAAGGTGCTGATTATTATGCTTAAACCCTCCAAAGCATAGGGTCAGGTTATTTAGAGATATCCTATCTCCCATGGTATAAGAGATTACCAGGCTGAGCCTGAGGGAGGGGTCAAACACCTCATAAGTCACGAGTCCCTGTGCACCCACAAGAGATCTAAGTCCAGCCCAACCTGAATGCCTTTCTTATCTCCCACTTATTTCCCTTGATGGTTAGTTGGTCAGATTCTTGTAGAGAACTTAAGCTTGCAATAAACCTTTATACTCATTTGAACAGTCTGAACTGCCTGATTTTCCCAGCACTTGGGGTTTCTGCCAGCTATTACAAGCCAATAGAGTTGGAACACTCTGAATCCCTTCAATTAAATAGCATCACCTAGGATGCACCCCATCCTAGGGATGTGGGGGCTCAGTGGCTAAGACGCTGAGCTTGTCGATCAGAAAGGTCAGCAGTTTGGTGGTTCGAATCCCTACACCACGCCATGGAGGGAGCTCCCGTTCTTTGTCCCAGCTTCTTCCAACCTAGCAGTTTGAAAGCACGTAAAAAAAATGCAAGTAGAAAAATAGGGACCCCTTTGGTGGGAAGGCAACAGCGTTTCGTGTGCCTGACATGCAGCCTCCCCCCTACCAGGATTCTTCCTAGAAGACAAACATCAGAATTACATCCCATTTATTTAGTTGCATGCTCCCCCACCAACCTTTTTGGGGTTCCTAGTGTGGTAGATTCTTAACAGATGGGGAGCTGCTATATCAGTATGCCTCACCCATGAGGCCTCCTCCATAGGGTATCCCTCCCACTTGACAAGATATTGCAAACCCCCCTGCCTTTAACGAGAGTCCAAGATTTCTTCTATGTCATAATGGTCATCTCAGACAGGTCCCGGACCCTTAAACCTGGGTTCCAATCTTGTCATGTCTGTGGGTTTTAAGAGGTTACTATGGAACACTGGGTGTATCCTTTTAAATTGTGATGGCGGTTTAAGTCGATACGTAACGGGGTTAATTGTTTGGGTTATCTGGAAGGGACCAATAAACTTTGGACCCAGTTTTTTACAAGTGACCCCAAGATTAATACATTTAGTTGACTAATATACCTAATCCCTGATTGAGAACCTAGGTGACTCTGCTTGATATAAGCCACAGCCCATTCGTTGGCTTCACCTACTAACAAACTTGTTACAGCCACTACCATGGCCCAATGAGATGGGTAATAGTGTCCATATAGGTCTAGTTGATTTATTACCTGTCCCGAGAACACAGCCACTCGATCTGCACTCCCATCAAATGATGCCATTAAGAGGGGGGGTCCCCACCCACCCTGAACTGCCCCCACCCCATCAAACTTCTGATATTACGAGGCATCATATTAGAAGAACTCCGACCACCTCTCTCTGTAAATGGCCCTTGAGTCCACTCATAGAGGTCAGACAATTTAGGGTCTTCACATTTCTTCTCATGGCTCTCCATACATGTAACCTTGGCCCCTTTTCCTATATCTGATCTCCTAGACACTAGCTCCGAACGGTCCAATCTGATGCCCAATTTTATATCTGGTAATGTTCTGACCCACACCCTTTTCCAACAAATCAAACATAATCCAAAGGGAACAGAAACTTTTCAATGCTCCTGCAAAATAATTGGCTGTGATAAGCACAAGCCTTGCCAAACTGTGAGAGACTTGCCAAAAGATAACAGACAAGAAATAATTTGCAATACAAGAATCTTCAAATACAAACTCAGGATACTGGAATGTCCATGAGGCAGGAGTTTCAAAACGTCTTTGCCTTCTGCAAAGAACATTCGTTTCACAGCTGGCTTTTATCTTCTTGAAGGAGGGGCCATTACGGTGCAGCCTTACTCCCGAGTCGCCTGTGCTGCTGCAGCTGCTCTTTCCTGTGAGCAACCTTGCGTGCACGTGCACTCCTCGGGAACCTCCTCATCGCTGCTGCCAGTCCCCACAATTTCTGAAGGCAGCAGTCCACACCCTGATGGTCCTGGCCCCTCATCTGAGTCCTGGCTCTCATCCATCTGCACCTGTTACCACAACAGGTAATCCCATAGGACTAGAACTGTATGGGGAGTCTCGAACTGGTGTATTACTGCACCTTTGATCCCACTCCTCCTTGCCAGGGGATGACATGTTTCCTAAAGTAATATCTCCAAATTGCCTCCTAAATATCTCCAAAGTTTCACTACTTGGGGCTGTCCACTGACTTTCCTCAAGCTCAGGCCACCTTCACACTTTCCAGTCTGGGGTATGTACCCTTTGTTGCTTGGGCACTTCCCCATCCCCTTTCTCCAGTCCCTTTTTTCCCCCATGGCTCACTGAGCCTATCTTCTTTCCTTTTAGGTTTCACTACAGGTTGGGAAATCATAGGCATTAACTCTCCTTCTTCTTCCCTCTGTTGCTTGCCATGTTCTGCCTCTTCCTTCGCTTTCGGTTTAATCACAGCCAGCTGGCCACCGAGGCTGGTCTCACCTCCTTCATCGATGATCTGCTGTTGTTCAGTATCTTGCACCACCTTCCCTGCCGCTTCAGCCTCCTCCCCTTCCAAATTCCATTCCGGTTCACCTCCCTCTGCCATGTCTTCAACAAACAGCAGACCTCCCACAAAGCAGAAGAAAAAAAATGTGAGAGTTATCTTTTATGTCAGCTTCGCTGGGTAGTTGAAGAGTTTACACTGACAAACCTCAGTACTCACAATTCAAGGATGTCGTAATCAGGGTTTATTTCTTCAGTCACTCTCACAATGATCACCAAAAAGCAACATTGGAACAATCCCAAGTCAAGATAAGGCTGAGAGCTACTGTCTCTCAACGTTCACTATAGCTGCTGGACAGCCTCCACCCCTTCAACCTACACCCGCCCTTCTTCCCCCACGCCTCCACCCTTCAACTACTTACGCCTAAACAATCCCACCCCTACACCACACAAGACCGTGTCGGTACTCTAACACCAGAAATGTTACAGTTACTATCTGTCCAAATAAACAGACAGCCACCATTTCCATCCCCCTCTTAGCCTGATCACAAAGTCTGTCTATGTATAAACAGTTGTAGGCCAAACAGCTAAGAGTCTTCCACATAGCTCTGTGCAGCCGTGACATAAATTGTAGCTTCTTTTCATCCAGGACAGACACTTCCTATTCCAACCAAGTTCTCGGCAGCTGCCATGCTCACAGACACATGAAGTGGCTGCCCAGACAATCGGCTAATAGGGCGGAGTGTCAGGGCAACATGCCACACAGCGACTGGTAAAGTGTCAGGCTGCAAGGGTTCCATCGCGAGCCCGACAGTCTGGTTTGGTTCTGCAACCCAACAAGACAGACACAGACTTCAGAGAGTAATTAGGACTGCAGAAGAAACAATTACTACCAACCTGCCTTCCATGGAGGACCTGTCTACTGCACGAGTCAAAAAGAGGGCTGTGAAAGTATCTACAGACCCCTCACATCCTGGACGTAAACTGTTTCAACTCCTACCCTCAAAACAATGCTATAGGGCACTGCACACCAGAACAACTAGACATAAGGAGAGTTTTTCCCCTATTTAAGGGAGCGGCTCCTGCCGACATCGAATGCCAACCGCCCTGTGCGAGCACATAGGCAAGGACTCCTTGGGGTCCCATCGGCTGGCCAATGCCGGCTGGCGGTCCCCCGATGACGAGCCTATTCTATAGCGGCCCCAGACCTCTGGAACCAACTTCCCTGGAGCTCCGTCTGGCCCCTGACCTCCGCACCTTCCGCCATGACTTGAAGACCTGTTTGTTTAACCAATCCGGGTTGTGATTTTCTGGGACGGGATGGTTTTTATGGGATAGTTTTAAGGGATATTTTTATGGGTGTATTTGTAATTGTAATGGGGCTTATTTAGTTTAATCTGCTTTTAAATTATTTATTGTTGCTGTTGTTTTATTTGTAAGCCTTGAGTCTTGGAGATGGGGCGCATATAAGTCCCATTAATAAATAAATAAATAAATAAATAAATAAATAAATAAATAAATAAAGCCATCACTCTGCTAAACAAATAATTCCCTCAACACTGTCCAACTATTTACAAAGTCTGCACTACTATTACTGTTAATCTTCTCATCACTCCTTATCACCCATCCCCTCCCACTTGTGACTGTATGACTGTAACTTTGTCGCTTGTATCCTTACGATTTATATGGACTGTTTCCTAGTATGGTTCAATTGCTTATTGTACCCTATGACTATCATGAAGGGTTGTCCCTGATGATTCTTGACTCTTGATGAATGCATCTTTTCTCTTATGTACACTGAGAGCATTTGCACCAAAGACAAATCACATTTGGCCAATAAAGAATTCTACTCTACTCTACTCTATTCTATTCTTCATTCCAATATTCTACTCTACTCTACTCTACTCTACTCTACTCTACTCTACTCTATTCTATTCTTCATTCCAATATTCTACTCTACTCTACTCTACTCTACTCTACTCTACTCTACTCTATTCTATTCTTCATTCCAATATTCTATTCTACTCTACTCTACTCTTCTCTACTCTATTCTATTCTTCCTTCCAATATTCTATTCTATTCTATTCTATTCTATTCTATTCTATTCTATTCTTTACCCCTGCTTTTTCCCTCTGTAGGGCAGCTGTGCTGTGCAGTACCAGGCTCCATATGGTGGGTGTTTTTTCAGACCATTTAGCCCTAAAGAATGTGGCTCACAGAGTAGCAATATTGCAACAGTGGCAGCCTCCCACAGCAGCACAATGCAGGGAATGAGGAAATGGAAACAGTGGCAAGAAGGAGCATTAGCACTAATGGATTGCAGTGAGGTTGTGCTCTAACCTCAGCTTGGCTGGCAGCCCGATTCCGCTTTGAAACTCAGCAGGCTTTCAGCATGAAAGAGTTGACAGCCGAGAAGAGACGGGACTTTGCTTTTGCTTCACGCTGAGGTGGCTTATTAATTATGCAGATTCCCAGGCAGTTTACTCTGTGCAGGTAATATTGAAAAGTATGCTTTTCTACATTAGTAATGAAGAAGGATGGAGGGAAGAAAAAAGAGAGAGAGAGAATGAGAGGGAGACAGGAGAGAGAAGAGAAGAGAAGAGAGAAAGAAAGAAAGAACAAAAGAAAGAAGGAAGGAAGGAAGGAAAGAAAGAAGGAAGGAAAGAAAGAAGGAAGGAAGGAAGGAAGGAAAGAAAGAAAGAAAGAAAGAAAGAAAGAAAGAAAGAGAAAGAAAGAAGGAAGGAAGGAAGGAAAGAAAGAAGGAAGGAAAGAAAGAAAGAAGGAAGGAAGGAAGGAAGGAAAGAAAGAAAGAAAGAAAGAAAGAAAGAAAGAAAGAAAGAAAGAAAGAAAGAAAGAAAGAAAGAAAGAAAGAAGACAGAGGGAAGAAGTTTAGGTTTAAGTTTAGGTTTAGTTCTGGATTTGGTCCATTCTTTTTTTAAATAATTTTTATTGAACTCTATTTTTATTGAATTCTATTCTTGAAGGTTTTGAACAGAATAAGATTAGAGATGCCATTGTCAACGTTCCAACTGATGAACCCAACCAAAGCAAGCATGGCTGACATGGTCCAATCTCTTAATGCAAAACTTTGTTGAGTAAATCATATCGGCAAAGATGAGGGCGGAACCAGATCCAACTGTTTCCCATGCAATGCCACATAGTTAAAGTTCAGGTTCTCCCTCCCCTTATTAGACCAGGTCACATTGTCCTGGTATTGTTCTGAGAAAGTCTTTTGACTCTGCTAAATACCTGCCAAAGTGTCCTTGGTTCTCACAGCTGGCATCTTGATGTCTGGAACATAAGTTCTATCTCCCCCTTCCCTCCCTCTGTAGTTTGTTGGCAAAGCTGAGAAGCAATAATACTTGCAAAATTGTCTTTCGAAGCTTGACAGCCATCCTCTGAAGTGGAGGTATCCAACCTTGGCAACTTTAAGACTTGTGGACTTCAATTCCCAGAATTCCCCAGTAGTCCACAAGTCTTAAAGGTGCCAAGATTGGACATTCCTGCTCTCCTTTGGACAAGATGAGGAAACAGCATCTACTAAACAGGGACCTGTGATATGCAGGTCAAAAGTGACACACAATGCATTTTGTCTGACACATCAGTGTTCACCAACACCAGAGAAAAACTATTCTTTTTTTTAAATTCACACAAGAATTTTAATAAAACTATATAAAATACAACTGTAAACAACAAACAATAAACACAATTTAAAGTGCAATGGTAATTATAACTCTATAATGTTGTCATTTTGTTACTTAGTAAAAGTAGAACCAATTATATCCTCCAAAAATTGGCAAAAAAATATATCCATATTGTACAAGACTTGGCTGCTCAACTAAGTAAAAGACAATTCTAATCTTTCTATAAGATGTAGAATACAAAACCTCACCAGGATGTATTTCAACCTTGATCAAGCAAGCCAACTTCATATTCCTTCCTTTTACTTTGAGCAATCTTATCTCAATAATTAATGTTATAAAACTTGTTTACTTTACTTTTTTTTTTCTTTGAGCCTTCTAAAATTCTTCAAAACTTTTAACAACTTCTTTTGTAAATCCAATATAGGAAAATTACGCTTAGTTTGGGATTTGTATATCACTTTGGATTAAGACATCAGCCAGTTTCTTGTGTATGTCCAGTTTAACATCTTTTTTTCATGTCCTCTTCGTAGCATGCCCTGTTTTTGTGTGGTTTTCAGAAACTCTGGAGGCCGCATGAAAACATGGCCCTCTAGTAGAACCTGCCTAAGTCTAAGGACTAGGGCAGACATGATAGCAGAGTTCCAATATCTCAGGGACTGCCACAAGGAAGAGAGAGTCAACCGATTCTCCAAAGCAATTGAACACAAAAAAAGAAGCAATGGGTGGAAACTCATCAAGGAGAGAAGCAACTTAGAACTAAGGAGAAATTTCCTGACAGTGAGAACAATTAATCAGTGGAACAACTTGCCTCTGGAAGTTGTGAATTCTCCAACACTGGAAGTTTTTAAGAAGAGATTGGATGATTTGTCGGAGTGGTGTAGGGTTTTCTGCCTAAGCAGGGGGTTGGACTAGAAGACCTCCAAGGTCTCTTCTAACTCTGTTATTCTATTCTATTCTATTCTAAAATCTGGAAATTGCACAAGAGCATGTCCCATACTTTCACATTGCTTCCAAAACTCCATAAATATACCAAAACACCTTTCTGGTGGACACTTTCCTTCTTACATAAAAGAAAACTGATGTTCAATTTGATTTTGTACATGTATGGAAAACTAGCTTTACCTTGTTCTTTGCCTCAAGCGATCAGATGCCCTGGGCCACCTTAACAAGTTTTCTCAGGTAGTACTTATTTATAAAAAAAAAATACCCACAACCTTGATGGTTATATAAATATTTTAGAAATATATATACACCTGAGTAATAATTGAATTAGATAAGTATACACAGAATTTACTATTTATTAAAAAAAAATTATGGCTTTGTTTTGGTTGTTGTAGTTTCTCACTTAAAAAAAAACCATTCTATGTGTTTGTTTTTCTTGGGCGGGGCATGAGTTTTTTGTCATAATTATCATTGTGTTTGGGGTTTGTTTGTCCTTATTTAAAAAGCAATAAAATATATAAATAACCCATCTATGCCTTCAGATGAACTGGGTATTCAAAAAATAATGATGTGCCGAGATGGATAAATTAACCTTGATGTTAAAAGAGAGAGAGGAGACTGAGTACTATAAAATTTGGGGAAAATGGTATGACTGGATTGAACAAAGATAGTTAAAAGGCTGATGAATTAAGGATAAGCAATATACAAGTTAAATGTTTATAGTCGCATAAATTGTATATATTTGTAAATAATGCACAAAATAGCAGTATAAGAAAATTGTCGCAACTTGCTGGATTTAAGATATTTTTACTTTTTACTTGTTTTATATTTTTGTTTTTTAAAGTTATAAAAGATCAATAAAGCTTATATATATACATATATATATATATATATATGTAGGTCTTGGTGTATTCGGGTCTTGTCCCGTGTAAGATTGAGAATAGCTTGGCAACGTTTCGACGAAATCTCATCCGTCATCTTCAGGCTGGTGTCTTCAGCTTCGTTCTCCTGGAAGAAGTGTGTGATCGTGGCTGTTTTTCCCTTTAAAACTCTAGAGTTGGCTGTGTTGTTACTTCTTGATTGGTTTGTGGAGTTGATGTATGCAGATTGGATGGCTTTTTCCTGAGACCCTGTGTGGCTGAGGTGCTGGCTGTGTGTCTCTCAGCCTTTTGTGTTGTAACGACCTGGGTAATGGGCTGTGTGATGACCTTCTGAGTTCTATTGTTGTGACGTCCTGGGTGTGGTGCTGTAATCTCCTGGGTCGTTGTCTGTGTTGCAACCTCCTGATGTTTTGTGTTGTGATCTCCTGAGTTCTGTGATGTAGTATCCTGGGTGGAAGGCTGTGATGTGGCATTCTGGGCCTTGGTTTGGCTCCGAGTTTGACAAGACCCGAATACACCAAGACCTACATACCTTTACCCGTGAAAATCTACGAAAACAAATATATATATATATATATATATATATATATATATATATATAACATCTTTTTAGCTAGTGATGCCCAATGGACATTGTGTGTGGTCTTATCACAGTCCCTGAAGCTAATAAAGAAATGGTCAGATGCTTTTGAGTAAGGATCCCAAATCTATAGGATTTAATCTATATTCCCATGAGTTAACTTTTCAACTAATGTGAATTATTGCGGTGCTGACTTGCCAGAATGATGTAGTGTTGGGAGTATGGCTACAGCTGGGATAGCTTATTTTATTCAGTGACAGGGCTTTGGAGTATACTAAGGATAGGATGCTGGGAAAATTTTGCTGAACTCTAAATCCAATTCAGAATTAGAGCCTGGAGCAGCTATTTAAACACATAATTCTTCACAGAAACTTTTTATCTCACCAGCTATCCTGAGGGGCTATTGTAAGATGGTTGCTATAGAAGCAGTCAACATGTCCGCTTCAGGAAATATTGTTCTAAAACCACCTTTTCCTTCTTCTTTGCCTTCCTCATTTCTTCCTTCTCCTTCTTCATCTTCTCCTCTTTCTTCTCCTTCCCCTTCTGAATTTCTCCCTTCTCTTTCTCCTCTTCCTTGATACGTTTAAAGACATAATGGAGAAAGAAAGAAAGATACCATACGAAAATCCAGTGTCTCCAAGACTCTCAGTAGGGTGTGATTAAAACAGCCAGCAGCCTATGATGTCTCTCTTGGATGACTCCTCCAACTCTTCCTTGGAAGCCAGATCAAGGGAGAATGACCTCTCATTCCTGGCACATCATGAATGGAGTTAATTACTGACCCTGAATGGCCAGCAGAAAGAGAATTAGAGGCTTCAGAAGTGGACGGCTTGCAGGCCAGTGATGAGGAGGGGGAGGAGATGCCTGCTGTGGTAGATCTCAGAGCACGCCAGGCAAAGAAATGGAGGTCTGCCAGATTGCTCAGGAGGAGGCCCCACTCCTCTTGATGGGCTGCACCGGGAAAGCTATTTAGCATGGCATGAAGAGGGAGCCATTTCTGGGAACATGTGTGGGTCATGGCCATGTGTTGGTTCTCATTTCCTGCTGGACTTTTGAGACTCTGAACTTCTATAACCAGTGAGCTAAAGTGGATGTGCTTTTGATTTTTCCCTGGGGAGGGGCTTTATATTCGTTTATTGGACTTACTTATTTGAGCAGCAGTTTTAAGGACTAATTGGCCATTGCCCAGGGAATTAATCTGGGCTTGCTTATGGTGGGCTTGGTTTGGAAGAGTTCTAAAGCCGGGTGAAGAGAACTGCTGGGGAATACCAATAAAACTCTCCATAAACCACATGGATATTTATATGTGAGTGAGTGGGGCAGGACACAGGCACAACAGCCCCACCCCGAAGTCCTGCCCAGATTTATACAAGTAACACTACTGTATGGCATTTTCGGTGTGGTCTTTGAATTGAGCCCAACTTAGAGCAATAAAGGACCCTAAATATATGTTTTTCATCAGAAATCTTATTTATTCGTTGAAAACTATCCTTATTTTATGGCATGTTTTGGGACCTTTGGGTCAACCATTCCCAAGCCAACGTTCTAATATGTGTATGTGAGAGTTAGACTGCCTGAAGACTGCATCATGGAGGAATGTCTGGAAATTGTCTTTATTCAATAAGGACATCATTCGCAAAAGCTGGCTGGTAATTATGTCTATCTCTTCATTTTGATAATTAGTGTTAACACCACAATGCAGGCTCTGGGATTTGGATGTAATCACCTCATATCTAACATGTGCATGGCAATTACTCTGAGAAATAGCGAGACTAACAGAGAAAAATTATAATATTGCAAGGCAACTCCAACAGATTCTTTAGACATCCTTATTCTTTCCACCATTGCAATAAAAGTCAGCGATTGTGGATTCCTTCTGGAAATAAACTTGAACAAAATGATCTCCATAGTTAATTTGGCATCAATCTGGTTGAATTCCCTGCATCAGCCTGAATCTCCCAAATTAATCCCAGCTTGGTTATTCAGCTTGACCTGTAGGTAGGAGGTTTATCTGCATCTTAAAACATACAGCAGAGATAAATACAAACATTCTTGCAGATTGCTACGATGGCTCTGCAAACATTTCATAGACAGCCAAGACTGAAAGGATGCAAGAGAGGGCAGGATTTAATTTTGTGACCCATTTCTTCAATCCAGTTTAGCCATATTTATGAACATGAAAACAGTTTTTGGCTTTTATTGTTAATATTTATAGCACAGGTGAAAAAAGTGCAATTTTCCACTCGTGAAGGACTACACTTCCATCATTTTTGATTTGGCATGCTGGCTAGGCTTATGATAATGGAGACAGAGGTGGTATTCAGCAGGTTCTGACCAGTTCTGGAGAACCAGTAGTGGAAATTCGGAGTAGTTCAGAGAAGCGGCAAATCCCACCTCCGACTGACCCTGTCCCCATCTATTCTCTACCTCCCGAGTCCCAGCTGATCGGCTGGGTCTTCTTTGGTTGCCCTGCACAGGAGAACGGAGCTGGAAAGCAGGTTAGTGGGGTGGGGAGGGAATGGGATTTTGCAGTATCTTTCCCCTGCCATGCCCACCAAGTCATGCCCACAGAATCGATAGTAAAAATTTTTGAATCCCACCACTAAATGGAGACCCCAACAATATTTTGAAAGTCATATGTTCTGCACTTATAAGTGTCATCTACAGGGTAAGGAGCTGATCTATACTGAGAGAGATCCAAAATCTAAAGCCAAGTGGACTCCATGAGATTATTAACTAGGCTGCAAGGTCTAGAGGCGTCTAGGAAGTTTCATATCTAGTTGGACCACTTCACTTCTATTTCAAAACAGTTTATTTCAACCCACGGCTTTAAGTGGTCTGATTTTGGCCCTAAAGATCCCTTACAAATTTGCAGCTGATTTGTACTTTTTAATGTGGAAAAAAAAGAGGTGTATGATAAAAGAGGCATTGTGGATTTGCAAATCAGGGCCGATCCAATTTGCTGAATCAATCAAGAAAACCAAATTGATTCAGCGTTTTGATTTGTTTCTCCAATTTTATCTGGCAAGGCAGATAGTTTCAATTTCCTAGTAGGATTTAGAAAATGAACCTTTTACACATGCACAGTTGATCTAATTGCGGTGCATCATGATTCATTGCATCAAATCGTTGGAAGCTTCGTCAAATGGATTTCTTATAATGAGGTTTTGCACATCTTTAGAATTATTTACCTATCTGGGAAATAATCATGTAATATCCATAGTTATCGAATTCTGGGTGTTGACATCTATGCAGCTTAAAATGACTAAGTTTGGAAAACACTACCCAAGATTAAACAGAAACATTTAGAAACCTACCTAGCAATTGGTTCTATATTATTAAATTTCTCAGCTTAACAGTGTATAGATCTGGCTATCCAGCTGAATGGAACTTAATTTTCCAAAGCACCTGAAGGCCAGACAAGGAATAATGGATGGAAACTGAATAAGGAGAGATTCAACCTAGAAACAAGGAGGAATTTTCTGACAGTGAGAGCAATCAACCCATGGAACAGAAGTTGCCTTCAGAAGTTGTAGGAGCTTCATCACTGGAGGCTTTCAAGGAGAGACTGGACTGCCATCTGTCAGAAGTGGTGTAGGGTCTCCTGCTTGGGTGGGGGGATGGACTGGATGCCCTACAAGGTCCCTACAAGGGGGGGTGTAGCAGCTGGAGTTGCAGCTATGGTCTGGTTTCTGGACGGTGGTTGCCTTTTGTCTGTGGGGTGGGCTTGGGTTTGAGTCTGGTGAGGGAGATTGGTGGTGGCATCATGTGTTATTTTGGGTCCGGTGTTGGTTTTCATGGCTGGGACTCGTTTGTTGATTAGGGCTAGTTTCCAGATGTCTGGTAGGTGGGAAGTATCATCCCGTTTATTCATGTTATGGGGGTGTTTCTCTATTTCAATGGCTTCCCTAATTATTCTCTTGTTGAAATGTTCAGTGTTGGAGATGAGTTTGGATCCCTCAAAATCAATTTCATGTCCTGTGGCTTTAAGGTGCTGGAAAAGGGAGGAAGTTTTTTCTTCTTTTCTGACTGCGTTCTTGTATTCTGCGATGCGAGCATTTATTCTCCTATTGGTTTGTCCAATGTATGTGGCTGGGCAAATTTTGCATGGTATTTCATAAACTCCTTGGTTTTCTAGCTGGATCTTGTCTTTGGGGTTTCTTAAATCAGCAAAATTCTCCGCAAACACAATATCAGGACAGCCTTTGGCACTGACCAAAAAATAGCCAACATCTTAAGAAACCCCAAAGACAAGATCCAGCTAGAAAACCAAGAAGTTTATGAAATACCATGCAAAATTTGCAAAATTTGCCCAGCCACATACATTGTACATCTTCAGTGTACATTAGGACTTTGAAAATAAACACAAACAAATATCCTTCACATTCTTTACATCGAATTGGGAATCCCTGATATTGCATTCATATTGCACTATACAGTAGAATTCAAAAGAGCTACTGCCCTGGGATAGAAGCTGTTTTTCAGCCTATTTGTCCTTGTTTTTATTATCCTGTACCGTCTGCCAGATGGTAATAGTTCAATCAAAGGGTGCCCAGGATGAGATAGATCTTTGAGAATGTTTTGAACTTTCTTAAGGCAGAGGGAGCTATAAAGCTCTTCCAAAGCGGGGAGAGGGCAGCCAATGATCCTCTGGACAATGACGTTAACCCTCTGGAGTGCTGTCCTATCTGCCACTTTATTGGACAAGTCTTTGATTCCCAGTTTGGAAGACAGGCTAACTAAATTGTAAGAGTATAGTGAAATAATTCTATAAATTTTAAATTTACTTAGAACCTAGAACAATAATGTTGGAAGGGACCTCAACGGTCTTCTAATCTTCTTCTCAAGCAGGAGACCCTATGCAACTCAGATAAATGGTTATTCAGTCTCTTTTTGAAAGCCTCCAGTGACGAAGCACCCATAACTTCTGAAAGCAAGCTATTTCATGGATTGATTGCTCTAAATGGATTGATTGCTCTAAATTCTAAGGAATTTCTCCTTAGTTCTGGGTTGCTCCTCTCCTTGGGTAGTTTCCACCCATTGTTTCTTGTCTTGCCTTTTGGTGCTTTGGAAAATAGTTTGACCTTCTTGTCTTTGTAGGAGCCCCTCAAATATTGGAAGACTGCTATCATGTCTCCCCTAGTCCATCTTTTCATTAGATTAGACATATCCAATTCCTGTAACCGTTCTTCATTGGTTTTAGCCTCCTTTTTTAATTTAATTTTTATAGTAACAAGTAAATCCAATGAAGGGTTTAATTTTAATCGGAAATCTTTCTTAGTCTACAATCTTATGCACGGAATTGCACTACATCCAACTTTTTATTTGTAGAGTGCCTATTTTAATTCATCGCATAATTTATAATACAATATTGGTGGCATGTCCTATTTCTTAATTATCATTTTCTTTTAACGGTGGCCTGTGTTAATCAAGTACTTTTTATCGTGAAGCTTAATAGGGATAGGTGGATTTTGGTAAGAAAATTGGTAGAAAATACCTCATAATACCATAAGCTTCTTGTGATATGTTGGAATGTATTCGATTGATGCTATATCTGACTTGTTCTTTATCTACCCACATTTTGCTATATGACCCTGATTTACTTATCTGTATTAGCACTTCTTTCAGAAGGTATAATAAAGAAATGGAAACAAATCCTTTGAAAAATAGAGAGGAGGTAGGCTCGTTATACTTCCATTGGAAGGATTTGCTGTCCTTTTTCTGATTTCCCCAGCCTCAGGTTTGAGTCGCTCTGAATCGTGGTTTAACTGGGACAAGATTTTAAAATGAATCCTGCCTCCTCTCTCTCTCTCTCTCGCCTTCTGTGCAGCTAAAGTTACTTTAATTGCAAATATTCTTACAGATAATCTCAAAGGTGGGTTTTTTTTTCCCCCTGTTCAAAAGTCAACTGGACTGTTTTTTCCCTTGAGGTCAAAAAAGAAAACATTTCACTTCTCGTGCCAGAAGCTTCGTCAGTTCTGATGGTGGGTGGGTGGGAGGATGCAGTGGTGGGATTCAAATTTTTTTTTTTTACTACCAGTTCTGTGAGCAAGGCTTGGTGGGCGTGGCGGGGAAAGGATACTGCAAAATCCCCATTCCCTCCCCACCTCGCTAACCTGCTTTTCAGCTCTGTTCTCCTGTGCAGGGCAACCAAAGAAGACCCAGCCGATCAGCTGGGACTCGGGAGGCGGAGAAGAGATGGGGGCGGGGCCAGTCAGAGGTGATATTGCCGGTTCTCTGAACTACTCACAAGTTATTTATTTATTTATTTATTTATTTATTTATTTATTTATTTATTAATGAGACTTGTATGCCGCCCCATCTCCGAAGACTCGGGGTGGCTCACAGCTAAAACAACAAGAACAATAAATAATTAAAAAGAAATTAAACTAACAAGCCCCATTAAGATATAACTACATAAGTACATGATAAAACCATAATAAAAACCACCACCCCAAAGGGTCACAGCCCGCTTGGTTAAATAACCAGGTCTTCAATTCACGCAAGCAGGCAAGGAGATCAGGGGCCAGATGGAGTCCCAGGGGAAGCTGATTCCAGAGGTCAGGGGCCGCAACAGAGTAGGCTCGTCGTCGGGGGACCGCCAACCGGCATTGGCCAGCCGACGGGACCCCAATTTCCACTACCGGTTCTCCAGAACTG
This sequence comes from Naja naja, assembly GCA_009733165.1. Taxonomy (NCBI): domain Eukaryota; kingdom Metazoa; phylum Chordata; class Lepidosauria; order Squamata; family Elapidae; genus Naja; species Naja naja. The sequence goes on along the minus strand of CM019156.1, from coordinate 4,372,688 downwards.
GTCAGAACCTGCTGAATACCACCTCTGGGAGGATGGAAGGATAGTTTCTGATAAGGGGAGGAAGGAATGGAAGGATTGTATTTCTTTGCAGTCATCTGGTCGTTAGCACTCCCCCTGAGAGCTCTTGAGGCCCTTGGTGGTTTATCTGTGCCCTTATGGTCACCTGAATCAGAGTGCAATTGGTTGTGGATTCTTCCTGGAATTGTTGCGTAGGAGACTGGAGGTAGGTAGTATCTTATTCCTTCCCGTCAATTGAGAGAGGGGTGCTCAATTCTAACATAGGTGGATTCTTTTACTCCTCTTTCAGACCAATGGTCCCCTCTATCCATGCTGCCTTTTGAAGAAGATGGAAAAAAAACTTTGAGACTACTACGACCTGGGTAACTGAGAATCTCCACAGAGAATCTTGCAAATATTTTTTTTTCCTTCTCAAATTCTAGCAGCCTATCCACGGGTTGTTGTATAACAAATGAATTCAACCTCTTTCTTTTGCAGAAAATTGAGGCCTGAAGGAAAACCTTTATGGGGTAGATTAAAATAAATAGCTTTAAGTTATTTTAAATTGGCATTCCAATTTGGGATCCCTTCGGGGAAATTGACTGCAACTTCTGTAGTTCTGACCTGGTGCGGCCAATGTCCTTCGAGCCCATCAGTTGGGAGATGTGGCTTTTTTCAAAATAAAGGTAAAAAGTAAAGGTCCCCCTCCTTGCACATCCGTGCTAGTCATTTTCGGCTCTAGGGGACGGTGTTCATCTCCGTTTCAAAGCTGAAGTGCCAGTGCTGTTCGAAGGCGTCTCCGTGGTCATGTGGCTGGCATGCTAAATGCCTTTGAAGGCACACAGAACCTTCCCACCAAAGTGGTCCCTATTTTTCTACTTGCCTTTTTTACATGCTTTTGAACTGCTAGGTTGGCAGAAGCTAGGACAAGTAACAGGAGCTCACTCCGTTATGTGGCACTGGGGATTCGAACCATCGAACTGCCGACCTTTCTGATCGACAAGCTCAGCATCTTAGCTCCTGAGCCACCTCTTCCCTTTTTTCAAAATTATTATTATTATTATTACATTTATTGTCAGAGTACAACATGCATACAATGAGATTGGCTGAGCCTCCCTTCGTGCACCCACACCCACACAACTCACAGTGAGGACAGAAGTCCCTAACTCAGTCCCAATCTTATTACACTAGGTGACCTTGTTTGTTCTGACCCTAACCTAGTTCCAAGGTAGCAAACACAAGACAAAGGTAACAGCACAACCTTTTAACGTTTCTTTATGAATCCTGTTCCTTCACGGGTAAAAGGCTGCTTCAAACCAATTGGCTCCAATAAGAAAGAGCCTTGTCAAGGTTTTGCAAGGCTGCCAAGAA
>CM019156.1:4237969-4370320 GCA_009733165.1 Naja naja | reverse complement strand
TCTATCTATCTATCTATCTTTATCAATAATCCTTCTGCTATCTATTTATTTTTCTATCATATCTACCTATCTATCTTCTATCTATCTATCTATCTATCTATCTATCTATCTATCTATCTCTCCCTCCCTCTAGTCTATCTCAATCTATCTATTCATCCTACCACTAAACTATATCTTCTTCTCTCCATCCATCCATCCATCCTTCCATCCATCCATTCATCCACCTGCCTCCCCATCCATCCATTCCAGAAATCTGATCTCCAGTCCTTTTGTTCATTTTACTCTCTCTGTGTATATAGACAGATTTTAGATTTTGGTATATTTGCTGCTTGTTCTTAGACTGTTTTTTTTTAATTTGCGTGTTTATGTTGTGCGCTATCCAAACTCAGACAGAGTCCTGTGGCCTAATAAATCTTTAAATAAATAACAATCAGGACCTTCAGATTCTTTAACCTTATTCCAATCTAATAGATTTGTCCTTTTATATTATTCAATTTAAATATAGCTGCCTCCTTCCTTTCGTCTCTCCCATGACTTTCGGAAAAATCAATGCATGCATGTAAAGGAAAGATGACAGCTGATAGTAAGTATTTTAGAGAGCTGCAGAGAATAAAAAGGAAAGTGGCATTTCAAATCCAGCCTCTAATCTGGCATAAGACCCACATAGATGACCTCCTTGGTTACTCTCTAAATGCCCATTTCAAGAATGGAGCTGTTTTTTCTGTGACAACCATTTATTTGGGGCAGAATGTTCGCACAATTGGCAACTCCAAATTTCAACTAACAAATGCTCTGTCCTACACATTGGCAAAAAAAAAATCAGAATACCAAATACAAGTTAGGAGGAAACAATCTCATAAATGACCCTCACTCTGTCAAGGACCTAGGAGTATCTCAAACAATTTAAGCCCCAGAGCTCACTGTAACAGCATTGCCAAAAAAGCTTTAAGAGTTGTTAACCTTATTTTGCAAAGCTTCTTCTCCGGAAACATTGAATTGTTAACTAGGGCATATGAAACTTTTGCCAAACCAATTCTCGAATACAGCCTGAAACCCACACTATATATTGGACATTAACACAATTGAGCAGGTTCAGAGGTGTTTCTTGAGAAGAGTACTCCACTCCTCTACTCACAGTAGAATTCCCTATGCCTCCAGGCTCAAAATTTTGGGCCTGGACAATGTAGAACTACACTGCCTGCAGTCTGATCTAAGCATCATTCACAAAATTGTCTGCTATAACATCTTGCCCATCAATGACTTCTTCAGCCTCAACCACAATAACACATGGGCAAACAACTGACACAAACTCAAGGTAAACCGCTCTAAACTCGATTGCAGAAAATATGACTTCAGCAACAGAGTGGTTCAATACCTGGAATGTTCTATTCAACTCTGTTGTTACAACCTCAACCCCTCACAGCTTCAACCTCAAACTGTCTACTGTGGACCTCACCCCATTCCTAAGAGGTCCTTAAAGGGGGTGTGCATGTGCACACCAGAGTGTCTACCATCCCTGTCTTACTGTCCCCATTTATTTGTGTTTACTTCTGTTGTTCCTGTTTATGTTCATACTTGTACTTGTTATTGTCAGGATTCCAGCAGTTACCCCAATTAAATCATGTCTCAAGCCAAACTTCCAAAACTTAAAAAGGATTTATTGGGAGTTAACATGCCGGCACTGCCTGGGTGTAGCTGACTCTGAGACACATCATTCATTGTCACCCTTGACCCTGGTTTTCCCCCACCCCTTGGGTGTATTGTAATTTATATTCTCCAATGGGACACATTCATAGCCAAGAGTCATGCTCTCCAGTTAGAATTTTTCACGGCAGAAACTTCGGTCATCTAGATACTATCTTTAAAAACATTTATGGAATGCAGTTCAGTTTTGCAACTGCTCCCCCCTGCCTTTCTGTTGGCAACTCTAAAAAGACCAGAGAAATATTTTTATGAGTTGGCAGTTGTCTTGTACATGTTTGACAAGGAAAGAAAGGAAGGAAGGAAGGAAGGAAGGAAGGAAGGAAGGAAGGAAGGAAGGAAGGAAGGAAGGAAGGAAGGAAGGAAGATAAATAAATATATAGCATGCTCCTAATGTCAAAACTTGGTGCAGGCTGTTAAGTGCCTAGCATTTAAGTTCCAGCTGCCTGCAACTAGTGCAGGCACGAGTCCCACCAGGCTCAAGGTTGACTCAGCCTTCCATCCTCTCAGGGTAGGTAAATTGAGGACCCAAGATTGTTGGGGGCAATAAGCTGACTTTGTAACAATGCCGCTTAGTAATAAGCAGGCATATACAATGGAATGAAGGCTGAGCACATTGGGTTGCGCTCCAAAAATTGTAAGCCGCCCTGAGCCTTCGGAGAAGGGTGGCATATAAATATGAATAAAAAAAAACCTAGATCTTGCAAATCTTAAATTAGTTTTAAGGGACGAGGAGAGGGAGGGGAGAGGCAGTTATTAACAAACAAGGAAGGGATTATTTTTTTTTATCCAGGAAGATGGAACAATTATTTCCAGTCATATTCTTTTGTATTGTATTTATCCCGGCTTTCTCTCCCAGTCCTCTCATTAATATGTTTCTTTTAAAGAAACTTATTTTTGCCTTTGAATAAAACCCTGGGACATTTGACAGCAGGAAAAAAAAACCCAATGCTCCCTTAATACTTCATTCAAAAAGCACACACACACACACACACCCCACTCCAAGAGTTCATTATTTCTAAAACAAAAACAATTGAATCAAATCAGCTCAGCTAGGTAATTGATCCTCCTCTTTTTCCCTATTGACTGCAGGATAGAATTACATTGTTTTTCAGGGCTATCAATAAAGCCCCTACTTACTGCCACGGAGAGACGGTGTCTTTCATTTCTTTAAAAACAAACACATACACCCCTCCCCCCCAAAAAAATAAATAGAAAATTGAGCCAGTGAGCAAAACCAATCCATAAATCTGGAGGGATTTGGACATCTGTGTGCCTGCTTGTCTCACAACCTCTGCATTCCTCTGATTGCATTTGATTCAATGGTTCCCTCACGGAAAGAGACAGCTCCATCTTCTCCTCATAGCATATGAATTAGCCCCTGTTTCTGGAGTCGTTTCTGTTTGATTTATTTATTTTAAGAGAGAGGAAGCAAACAACAGCTACAGAGAGACCTGGTTATTACTTTGCATATTTTTAACTGTGACTAAATGAATGTTTTTTAATCGGCCCAGCAAGAGATGGGTGAGGTAGCATTGAAGGTTTTTTGCACGAGGGAGAGCGAGTTCCAGTCCCTTCTCAGCCACAAGACAGGTAACCCTCCGACTTACAACTTTAGTTGACTGAAGTTACAACGGCACTGGAAAAAAATGTGATTTATGACTGTTTTGTACACTTAAAACCATTGCAGCCTACCCAGGCATCATCAAACTTTGGACGCTTGGCAATGGACTCATATTTATGATGGTTGCAGTGGTCCAGGGGTTCACGTGATTCCCTTTTGTGACCTTCTGACAAGCAGAGTTAAAGGAGGAAGCCAGATTCACATGTTATTAATGACCCCTGGGGCAAGAAAGGTCATGAAATGGGGCAAAATTCAGTTAACAACTGTCTAGCTGAGCAAAAGAAATTTGGGACTCGGTTGTGGTTGTAAGTTGGGGAAGGAAGGGAGGAAAGGAAGGAAGGAAGGAAGGAAGGAAGGAAGGAAGGAAGGAAGGAAGGAAGGAAGGAAGGGAGTTGGGAATGGAGGGAGGGAGGGAGGAGGAAAGGAAGGAAGGGAGTTGGGAATGGAAGGACGGGAGTTGGGAACGGAGGGAGGGAGGGAGTTGGGAATGGAGGGGAGGAAGGGAGGTAGGTAGGGAGGAAGGGAGGAAGGGAGTTGGGAATGGAAGGATGGGAGTTGGGAATGGAGGACGAAGGAGGGAAGGAGGAGGAGTGGGGAGGGAGGAAGGAAGGAAGGAAGGAAGGAAGGAAGGAAGGAAGGAAGGAAGGGAGTTGGGAATGGAAGGATGGGAGTTGGGAACGGAGGGAGAGAGGAAGGAAGGAAGGAAGGAAGGAAGGAAGGAAGGAAGGAAGGAAGGAAGGAAGGAAGGAAGGAAGGAGCAAGAGAAAATAGCTATACTACTGTGATCCAAGTTCCATGCCTTTTCTATGAGCATTGTGATGTCTTGTACATGTTCAAAGATGTGAACCAGCATTACAGTGGCACAACGCTGCTTTTGTAAATTTTGACAGGAGGCTTTCAACCCAGAGATGTCTTTTCATCTGTTCCTCATCATTATAAATGACTGCAAGAGTGCCGTTCTTGACCCATGAGATTTGCACCAACATCCATTCTCCCTCCCTCCCTCCCTCTCTCTCTGAACAAAATTCAAAACCTTTTTTCTTTCTTTCATCCAATTGTATAAGAGCTTGTAGGGAATGCAAGTACGGGACTTTCCCCCTGTAAAGTATTAGAACAAAAGCTGTCACCGCTGAGTGTCGGGGGCGGATTTGATTCTCCGAGTCATCCCAACTTCGATATGCAGAAAAGCATCCCAGATCACCAGGCTCCAATTGTATCCAGCTGATTAGTCAGCTCAGTCCAAATCACCTTCCCATGCTCTCTTCTGCCCAGTGAATTTCACCAAGCCCCTTTTTCTTTCAAAATAAATTTTGAACCTGTAGAATAATTGCACAGAATCAAAGCAGCAGTTATATTCTCCTCTTGATGGAAAGCCATGAAAGATTGCTCGTATGACAGTTTTTAATACAAGGGCCAAGAGATTTGCAACGCTTTATGTAGTTAAGTATCTGACAACACTCTATGTCTTAGAGTAATGTGACATAGCTTTGATCTTAATTACAGTTCCCTCTATAGGGAATTAAGCCGTCATTGCACTTCTATTCTTTCATGATAGACACTTGTAATGTCAATATTTTTTTTAAAAAAATGTGCTTTTAAATTTAAAATGTACATTGTATTCTCTTAGGGGGTCAATTCATTTGGAAAAGTCAAAGCATCATATCCCATATAATATCGCTCTATTTCATTCTACTAGAAGAATGGAAATTCAGGATTATTTCTCTGACCGGCACTAATTGCAACATGAAAAGTGGAGGAGTTTCACTGGGCAGCACTATTAGGGTCAAAGAGGATGAACCTTGGTTTCCTCACTTGCTTGAAGTCAATTATTCAGACATTAAAATCTGAGATGGAAGACTTGGGTTACATTCTAGCTAAGCCCCTATAAGTGCTCGATTGGGTATAGGACAACTTGTCATGGCCAACTCGCTGTGGCCAACTTGCTGTCGCCATCTGGCCGTGGCCAACTCACTGTGGCCAGCTTGCCATGGCCATTTCACCATGGCCAACTTGCTGTGGCCATCTCACCATGGCCAACTCTCTATAGCCAACTTGCTGTGGGACAACTCACCATGACCAACTTGCTGTGGCCAACTTGGTGTGGTACAACTTGCTGTGGACAAGAGTTACACTAACATTGAAGAATTGGTGGAATAGAATCATTAAGGAAAGGATGCAAAATGAGGGATAAAATGAAATGGGAATGACAAATTTAAATAGTGTTTAAATTATTTGAAATAATTAAATTGAATTGTGGAATTGTCCTGTGGTGGGTTATCCCATGCTGAGTTGGCCATGGTGAATTGTCACATGCCAAGTTAGTCATGGCATATTGTCCCATGCCAGGTGGCTGTGGTGAATTGGCCTCAGCAAATTGGCCATGACAGGTTGTCCCATTCCATGCTGGATCATCCCTGGTTCCCCTGCAATGTTCCATCCGGAGGATGAGAAACCTTCTGCTCTTCTTTTCCAACAGCTTGTGACTCATCCATACTTTATGGAAGCCTATCCATTATAGATGCGGAGTGACAGATCAGCTAAATCCTTTGGCTCCTGAAAGATCCTTGGGGAATGAATTGGGGATGACAGACTGGTTTCTTTCCACACTGGCAGCTTTTTCATAGCACAAAATACTGTGGTTTAGGCATCTGGCTGAAAAGCTGAGGGAAATAGGGCATAGCTGACTTTAAACATACAATTACAAGATTTTTCTCTGGATTCACTATGGTAGGAACAGGAAGGAAATGGAGAGAAAACATGGAAAACAATATTTATACTTTTTGTAGGGTAGCTAAAATGAACATCTGTAGTCCCATGCTACGTTGAAACATTATACAAATTGTAAATTAGGTTAGAGTTACGATTAGTTGTGTTCCCTTCCCACACATTATTTTGAGACACACAAAGTAGATGATATGATTGACCTAACCAGGTATAAACCAGAAATGTTGGTTGCAGATTGTGGAATGTATCACAGTGGCAGTTCTGCAAGGTAGACCAGACCAGGAAATCAAAGTTATAAATGCTAGTATTACTTTTATAAGATTACAATAACAAAATCAGGAGTCTGAACGCACCTCCCGGTCCATCCCTTTAGGTACACCACTGTTTCTCAACTTTGGCAACTTTAAGATAGGTGGACTTCAACTCCCAGAACTGAAATCAGTAGTGGGATTCAGCTGGTTTGCACTGGTTCAAGCAAACTGGTTGTTAAATTACCCACCCACCCCCGCTATTAAAGGGGATCCTGGATACTGCCCTGCAATGGAGAAACGGGCAGTGGAGCAGTTGGTGCGAGGGAAGGAGAAGGCTGCTTTCCCTCTTTCTTCTCCCTGATCCTCCTCTTTCTCTCATGCTGGCCGCTCTGTTGCCCATTTCTTTATTGCAACACAGTGCCCAGGATCCATTTTGATAGTGGGGGTGTAATTTAATAACCGGTTTGCCCAGGGTCAGGTTGGCCATTGCGGGAGGCTTGACCGCAAGTGCAGCAGAGCTGGAGAATAGGGATAAGCCACATCTCCCACGACAGCCAACCTGGGCGAACCGGTTGTTAAATTATTTGAATCCCACCACTGACTGAAATGGTATAGAGTCTCCTGCACAACCTCAGATCTCTGAGGTTCCTTCCAACTCTTTTATTCTATGTTGTATGTTCTACACTTTGTGATGACCCATAGTCTCTCAAAATCACCCAAAACCCAAAATGTGAATTAAAGTCCGGCAATGCCTTCAACTTAACTGTTTTATTAATCACAGTTTAAAGTCCCAAAAGTAAATAATGAGGCAAAAGGAAAACAAGAACAAACCGTATTGGCGAGAGTTCCGAATCAAACCAAGATAAGTAATCATACGTTCCAAGCAGATAACCAGGGAAAGTCCTTGGGAAGAACACCAATGAATATAAACCTCTTTCAAAGGAAACACTAACTTTGACTCCAGCAATTCTGCATACGCAGTTACAAACTTATATGCATAGCTCCCAGCTGTAAGCCCTGAGGAGGATCATGGCCCTCTCCTCCCAAGTAGACCACGCTTTTCCCTGATCCTCTCCACCCTGCATGCCCTAGGATGGATAGGGGATGGGCCTGGGTCCTCCTCTGACTGCTCAGCCGGCCTCTGCCCTTCCCCAGCCTCCTCCACCACCTCCGGAGCTACACTCCCACTCCCTGTTGACTCTTCCTCCTCTTCCTCAGAGTCAGTCTCCACCAGGGGCATGACACACTTTGCAACCAATGAAAAACCTATCTAGGTTACATAAACACAATAATCATCATCATCAATCACAGCAGCAACTATGCCTGTCCTAACAAGAGACTCCGATCCATGTGGGACATGGATATTTTGAAATTTCTGTGCTCATTGGTGACTAGATGCTTGGTTATTTATCTTTTGAATCCTTGTACTTACCCTTCTGTGCTGGAGAAATAAAGCCTAGCCATCAGAGGTGATATTCAGCAGGTTCTGACCGGTTCTGGAGAAATTTTGAGTAGTTCGGAGAACCTGCAAATACCACCTCTGACTGGCCCTGCCCCCATCTATTCTTTGCCTCCTGAGTCCCAGCTGATTCGCTGGGTCTTCTTTGGTTGCCCTGCACAGGAGAACGGAGCTGGAAAGCAGGTTATTGGGGTGGGGAGGGAATGGAGATTTTGCAGTATCCTTCCCCTGCCACACCCAACCAAGCCACGCCCAGACGACCAGTAGTAAAACATTTTAAATCCCACCACTGCTAACCACGTAACATTTCTTCCCTGGGAGCTCAGTTCCAGACATGTAAGGAAATAATAGCTCATCTGCCACACTAAATCTTAAAATACACTTTTGGTGATTCTTCTAATCAATCTGCCCCCGATCTGTTTTAAGACTGAACTATTTCCTCCTCTTCCACCCCATTTAGAAAGCATATTGTTGGATAATTAGAATGAATTACTTTATTTCTCATGTTAAGTCAAAATATCCTTTAAGTTCAATAGATCTTGTCTTTTCCAAAAGAAACTAACTCTACTCTATCCCAGGTATGTGAGATCCCCTCTGTTGGATCCTCACAGTGGGCCAATTGGTTGCCCAGCCCTTGATCTCTTGTTGTCCATCCATCCAGATGATGTGGAATGGTTCTGAGAAGAAGGAAAGTCTACAATTTTGGCTCCTAAATTCTCACGGTAAGGCAGATTCAATTGCCAAAGTAATTTATTTATTTATTTATTATTTATTATTTGAACTTATATGCCGCCCCATCTCCGAAGACTCAGGGCGGCTTACAACTAAAAACAAGAGACAATAAATACATTAAAAAACAATTAAATTAAATTATAAGTCCAAACATTTATAAAATAATTAAAAGCAACCTTGTAATGAACAACCTAGGGATTTTTTTCCTTCATTTTCTCTAGTAGAACTTGTAAACTTTGCAAAGCAATGGATTGACAGGTTTTTTAGGTCATTAAGATCCCCAGTTAAAAAAATAATAATATCCAAAGCCACTCATAAGAATTGGACCCACATTCTCTTCTCCTTTGAAAATAAATTTCAGAAGGAAATTCTCTTTCATCAAATGGACCATCACTCTGGAGGATAGAAATGTAAGAGACATTTTCTGCCTAAAGCAACTTTTAATGCTTCCACTACGGCTTCCCTGTATGTCTGCATTTGTCTCAAAATGGCAGGAAGTCATTCTGTCTGTCCTTTGACAATTGGGATCAACGCGGACTCTGGGGGAAACATGTGGACCAATCTTTCTTCCTTAGGCCTGTCTTGAAATGTCTGCAATCTACATTTCTCTTTCTCTCTCTCTTCCTCCATCAAGTTTTTTTGCTCTCATAAATGTCAAGATAGATTGGAAACACTTCAGCGCCCTCTTTTTTCCCTTCTTCCCCTGTTCACCACTTTTTGCCATGTTTTAGGCGGTTCCTGCCATTTGTATACTGGGAAAACAGTATCAAAAGACAGACCAGATGAGGCTGCAAAGTAGATCACAATTTGGCCACAAGATGGCAACTTGGTGCTACACCATATTCATTAGGTAATGGGAATGATTAGGGGAAAAGCAGCCAGCATCCAACACTTTTAAAATTAAAAGGTTTAAATTTAAATTTTAAAAGGTTATCCTTGGTAATGCGCAGGTATGAATCAGGTAAACTCCCGCTGAAATCATCAATTTTATTCAAATTTGCAATCTAACAGTGTCTGGACGTCCATGCCCACTCAGAACGTCCATCACATTTGATTTGGCCATCTAAATTAATTCAGTTTGGACTTCTGAATCAATGATGGGGCTGGAGACGTGGAAATGGAGGACATCCAGATTATACGACCCAATTTAGAGACTTCCAATTTGATGACGCCAATGGTCTTGCAGATTTGATGCAGAGACCTAATTCAGTTCAAGGAGACAAGCTTTCAAACTATGCCCCCATGGTACAAAAAAGGTGGTGAGTCTCTAGAAAGGGTGGAATTAAGTGAAGTTAAGAGTGGAATTAACCTGGAATTAAGGAGAGACTTCCTTACAGTGAGGACAATTAACCAGTTGAGCAGCTTGCCATCAGAACTTGTGGGTGCTTCATCGTTGGAGGTGTTTAAGAAGAGACTGGACAGTTACTTGTCTGAAATGGTATTTATTTATTTATTTATTTATTTATTTATTTATTTATTTATTCGACTTATATGCTGCCCCCTCTCCCAAAGGACTCGGGGCGGCTCACAGATTAAAAGAAAATACAACAATAAATTACCTAAAAAGCGTATTAAACAAACTAAGCCGAATTAACAGTATGGTATAGGGAAGTGGTGGGCTTCAAAAATTTTAGCAAGGGGTTCTCTGCCTAGTTGCTGAGTGGGTGTGGCCATGGTGGGCGTGGCCTAGTTGACCTCCTGCACCATGACAGGGGGTTGTTTTTGCTCTCCCTGGCTTCCCTTGAACCTCTGTGTGTGCCCTGCACTTACCCGGCATCCAAAATGGGCCACGTGGAGAGTCCTGGGAGGGGCAGGGTGGGTGGACAGGGCCAGCCAAGAGTGGGATTTGGGGGTTCTCTAAATTGCACAGAGTTTTAGCTAGGGGCTCTCCCGAACCTCTGCGAACCCCCAGCAGCCCACCCCTGGTACAGGGTCTCCTGCTTGACCAAAGTATTAGACTAAAATCCCCAAGATCCCTTCCAGATCTATTCTGATTGATTGACAGCAGAAAAGAACAATGAAAGAGGATTAGGAGATTGGAGGCCAAACCTTATGATGAACATTTGCACAAACTGAGTATGTCTAACCTATTTAAGAGAAGGTTTGCTGTAGCGGGGGACATAATAGCTGTCTTCCAGTAGTTGAGAAGTTGCCACAGAGAAGAGGGCCCAAGGCAGAAATGTAATAAGAGAAAGCATCTCAGATTTGACCCTCTCGAGTTCTCCTGAACATAAAGTCAGGGAGTGGAGAGACACATTCAGACTCTCATAATTCCGTACAATAAAACGATTCTTATCATAAAAGTAGTATTTGCATTTTTAATTTTGGTTTCCTGGTCTAGGCTATGCCAAAAGGCTGACCCATGCGATGCCCTGGGGAAATATGAAGGCTGGTGGTTTTATATGGCAAGAAAATCCTGGGCCCAGTGACTTTTTGCAATTCTGCATCAAATTTTGGGTGGAGGAAAAATCGATCTCCATTGTTCTGGTTTTATCCCAAGACTTAGCAGAAGCCAGGAAGGCTGCAGATGTTCGTGAGATGATAAGGATACTTGCTGACAACTTCAGCAACTTCGTTGCCAAGTATTTGCAAGATCAGATTCTCTACCTCTCTCAAATGGTATACTTCATCAAAAAGACATTCTAAAGGAAGTCCAGTTTAACATCCAACTGAATGGGCAGTCAGAAATAATTCAGAAGAATTTATCTGCCTGGCATTAAAGGTGGACAAGGAAAAACTGAGGATCTGGAAGTGCAAGATAAGGCAAGCAGATTCCTAGAAGAATGTTCAACAGATGTGGTGGATTACTTGAGTGCATGAGTAAGGAAACCAGAACATATCCCTCAGCTACTTTCTACTCAAAAAAAGCCCCCAAGCCTGTTGCATTTTGACACTAATCTGCTTTGCTAATAATAGTAGACAGGCACCTGCCACATAACACCCCAGACTTAAGCAACTGTCAGTAAGAAAGAGGGGAAAAATCAGGATAGTGCAGGGGTGTCAAACTTGCAGTGTTGCAATGTCATCACATGACGTATCGTGACTTTTTCCCCCTTTGCTAAAACGGGGGTAAGCATGGTCAGTGCATGATGCATCTGGCCCGTGGGCTGCGAGTTTGACACCCCTGGGATAGTGGACATGGCAGTTCCTGGAGACAGCAGAATGGAAGAGAAAGAACTGGGGGGGAATCACAAAATAGAAAGATCTGCAAATAGAATTAGAATGACTGTGGCAAAAGAAAGCACTGATAGTACTAATAGCGTGCCTTGGATGTAATCCCAAAACATATGGAGACCTACTGAATGCTATTGGCATTAACAAAATCACCATTAGTCAATTGCAAAAAAACCCAGTTTTGCTTGGAACAGCTGACATTCTACAATGATATCTCTAACACCATCAAACTATAACTGCTTATCCTGGGTCCTTGGCAAGGACTTGATAGGTGGGTAAAAATGTCAAAGCCAGTCTAAATATCTGGCTGGCTATGCAGACAGCAAAAATAATAATTATAATCTCTTTTTAAAAAAATCCTCTCCCTGGTTTATTTTATGCAACCCATCCATTTTAGCATTTCTGAAGGGTTTTTTTAGAACTGAACGTGCACTAGTCCTCTGTTACATTCTTCAGAGTGCTAGTTAATTGTTAGTATAGCCATATTGTTTCCATAATTAAGGGCTATGTTTCCTTTAAATGGCGCCAGTCAAGATGGGATCATGACTAGGCACACCTGAAGATCACTGTCAGATTTCAGAGGATGAAGTACTGTGCTCTGGATGAAACACCATGCTTTGAAATGTGTTGAATATGAAATATGTGCAGAAATATGGCAAAAATTACAATGGATTTCTCACAAAGGACTCTGAATGTTCAAACTGACCAGCTCAATATCAGAAGTGAGATCATGAATTAGACTCACACCAACATTCCTTAATTTCCAAGAATCCTACTTCAAACCCATATTGTTGTGTCTTTGAAGATATTCTCAATTGTTGGTGAAATAACTTCAGTTCCAGTTTTAAGTTACAGAAGCTAGCTTTTAAATAAAAAGAGGAGGCATGCATGACTCAGTGTTGAGCTTGCTGCTAGATTCCACCCTAAACCTGCAGAAATATGAAATGTGTGTGTGTGTGTGTGTGTGTGTGTGTGCAGTTTGGTACAAGTATCAACTGTTCCAAGTCATTCACCTATCCAGGGATCCACCTCCATGTTGTTTCTGCAGAAGTGCATAGCATAAAATGCTACACAAAAAGCCATGTGAGTGAGACTGCATAGACCTGTCCATCACATTGCTTAATCTTACCTATCTTAAAAATGCTGTCAGGGTTTCAATCGTCACAACCATTAAATCATGAGCCTCAGGCCAAGGTTCAAAAGAAATCCAATTATTTATTAGGAGCTTCATGTTGGCACGGACCAAATGAAGCCAACTCTGACCTCACTTAATTCATGTTTTGGCTCTGACCCTGTTTCCCCCCCCCACAAGATGTGTCATCAGTCACATTCCCCAACGGAGCAATTTTGCAGATTGTAGAAGTCACTCCCTCTGGCCAGAGTGGGTCTCCGTAGAGATGACCTTGATGTTACCGGCTGGAATGTGCTTTGTTTTGACTGAAATGCAAATTCCTCGATGCAGCTGCGAAGCTCGATTCCTCATCCCCCTTGCCTATGGCAACTCAAGAGCAGGTCAGGAATGCTTCACGAGTTGACAGATAACTAGAAAAATAAATATTTAACTATCTTATAGATACATATAGAAAAATATATACATAGAAAAAGGGTCTGGGGGAAGTATATCCTGAACTAGTTAGCTAGTTTGTCCTCCTTTCCACCTGGAAAGAGAAATAAGCTGTAGTGACAAACAAAATTTGGAACACTTCCACCATTTTGTTTTCTGATAAATAATTTTTCTCATGGCAGCCATTTTATGATAGTACCAATGAAAGGCCTTCATGTTTGTTGGTGTGCCAACACCCCCCAAAAGCTACTCCTGTTAATCATTTAGAAATGATTTAGAAAAGATGATTAGGGGACTGAAAGCTAAAACTTATGAAGAACTGTCGCAGGAATTGGGTATGGCTATTCTAGTGAAAAGAAGGACCAGGGGAGACATGAGAGCAGTCTTCCAATATTTGAGGGGCTGCCTCAAAGAAAAGGGAGTCAAGCTATTCTCCAAAGCCCCTGAGGGCAGGACAAGAAGCAATGGGTGGAAACTCATCAAGGAGAGAAGCAACCTAGAATTAGGGAGAAATTTCCTGACATTGAGAACAATTTACCCGTGGAACGACTTGCCTCCAGAAGTCGTGGGTCTCCATCACTGGAGGTTTTTAAGAAGAGATTGGATAGCCATTTGTCCGGACTGATACAGCATCTCCTCCTTGTGCAGGGGAGTGGACTAGAAGATCTATAAAGCCCCTTCCATCTCTGTTATCCTGTTAAATAATAGTAATAATAATATTAGTAATGATTAGGGATGCATGTTCCCTAAAATACGTTCAATTTGTAGATTCAACTTGAAAGTGATTTGATCTGATCTCCCAATCAAATTAAGTTAATTGAATCGGAAAAAGTTGAGTTATTAAGATGAAAATATATTTGTAAAGGTAACATGGAACTATTCCAGGAAACATTTAAGATGATACGGTGACTTTTCCATATGAGCAGAAGCTTTTCTTTTTCAAATCCGTGTCTTTATATTCAGTCAGAAAGTTAAGTTAAAGACAGAACAGCAACCACCATTCAATGGATGAATCCAATCAAATTTTGCCAAGAATGAGAGTCATAGTAGAAAAAGAATTATAGTAATTACAGTAGGAGGCAACTGAGTCTTGAATTATAGGAAGAGGATTGAAATATATTATTTTCATAATTGGTAGGTGCTACTCCTGCTTAGGAAGAAGAGGGAATGAGTCCAGATTTCCAGTTGTAAATGTGATGACATCATAGGAGTCACCATTCTAATACCTATGATGAAAATGTTGTCATTGGTGTGAGCAACACAAATGACATCATTTGCATTATTTCATCATACATACATACATACATACATACATACATACATACATACACATATATATATGTTTTCGTAGATTTTCACGGGTAAAGGTATGTAGGTCTTGGTGTATTCGGGTCTTGTCCCATGTAAGATTGAGAATACCTTGGCGACGTTTCGATGAGAACTCGTCGAAACGTCACCAAGGTATTCTCAATCTTGGACAAGACCAATACAAAGACCTACATATATATATATATATATATATGTTTTCGTAGATTTTCACGGGTAAAGGTATGTAGGTCTTGGTGTATTCGGTCTTGTCCGTGTAAGATTGAGAATACCTTGGCAACGTTTCGACGAAATCTCATCCGTCATCTTCAGGCTGGTGTCTTCAGCTTCGTTCTTCTGGAAGAAGTGTGTGATCGTGGCTCTTTTTCCCTTTTAAACTCCAGAGTTGGTTGTGTTGTTACTTCTTGATTGGTTGATGGAGTTGATGTATGCAGATTGGATGGCTTTTTCCTGGGACCCTGAGTGGCTGAGGTGCTGGCTGTGTGTCTCTCAGCCTTTTGTGTTGTAACGACCTGAGTAATGGGCTGTGTGATGACCTTCTGAGTTCTATTGTTGTGACATCCTGGGTGTGGTGCTGTAGTCTCCTGGGTCGTTGTCTGTGTTGCAACCTCCTGATGTTTTATGTTGTAATCTCCTGAGTTCTGTGATGTAGTATCCTGGGTGGAAGGTTGTGATGTGACATTCTGGGCCTTGGTTTGGCTCCGAGTTTGAGGTCTGGCTATGTGTTTATAGCGTGTGTCAGTTTGCTTACCCCCAAACTAAGCAATTGGTGCTGGCCCTGTGTTTTATTTGAACGGTCCTCTCTTCATCCCTATTGCCTGGGAGTCTAGGTCTGTGTTCATTGGTCTTCGAGTTGCTGTGTTCTTGATTAGCTGGCAACATTGTGTTTTGTGTATTGGGGGCGTGTTTGGGTTGGAGGTATTGGGGGGGTTGTTTGTGTCCAGGTGTTTGTTTGTATTACATATATATACATAAAATGCAAATTGTGTCAGTTTTGCATCAACAATGCAAAATGAAATAATTCACTTGGTTTGCATGGCAGAGCCAGAATGCACATTATGTCCTGTCTTTCTTGGCAAGGGCCCTTTATTTAATTCTTCATCCAATTAATGATACTCTAAATAGTACAAGCAGTTCTGTTTATTAACCGATGTAGCCAACAGAGCATTTTCAGGCAATACAAAGGCACGGGAAGCAAACGTCCTCACAAGGAAACGCCGTTGCCTCTCATGTCAAGGTGTCCACGTTCCTTCTTCACAAGCCATGCTTCATTAGGTTTCTGAAAACAAAAGGCAGGCAAATGTTCTCATTGCGAGAGACACATGGCTGAAGGCAATACAAATTATACAACCAATCATCAGGAACACATGTTTTTACAAGCTGGCAGATGGTTTCCCTTCCCAGAAATACTGCAGAGGAATGCAGAGTTCCAATCAGGCCAGGTTTTCTCCAGTGAAAAAACATCTGAAAAAATAATATATATATATATATATATATATATATATATATATATATATATATATGTGTGTGTGTGTGTGTGTGTGTGTGTGTGTGTGTGTGTGTGTGTGTATTTTGGAGGGGCTGCCACAGAGAGGAGGAAGGGGTCAAGCTATTCTCCAAAGCACCCAAAAGCCAGACAAGGAACAATGGATGGAAACTGATCAAGGAGAGATTCAACCTGGAAATAAGGAGGAATTTTTCTGAGAGTGAGAGCAATCAACGCATGTAACAGAAGTTGCTTTCAGAAATTGTGTGAGCTTCATCACTTTGCCACCACAGGTGAAGGGTCTCCTGCTTGCGGGGTGGACTAGATGACCTACAATGTCCCTTCCAACTCTGTGAATCTGTATCTTTCACTATCTAGGCTCCAAAGTATTCCTAACAACATATTTTACACACACGCACGCATGCACACGCACGCACACGCACACACACACCTTTTCAGAAAGAAATACAGGTATTTCTCGACTTATGATGGTTCATTTAACGACCGTTCGGAGTTACAATGACACTGAACGAAATAGCTTATGACCGTTTTTCATGCTTTATGACTTTTGCAGCCTCCTGTGGTCACCTGCTCATGCTTGGCAATGGATTTGTATCTATGACGGTTGCAGTGTCTAGGAATCATGCAATCTCCTTTTGCAACCTCCTGACAAGCAAAGTGAATGGGGAAGCCAGATTCACTTATCAACCAGGTGACTAACTTCACCGCTGCTGGGATTCACTTAACAACTGTGGCGTGGAAGGTTGTAAAATGAGACTTAACAAATGTCTCACTTAGCAACAGAAATGTTGGGCTCAACTGCCGAGGATTACGGTCTGTTGACTATATTTTTTATGCATTTTTCTTGACAGTTATTAAGGTAAAGGTTCCCCTCGCACATCCATGCTAGATGTTTCCGGCTCTAGGGGGCGCTGCTCATCTCCACTTCAGAGCCAAAGAGCCAGCGCTGTCCAGACACGTCTCCGTGGCCGGCATGACTTAATGCCTTCGAAGGCACACGGAGCACTATTTCCTTCCCACCAAAGTGGTCCCTATTTTTCTACTTGCATTTTTTGCATGCTTTCGAACTGCTCAATTGGCAGAAGCTGGGACAAGGAATGGGAGCTCACCCCACTACGTGGCACTAGGGATTCGAACCGCCGATCTGCTGACCTTTCTGATCAACAAGCTCAGCATCTTAGCCCCTGAGCCACCTGCCCTTAGCATTTGCCCCAAACCCCAGTCCAAAACAGATGACATCCCAACCAGACTCTGAAGGTAAAGGTAAAGGCTCCCCTCGCACATCCATGCTAGTCATTTCCGGCTCTAGGGGGCGATGCTCATCTCTGTTACAAAGCCGAAGAGCCAGCGCTGTCCAAAGACGTCTCCGTGGTCATGTGGCCGGCAGGACTAAATGCCTTCGAAGGCGCACAGAATGCTGTTCCCTTCCCACCTAAGTGGTCCCTATTTTCCTACTTGCATTTTTTTTACATGCTTTCGAACGGCTAGGTTGGCAGAAGCTGAGACAAGGATTGGGAGCTCACCCCACGACGTGGCGCTAGGGATTCGAACCGCCGATCTGCTGACCTTTCTGATCAACAAGCTCAGCGTCTTAGCCCCTGAGCCACCTGCCCTTAGCATTTTCCCCAAACCCCAGTCCAAAACAGATGACATCCCAACCAGACTCTGAAGGTAAAGGTAAAGGCTCCCCTCGCACATCCATGCTAGTCATTTCCGGCTCTAGGGGGCGATGCTCATCTCCGTTACAAAGCCAAAGAGCCAGCGCTGTCCAAAGACGTCTCCGTGGTCATGTGGCGGCATGACTGAATGCTGCCAACCCTTTCTGATCGACAAGCTCAGCGTCTTAGCCACTGAGCCACCATGTCCCTATGTGACAGTTATTAGCATATAATTTTTTTGCCTATGGTTTTTACATGTTTGTTGTTTATTTATTTATTTATTTTATTTATTAATTTGACTTATATGCTGCCCCCTCTCCGAGGACTCGGGGTGGCTTACAGTTAAAATACAACAACAAATAAAT
Organism: Naja naja; assembly: GCA_009733165.1. Taxonomy (NCBI): domain Eukaryota; kingdom Metazoa; phylum Chordata; class Lepidosauria; order Squamata; family Elapidae; genus Naja; species Naja naja. The sequence goes on along the minus strand of CM019156.1, from coordinate 4,352,235 downwards.
TAATATTTAAACAATATTAATTAAACAATTAATTAATTAAACAATATTTATTAAACAATTAAGCCGAATTAAAATTTAAAACCCACAGTTAAATAACCCCAGCCCAGGAGAATCAGCACAGCCCAGATTGTAAAAAGAGCCAAGTTTTCAAATCATGGCGGAAGGTGCGGAGATCGGGAGCCAAGCGGAGCTCAAGCAGAAGAAGATTCCACAAAGTGGGAGCCGCCACAGAGTAGGCCCTCCCCCGGGTCGCCGGGGTCGTTGTTGCTGAAGATGTTGGTGGCATTTTTTTTAACTTTATCATTCCTCCTTGGCTTGATACGAACAAACCAAAAGAAGGAAAAATCTTCTAATGGTAATCTCTAATCATCTTTTAGAGCTTTGGCTGAAATGTAAAATGAAGAGACAATCACTGCCTAATATCGATTTTGCACTGAATCCCAGCATTCATTTTATCAACTGACTTGATTTATAGCCCATATTTCTAATCTGGAAAGGACTCCAATGTGGCTAACAAAAATTATAATGCCAGAAAGTGAAGTTTAAACTATGGGATGACTATACTTTATTCCTGAGTTATGAACTCATTATTGCTGCGTTCACATAACACACAATGACCAAACAATTAAATAAAATTCTATGTTGACACTCTTAACCTGCTAAATGCCTGCTGCCTATCCAATCTTAGCCTTCATGGGTATGTTTGCAAAGCCATGCTGCATTGAATAAATTTTAATGCATTCAGATTTAACCTTTATCCCAAATATGTTTGGTTTAAATCCACACATATGTGCACCAACTCTTCCTTTTAACAGATTGCTCTTTAGCCATTCATTCGCTATTCTGCTAAATTTCTTCCAAGTGCATCCTAATGAGCAATGGCCTTAAGAAAAGAAACAATTATAAATTATAAGTGGAACAACTTGCCTCCAGAAGGTGTAAACATTCCAACACTGGAAGTTTTTAAGAAGAGATTGGATAACCATTTGTCTAAAGTGGTGTAGGGTATCCTGCCTAAGCAGGGGGTTGGACTAGAAGACCTTCAAGGTCCCTTCTAACTCCTATTTTATTCTGTTCTGTTCTATTCTATTCTATTCTATTCTATTCTATTCTATTCTATTCTATTCTATTCTACTCTACTCTATTCTTCTATTCTATTCTATTCTATTCTATTCTATTCTATTCTATTTCTTTTTCATCATCATTGCCACAAACTCACAGTCAAAGTATATGAAAGAATATTTGCTGTGTGAGCAAGAAGGAGACAGCAAGGAGCCTGGGCGTGGCTTACCTCAACTGTTCTATACTAAAGCTGGTTGCTGCTGTAAAACTAAAACTCCTCTGCTTGTGTTTTGCATTTGGAAGAGATTTCTTTTCAGGTGGGGAGGGGGAGTAGAACTCCTTAGCATCAGAGCGTGTTAATAATAATAATAATATAGGAAATACGAATGCTCTGATGGCCATTTCGCAAAATCCTTCCTTAGTGAGCTCTTAGAAGCCAAGAGGAACATAGGTGCCTAAATGTCAAGTTTGTAGGCTTTACGGTTCTGGAGATTTTGTGATGATGCGTGAGGGGTATTTCGCTTTTATATATACAGATTCATAATTTTATCATATTTTATTTATCTATATATTAAATTATTGTATTTTATTCCAATCTCATTTTAAATTGTATATTTATTCCAATCTCATTTTAAATTGTATTTTATTCCAATTCCATTTAAAAATTTAAAAAAAACTTTATTGGATTTTATTGCACTGATACGGACCATGGGCTGATCAATAAAGTAAGCTAACTAACTAATAACTATAGTGGTTCACTTAACCACTGTGTCATAAAATAAGGCAAACTTCGCTTAACCAATTTTTCACTTAGCAGCAGAGAGTTTGGGCTCAATAGTGGTCATAAGTCGTAAGACTACCTGTAGCTAAGAGACAAATCAGCCTTGTATGGAGAAAGAGACCCAGAAAGGATCCTCTCTATATCGTCACAGGGTATATCTGATAATTATTTAGAGTGTGCTTTACTCTGGCAAGATTCCTGCCTTATGCATGAGCAACAATAAAGACACCACTGTGAGAAATTCCTTGTGCTGTTCTTGACAGCACCGGATTAATTCCTCGGTTCAGAAAACAGCCCTTTGATTGACTTTGAAAAACAATCCAAACTTATATTTCTCTGCTGGTTTCCCAGGTATCCAAGATTAGCGGTCTAGCTTTCAGCTTCCTCCCAGTTCCTTCTAACTTAATTTGACAATGATGGCATTTCAGAACAAGGCCTTCTTTGATGGTTACTGGTCTCCGATAATGAAAATGTCAGGGAAATGGCACGGCATAATTGGGGAGCTTGTTTTCCCCTGTCTCGACGCACTCCACTGGTACAGCCACACAATTGATTGTGCTGTGTGTGTAACAACAAGAGGCTGCTTGAAGCACCCTCGAGCACAATAGCTGAGCAAAAACATGTGCTGGTATTTCCACCAAACAAAGCAGTGTTTTGGAGCTTTGATTATTTGCTAGCAAAGGTGTCGTGTGGTTTGTTTGTTTTTTGCAAGGGATGGATTTTCCAAATGGTTCGTTTCCAGCCAATTATATCTAAACATCTTTTTTTTCCCTCCCATTTGGTGCACCAACTAGTTTTGCTATTGTGCTTGTCGCTAGGGGGCTGTTTATCCATCGCCACCCATCTAAATTTCAAAGCTGGGTGGGCTTGGTCTGAACATAAGAGGTTACAGAAGGCCACAAAGTACGTTGGGACGTTGGCAATTGTGCAGAAGAAAACAAGGGCAAAGTACTTTCCCTTGTGTATTTATTTCGTAGATTTATACGGCTGCCCATTCTGCTCTCTAGGAAGAATGCCGAGAAGAGCAACGGAGATGATTAGGGGACTGGAGATTAAAACATACGAAGAAGGGTTGCTGGAATTGGGTATGTCTGGTTTAATGAAAAGAAGGACTAGGGGAGACTTGAGGGCAGTCTTCTGATATCTCAGGGGCTGCCCCAAAGAAGAGGGAGTCAAGCTATTCTCCAAAGCACCTGAAGGCAGGATAAGAAGCAATGGGTGGAAACTCATCAAGGAGAGAAGCAATTTAGAACTAAGGAGAAATTTCCAATTAATCAGTGAAATGACTTGCCTCCAGAAGTTGTGCGTGGTTCCACGCTGGAGGTTTTAAAGGAGAGATTGGATAACCATTTGTCCAGAATGGTATAAACTCTCCTGCTTGTCCAGGGGATTGGACTAGAAGACCTCCAAGGTCCCTTCCAACTCTGTTATTCTTATTCATGAATTTGGATGGCTAACAATATAATGTTACTAAAATATTACCAAGTTAAAACAATAACAGCCGGGTATTGTTTTCATAGCCTCTTCTTCCCAAAAGAATAAAATTCAGACTGGACTTTGAGTTCTACCTGGGAACCTTAATTCAAGCAACGCCATGCAATATGTATGTGTTGCTATGCAAAGCCACAGTTCATACAGCTGAAATATTACACCTTCTAAAAAACAAAATATCTTTAATCTGTCTGCTACTGCACTTAATGGACCAGCCATTACTATTAATATATATGATTATATCCTTTTGGGGGCCCTAAGAGGCCCATTCAAACCCCCTCCCCTTTTTAATCTTAGTATTAAGACTTTCTAAGCAATACTTTAGTGTTTTAATATTATAGCATTAGGTTAGCCATTTTAAGTTATTTTTATCCCTTAAAAGCTTTGTGCTATTACTGAAATGGCTGCTATTCTTTTTGATTACAACTTATGCTGGCCCATGACTGAAGTAAAACATTTTCCTGACCATTAGAATGATATTTGCAAGATCTTTTCCTATAATCTACCACTTTCAGTGCTTATATCTACTGTAAAGAATAGAATGGAGTGGAATGGAGTGGAATGGAAGGGAAGGGAAGGGAAGGGAAGGAAGAGAAGAGAAGAGAAGAGAAGAGAAGAGAAGAGAAGAGAAGAATAGAAGAATAGAATAGAATAGAATAGAATAGTACAGTAGAATAGAATAGAAAAGAATAGAATAGAATAGAATGAAATGAAGTAGAATGAAGTAGAGTGAGAGAGTGAATAGAATGGAAGAGGAGTAGAGGAGTGAATAGAATAGAAAATGAATCGAATAGAATAGAATAGAATAGAAATGGAATGGAATAGAATAGAATAGAATAATAGAATAAATAGAGGAGTAGAGGAATGAGTAAGTAGAGTAGAGTAGAATAGAATGGAAGAGTAGAGTAGAGTAGAGAATAGAAGGAAGAGGTAGAGTAGAGTAGAGTAGAGTAGAGTAGAATAGAATAGAATAGAATAGAATAGAATAGAATAGAATAGAATAGAGGAGTGGAGTGGAATGGAATGGAATAGAATAGAATAGAATAGAATAGAATAGAATAGAATAGAATAGAATCAGAGTTGGAAGGGACCTTGGAGGTCTTTTAGTCCAGCCTCTTGCTCAGGCAGGACACTCTAAATTAAATTAATTAATTTAATTAATTGCTCAGACACTCTAAATTAAACACAGCACAATATGTGCCATTGACCAATTGTTATCCAATCTCTTCTTTAAAACTTCCAGTGTTCACCACTTCTGAAGGCAAGTTGTTCCTCTGATTAATTGTTGTAACTGTTGGGAACTTTCTTTTTAGTTCTATGTTGCTTCTCCTTGATTAATTTCCATCCATATTCCTTATATATATATATTTCATCCAATACTTTATATATATATTGTTTTTCCTTGATTCTGCTGTTCCAGCACTTCACATTTGTAAAAAAAAAAATCATTTTTTTTTCAGTTTGCTTTAATTCATTTGCAAATCTCCTTTTATTCACAACACAAGTGAGAAGATAGTTTTTTTTTTTAAAAGTAACAGACACAACAAATCCCCTTAAAAAGATCCTGGCTTGATATTTGCATTTCCAGTTCATTTACCATACGTCATCAAATGTTGTTTCCCCCTATTTTTCATACCGTGTTTCCCCGAAAATAAGACCTACCCCGAAAGTAAGACCTAGCACTATTTTCTAAACCTGCCCTAATATAAGACCTACCCTGAAAATAAGACCTAGTGTAAATCTCCAGTTCCAGGAAGACTTTTCAGGGAGCAACCGTGCACCTGTGAAACACCCCCCCCTACACACACACACACACTATTTGGCAACATTAATATATAAGACCTACCCCGAAAATAAGACCTAGTGTGTTTTTGGGAGCCAAAAAAAAATAAGACAGTGTCTTATTTTCGGGGAAACATGGTAGTTTCTTTTACAAAATTCTGGATGTTTACACTCATTTTACATATTTTCAAACAACTCAAAATTCAAAAAGGCCTAAGGAGATTCTCAGTCATCCTTGCCATGGTTGTCTCAAAGGTGATATTCAAAAGGCCACCGGACTTGTTTGTCCAGTTTCAAAAAGCAAGTCCAGTGGCCTTGTGAAAAATCACCTTTGGGACAATACTATATCCAACTCTGTGAGAGAGAGAATCAAACATCTTTTTTATGATCTTGAATAAGTAACTTTTTTTAAAAAATTCATACTTATATCCTGCCCTTCTCCGGAGACTCAGGGCGGCTTACAATTTTTGGAGCGCAACCCAATGTGCTCAGCAATAGCCTTCATTCCATTGTAGATGCCTGCTTATTACTAAGCGGCATTTTTACAAAGTCAGCTTATTGCCCCCAACAATCTTGGGTCCTCAATTTACCTACCCCGAGAGGATGGAAGGCTGAGTCAACCTTGAGCCTGGTGGGATTCGAGCCTGCAATAATTGCAGGCAGCTGGAATTAAGTGCTAGGCGTTTAACAGCCTGCACCACCAAGGCTCTAACTTGAAATTGGATTTACTAATATATCAGCGGTGTGAACAATGTTGGCATGCTACTAATTGGTCTGCAATCGCTTGCAATAGTACCCTTTTCTTCATCTATTATTATTAAGAGTTTTACTAGTTGTCATCCATTCTTCAGCTTTCCCGGTCTGCAATATTTCATTAATTTGAGCAGCTAATGTTCCATGGAAAGTTGTCAGATGTTTAAGCTAAAATCCAAGCATTTGATTTATTTTTTTCTGGTACACTCCAGTTCTTAATCGTCTTCGCTCTTAATCATATCTAATTAAAAGAGCGCAGCAGAATTGCTTGAGTGTTTTCCCTCTTAATTTTCTGGTTCTCCTACTTGTTCTGCACCTAGTCTCCCTGGCTACCTAGTAGTACCAACTGAGTCATGTAGTCCGTTGATCAACCGATGTTCAGGAACCACAGCACCAGGTGTGGTTCTTACTGATCCAGGCAATGACCAATCCCATATTTTCTGTCATGTATTTTAGACTATATCTGGCCTCTCAATGAAGATGTCTTTGCTATGGTTGAAACAGTCAGTAGCTAGCATCACCCAGCGTATCTCCTGGCTTCATTGCTTCGTTTCACTAGCTGTAGCATTTTTCTATTCACTGTTGACTATTCCCTAAGATTGGCGCAGCTATATACTGTACACAATGTCCCAAAGGCGCTTTTCCAAGAGGCAATTGGACTTTCTGGGTTTTCTTTGAAGATGTTTCGCTTCTTTCCCGAGAAGCTTCTTCAGTTCTGAAGCGCTCCATCTCTGAAGAGCTGAAGAAACTTCTTGGATGAGGAGCGAAACGTCTTCAAAGAAAAAACCAGACAGTCCAGTTGCCTCTTGAAAAAGCACCTTTGGGTCGACCATGACCTGGATGACAGACAATCTCCAGAGACATTTAACGTACACAATGGTTCCGATTTCTCATTTTCTTTTTCATTGTGTTTGGATAAAGGTAAAGATTCCCCTCGCACGTATGTGCTAGTTGTTTCTGGATCTAAGGGGGGGGTGCTCATCACCATTACAAAGCCCAAGAGCCAGTGCTGTCCGAAGATGTCATGTGGCCGGCAGGACTAAACACCAAAGGTGCATGGAACACTGTTTCCTTCCCACCAAAGTGGTCCCTATTTTTCTACTTGCATTTTTTACATGCTTTTGAACTGCTAGGTTGGCAGAAGCTGAGACAAGGAACAGGATCTCACTCCGTTATGCGGCGCTAGGGATTCGAACCGCTGAACTGCCAGCCTTTCTGATCAACAAGCTCAGCATCTTAGCCGCTGAGCCACCACATCCCTTTGTTGTTGTTTTGTATGTGTGTGTGTGTGTGTGTTTGGATGGATGGAGTAAGCTAAAAAGTTTTCATCCTTCACTGCTTCTCCTCTTTCTCCATCATCATTTCATGGAACAAGTATCCAACCTTTTGTCCAAGAGCTCATCTGAAGAACATCTTCAGATCTCCTCCCATCAACAACCTTCTGATGCCCCAGCAGATTTCCATGATTTATGGAGAACTAGGGTTTCTTCAGGCCCATACCAGGATTTTAAACACTATACCATGAATGTTCTCATGATGTGATAAGCTATAAATCTTCATTAATAGGCACTGATAGGGCAAGCTACTGTAAATAAACAAAGATCAAACCTCACTCCCTTCCAACACCGAAGATGTTACCTACTCTGGTAACAAAACTTCTGCAAGAATGCAATCAAATTCACAAAGCTTTAAGAACCCCACAATTCTTCGAAGCATCAGCTTTTTCTGCAATGATTTGCCTTCATGTTAGATGTTGAAGATATTTAAGCTTTAGGCTTCATCGTGGTTCCAGTGAACACTCTGGTCTTACTTCATTGAGTATTGAATGGTTTCATCTTTCTGTGATCCCAGGTCATTTTGGCAATTTTCTCCAGTAACTACATTTCAAAGGCATCCATTTGTCTTCATTCAGATTTTCTGATGGTTCACTGCCCTTTGATACAGATGGGAAGACTGTAACCTTAACAATTCCAATTTCTATTGCCAGTTGATGACTCTATAAGCTCTCTCTTCTTCTCAAACCAACTAACTTCTTCTAAACCCCAAAGTAGGACACTGCCACAGAGGAAGAAGATGCCCCACACTATTCCAAAAGCACACATATAGACCAGGTGAAACCAGGCTTAATAGTAGTAAGTGGGAGAGGGATCTTGGAGTCTTAGTGGAGAACCAGCTAAATATGAGCCAGCTATGTGTGGCACCAGCTAAAAAAGCCAATGCAAACCTAAGTTGCCTTAACAGAAGGATACAATCAAGGTCAAGGGAGGTACTAATACCACTCTATAAAGCCTTAGTAAGACCACACCCAGAATACTACATCCAGTTTTGGTCACCACACTATTGAGTGTGAGACTCTAGAGAAAAGGCAGAGAAGAGCAACAAGGATGATTAGGGGACTGGAGGCTAAAACACACAATGAATGGTTGCAGGAACTGGGCATGGCTAGTCTAGTGAAGAGAAGGACCAGGGGAGACATGATAGCAGTCTTCCACTATTTGAGGGGCTGCCCCAGAGAGGAGGAAGGGGTCAAGCTATTTTCCAAAACACCCGAATGCCAGACAAGGAATAATGGATGGAAACTGATCAAGGAGAGATTTAACCTGGAAATAAGGAGGAATTTTCTGGCAATGAGAACAATCAACCAATGGAACAGAAGTTGCCTTCAAAAGTTGTGAGAGTTTCATCCCTGGAAGATTTCAAGAAGAGACTGGACAGCCATCTGTCAGAAATGGTGTAGGGTCTGGACTAGATGGGTGGAGGGTTGGACTAGATGACCTACAAGGTCCCTTCCAATTTTGTTAATCTGTATCTGTATCTACCTATTCAATTGTTGCTAACTTAGTTGACAACTTCAGTGTCCTTCCACCCTTTACCCATCAATAATTTCAACGGTAAACATTTAGGCCTGTAGTTTAGAGTGGGAGAACCTCACAATTGTTTCTCAGGATGTTATATGCATTGTTTTTAGAGAAACCAAGGAATCTTTTCTGACTCTAACGGAGCTAAAATATTCTTTTACATATCATGGTGATACCGATAAATGATGTTTTTCAGGTCTCATTCCAGCATATCTTTTACAGCACAAATAAGACCTGAATCTGGTGCCAAAGCTCCTTCAAAGATTGGGTCAAGATATGAAAAATATTAAGTTCATGACAAAATAATTTTTTCTTTTTGTCCTAGCCTTTCCTTGGCTTCATCCAGATCTTGGAGTCTGTTCTGCTCATAGCCAAACCCAACTGAGATCTTCTAGTGGCATGAATATCTCAAGAAGAGAAGAGGAGGTCCATTACTTAGGAGTGGACTTTCCTTTGATATAAATGTCAAAACAAACTGTTGGAGATGCTGTAGTAGTGGATTGTCACAATGGACGGAGAGGTGACCTAGATGGTCTCCAAGATCTCTTTCAACAGAATATTTCCTGATTTACAAATCAAATTAACACTCATGTTTTATTTCTGCTACCTCTGTGCTAAGAAGGCAATATTCAAGTGGCAAAAAGGAGAGGAACTACTATCTACTAGCAAGCAATAAAGATAAGCAAGTAGTAGTAGTAGCAGCAGTGGTAAGGTAACACCTTCAGCCACACCTACTGGTGGGCACCAGTAATTTTTGGAAGTTGCCCTTTGGTGAATGATCATGGCATTTAAAATGTGGATTTACAGTTGGCTGTTACGTATAAGTTGGGCTGGCAAAATCAGAAATGAGGAGGTGCTAAGCTGCCTGGGAAAGCCAAAGGAAATCATCAAAACCATTAAAAAGCCAAAATTAGAATATTTTGGACATGAGATGTGATTCCCGGAAGAATACAGCATCCTTCACTTAATCCTCCAAGGAAAGATTGAAGGTCCAGACAAGGTCTAGGCAGAAGAAGAACATCATGGCTTCAAAATCTAAGGGACTGGTTTGGACAAAACTCAGCGGCAATTTTTCGTGCAGCTGTTGATAAAAATAGGATCACCAACATGATCGCCAATGTCCGATGTCGGATATGGGAGGAGGAGGAGGAGGAAGAGGAGGAGGAGGAGGAGGAGGAAGAAGAAAGGAGGAGGAGAAGGAAGAAGAAGAAGAAGAAGAAGAAGAAGAAGAAGAAGAAGAAGAAGAAGAAGAAGAAGAAGAAGAAGAAGAAGAAGAAGAAGAACGGTCATTACTCAGAATTCATTGCAATGAATTCAGGCTGAGGAATTCTGGGAGTCTACTCAGGGGTTGGGAAAAAGAGAAGAAATTAACTCTTTTATTTGCAGTCCATTTTCATGCCAATTATCTCACATTTCCACCTGAGAAACGCAGCTATTTTCTCTGGAAGGGATTATTTGCTGCAAATAATGATAGGATCCATTTTCTATGAAAATCTAAGAACAGGCAGGGAATCTTTTAACATAAAAGCTCTTCTACCCACGCTGCAGTCATAATTTGCAATCCCACAGTGGAATGTTGTAAAACAAGACACAGCAAGTCATAACAAAACTGGATAAAATAAGAAACCAAACAGAATAGGGAGTTCTGTGTCCCCAATTTAAGTCATTTAAAACCTTTTTTAAAATGATATTTATTTCTTAATCTACAGGCATTTAAATGTGGGAAAGTAATATTACTCCATCTGCATCTCACAAGCAAAAAACTATAAAATGTCACGCTGAAAACAGGGGTGAAATTCAAATTTCTTAACAACTGGTTCTGTGGGCGTGGCCTAATTTGTGGGTGTGGCTTGGTGGTCACATGACTGGCTGGGCATGGCTTGTATGTAAATACTGTAAATATTTATGTAAATAATTTTTTATTAAAAAAAGAGCAACTTTTACCCAAAATCAGGCAAAGCAGGCAGGCAGATTGAGTTGCTCACAGAATCACAGATTCACTACCATTCTGCTATCTGCTGCCTGAGTCTGCACCGAAAAATAGACGCTAGGAAGGTTCAGCTCTGCTTTCAGATTATCTAGAAAGCAAGAAATCAAATGATGACCTGCTTTCTAGCCAATCTAAATCTCCCAGCACAGCTGATAGTCGGAACAGCTGATGGTCGGGGGACAAAAAAGGAAAAATAGCAACTTACCAAAAATTAGGCGAAGGCACAACGCAGGCAAGTTGGATGGCGCGCATGCCAGGTAAGGAGTGAGTGGGAGGGGCCAGCCAGTGGCACGATTTGCCGGTTCTCCAAACTGAGCAGAATCATAACAACCGGTTCTATAGAACCGGTGTGACCAGGTAGAATCTCACCCCTGGCTGAAAACAGAAACCATTAAAAAATTTCAGACCGATTGCAGCTTCAAAGTCATCATTATCATCTCCTTTTAACAACCCCATGTGAATTCTGGGCAACTGAATGGAGCTGAGTGTTTACTGGCTCGGCATCATAAAAGGCAATCCCACATAGACAGCAGTTTGCAAGACACCAGACTTCCCCAATCTGGTGAGCTCCAGGGATGTGTTGCGACAACAAGCTCCTCCCCCAATTCCTTCAGGGCTTCTTGCTTTGAATCTCCGAACCAGTTAAATAATATTTGGGCTCTTATCAGCACAAAAAGATATTCATTTCAGCCAGGGACATTGAAGGGATCAAAAAAAAAAGTCAATATGGCAAACACAACCACATTTTCAGCATTTTATCTGAACCTGTAGGAGGATTGGCAAAACCTGGGGGTGGAGTCAAAAGAGGAATCAGCCTAGAATCCTTACATAGTCACAAGTGAAGTAAGTCCAACCTCCCTTAAAGTCCACTAACTAACTCTAACATTAACATTAGATGAGAATGTTCCTGTGCATAGAATTGTGGTAGTATATCTGCTTAATTGACCCTTCATGGGTGCACCCAGTTTTTCACACCTGACAAAACCCCAGTATTGTTTACCTATGCCACAGGTACCGTAGAAAGCTCAGATTCTTCTGTATTGCCAGTTCTACGGGGAGACTTGCTACCAGTTGATTATCCTGCTTGAATTCACAGGGTGTACTGATAGCTTTAATCTCCACTACCTGTTACACAATCAAGATAAATTTATTTCTCCAAAAAAGAGCGCAATTTTGCTACTTTAAGTGTGAGTTTCACCCACAAATGGTTGCTAATTGTTCTTCTTGTTAGGGGATAGTTTTGCATTGTTTGTTTTATTGATTGTGCTTTTATTGGTCAATGACCAAAATAAAAATCATTCTTTGGCATTTTTTCTGGATATATAAACATATACATATATATATACATACATACATACATACATATATATGTATACATACATACATACATACATACATACATACATATATAGTAGCATTTTAAAGTTTTCCCTTTCCTTTTCTTTTTTTGAGGGGGAAGAATAGAATGGAAACTGAACCAACTTGGACTGCAATAATTGAAACTGAAATTATTGGATCAACCCCATGCCTTCAAACAATTTGATTTCTGCCCTTCAAAAATAAAAAAAGTCTAATATCACGGAGAAATAATAGCTGCTACCAATACTGGCTGGATATTTGGACATTTTGAGACTTTATATAGCTAGAGAGCATTATACTGGGAAAAGTTTAAAGCTCTCTCAATTATCTACCTGTAAACAGGTTCCTTTTTCATCCAGACAGCTCATTCCTTTGTTAAAATATCATTTCTGAGCTTTTCTGCAACTATTTTTAGGAGATCAGTCTGAGAAGCCCAGCACAGTAAGCCTTTAAAAGAAAAATTGCATAATCCCAAGGTGACTCTGTCTAATGATGAAGCCGTCTTGACAGGCAAGCCATGAGAAAACCCTCTGCAAGGCCATTTCTAATGAGTCTATTTCTGTGACCTGCTCTGAGAACATCTTTTTCCCCCCATGGTGATCAGTCATTTCTCTTTTAAGCAGCTGTTGATTTAGGATAATAAATGAAAGGCTAAAGTTCTTTAAAATTATGTAAGGCAAAGGAAAACAGTGTGTGTGGTTTTTCCCGGGGGAAGGAAGGGAGGGAGGGAGAGAAAGAAGGAAGGAAGGAAGGAAAAGGAAGGAAGGAAGGAAGGAAAGGGAAGGAAGGAAGGGAAGGAAGGAAGGGAAGGGAAGGGAAGGGAAAAGGAAAGGAAGGGAAGGAGAGAGGAAGAGAGGAGGAGGAAGGAAGGAAGGAAGGGCTGGCGAAAAAATGAAGGAAAAAAGGCAGGCGGGCGGGAGAAGGGGAACAGACGCGCGGCGGTTGGATCAAAAGATTGCCCCATGGCCTGCCGACGCAGCATGAAAGATGAAAAATCACGGAGGACGGCGGCGGCGGACGAAGGCGCCGCTGAATGAAAGCCGCGCGGCTGCGGGAAGGCGGAAGGCGGAACAGGCTGAGGGAAAACGAGATCGAAAAGGGCGCGCTGCCGCAAAAGTCGATCGATCAAGATTTGAAAGATGCGGAGAGAGGGATGAAAAAAGAAGCGGCGAGGCGGAAGAGCGAAGAAGGAAGGCGGCGGAGGAAGTGCGGAAGGAGGCGGCGGCGCGGCGGAAGGAAGAAGTTTCTTGAATGACAAATTATATGACTCACAAAATAAAAGTAAGTATAACACAAAGTGAGGAAAGAAAAAGTTTTTGTGCAAGGCAAATAGCACCCAAGAACCAGTTTGGTGCAGTAGTTAAAAGTACCAGGCTAGAAAATTGAGCCTCTGAGTTTGGACCTTCCTTCGGCACCAAGCCAGTCATTGTCTGTCTGAGTTCTAGGAAGGAGAAATGACATTTCTGCAAATGATGTCAAGAAAACTCCATGGCTTTGTCCATAGAATCACCAGAGCACAATCCAGACTTAAACACACGCACACACACACACACAGACACACAATCCAGGAATTTGCCCATGAGCAAGATCTTAAGGAGTTGAGGAAGGAGCTGCTTTCCTAGGGACTCTTCCTAAGAAGACGCAGATCCTTGAGCTGGCACAAAAGTATATCGGCATAACATTTGCCTATTCCTATCCTGCCCCAGTAAGAAAGCCAGAAAATGTTGTGGTGCTTCTTTCATGTGCTGGAGGCCAAGTTAAGGAAAGGGAGATTCTTCTGACTTTGGTTCCCTGCTGGTGAGGAAAAAGCTACCAGTCCCTCTCTGACTCTGATCTTGAGATTGGGTGCAGCAAGGGCAGCCAGTTGCTTACAACTGTGGTTTTGATATTACCCAACTAGGAGGTGGCAAATGCTATGGAGGGCATTGGGTAAAACAGGAAGAACCTCTCTGAAAGCAATTCACCAACCTACTCCTTGCCTGTTGGCTGTCAGTAGAGCTGTTTCCGGACATGCACATACTGCTTTTCTTTAAAATGAAAAAAAAGACAGTAAATAGGTTCAGAAATAGCTCATCTGACAGGCCCTGTTTGAATCTGATTCCAAGCGGGAGGTTGAGCAGCTGACAGGGAGTGGGAGTGTGGCTCTGTACGCTGTGGAGGAAACCGGGGAAGGGCACAGTCCGACTGGGCATTCAGAGGAAGACCCAGGCCCACTGCCTCTTCATCCTAGAGCATGCAGGGAAGAACGGATAAGGGAGCAATGTGGGTTACGGGGGAGAAAAAGGGCCCTGATTCCCTTCATTAGCTGCAGCTGGGAAACCAGAATAAAAAGGGTGTTTGTGCGCAGAACCTTGCTGGAAGCAAAGCGTGTATTATCTTTGTTTGTCAAGTCTTATCTTGGTTCTGGTGTCCTCCCAACCGTGTGTTATGTTATCTTTTGAATTCTGCAATTCCTTATCCTGCCCTGTCTCGTAAATTGCTGCAGTGTGGTTTGTGTTGGTTTTTATTTATAATCTATATGTACTTTGAGTTCGGACTGAATTTCTTCCCTTTAAAAACTGTGATTGGGAGAGTTTTTTTTCTCCAGCCGATGATAACTGGACATTGGGGGCCAAGTTGGAGTTATAAAAGGGACTTAGCCTACTTTTGTGACTTTGTTGCTTTTGTGCCATGCCCTGGGTCATCACAGAAGTGTGAGGGAGGGGTGTGGGAAGGAGATGCCCCTGTGTTTAGTTTACTTTATTGTCATTGCACCTCGTACAACGAAATTAAATACCATCTTCAGTGTACATTATGACTATGAAAATAAATACAAGCACACATCCTTCACATTCTATACATTGAATTGAAACCCCCCAATATTGCATTAATATTGCACTATACAGTAGAATTCAATAGAGTTACTGCCCTGGGATAGAAGCTGTTTTTCAGCATGTTTGTCCTTGTTTTTATTCTCCTGTACCATCTGCCAGATGGTAATAGTTCAAAAAAAAGGGGGTTCCCAGGATGAGATGGATCTTTGAGGATGTTTTGAACTTTCTTAAGGCAGAGGGAGCTATAAAGCTCTTCCAAAGAGGGGAGAGGGCAACCAATGATCTTCTGGGCAATGACGTTAACCCTCTGCAGAGCTGTCTTATCTGCAATTGGCACACCATACACAGGTGCAGTAAGTTAAGATACTCTCTATGGTGTAGTGGTAGAAGGTCACCAGTTCTTCCACCCCAGGCCTATTTCCTATCAACCAGCCTAGGAGATGGAGAATTGGATATAAGATGAAGCAGAAGGGAGTGACCAAGAACATGTGAGGTGCAAATGGCAATTTTGAGTGCATCAGAAGGGTCTTAGCTGTGACTTCATGCTTAGCATTAGCCCCTGGACAGCCACAGAGAACATACACATTCCCAAGCTGTAATTGGCCTGTTTAGTACAAATTCAGCCATCACTACATCACCTGTGCTCACACTAGAAGGAAATGGGCCCTGCACACCATGGGGAATATAAGTGGAGAGAGACTGACCGAGTCGGGGGGAGGAGTCAAACAGGGAATTAGCCTGGAATCCCTACATGGGTGCAAGAGGCAAAGTCTGAGGTCCCATGAAGGCTGTTGAATCTTATCTAGTTTCACCCAGGTGTAAACTGTCAGTCTAAGAAGATGTTTCTGTATAGGTGTGAGCAATAAAACAGCTCAATGAACTCGTTATGTGTGGATCTGGTTGTTCGTGCATGGGTGCATTGCATAACGAGGGATAGCAAATGCAACTCTCCCAACAGAGTTATCCAGTAAGGGTGATAGCTGCTGCACCCTTGGGTGTCTTAGTGGTATAAAAATTGTGAATATGTTAACATAATAAAGCCCATTGAAAGAAGCATAGAAAACCCGTAATGCAGCTGATGGTGACAGAAGTAGCAACAGAGCAAGTAGGATGATTAAAGGCCTGGAGAGTAAAATGTATGAAGAACGGCTGCAGGATCTAGTGTAAAGAACAGAGGTAGCATTCAGCAGGTTCTGACCAGTTCTGGAGAACCGGTAGCAGAAATTTGGAGTTATTCGAAGAACCGGCCAATGCAACCTCTGACTGGCTCCGCCTCCATCTATTCCCTGCCTCCCGAGTCCCGCTGATCAGCTGGGGTCTTCTTTGGTTTCCCTGCACAGGAAGATGAAGCTGGAAAGCAGGTTAGTGGGGTGGGGAGGGAATGGAGACTTTACAATATCCTTCCCCTGCCAGGTGCACCAAGCCACGCCCACCAAGCCACGCCCACAGAACCAGTAGTAAAAAAAAATTTGAATCCTACCACTGGAAAAGAAGGGCGGGACACGATAGCAATATTTCAGTATTGGAGGGGCTGCCACAAAGAAGAGGGGGTCAATTTATTTTCCAAAGCCCCTGAAGGAAGGACAAGAAGCAATGGTTGGAAACTAATCAAAGAGAGAAACAATCTGGAATTAAGCAGAAACTTCCTAACAGTGAGGACAATTAACCAGTGGAATAGCTGGCCACCAGAAATTTGGGAGCTCCAGCACTGGAGGTTTTTAAAAAGAGACTGGACAGTCACTTATCTGAAATAATATAGGTTCTCCTGCTTGAGCAGGGGGCTGGACTAGAAGACCTCCAAGGTCCCTTCCAATTCTATTCTATTCTGTTCTATTCTATTCTATTCTTTCTAAATAGGTGGCAGAACACAGTTTAAACTGGCCTTCTGTTCTGTTCAGGAAAAAAAGCACTAAACCTATACTCTAAAATGCAGGTCTAGTCTGCTCTTAAAAGTGTGCTAAACCCACTATTATTGTTGTTATGGTTAGTCTCATACTCATGCAGATGTTTAGACTGGATTTGTTCAATGACTGAGTCCTTCCCAACGACTGTTGTTCTTTTCACTCTGTTTTTAGCTTTGTTCTTATTTATGCTTTTCTATTATGACGTGTTTTGTATTCTATGCCGCCCAGCACTTAGGAGGAGATGGGCGTTATAGAAATATGATGAATGAACAAATAAAATAAATAACCTTCAAGGTATCATCACAGGATATACGCTGTTGTCTATTTGGCGTGGGTATGCAATTTTTACTCTAGTCGTGCTGCAGTTGCTGACTTTGGTTGCTCAGCCAACAGCCCTGAGTTTACAGATTTACAGATTAACAGAGTTGGAAGGGGCCTTGTAGATCATCTAGTCCAACCCCCCACCCAAGCAGGAGCTCCTACACCAGTGGTGGTTAACCTTTTTCAGCTCCTTTGCTGAATTGTGTTTGTATTTATGCAGCACTTGGGAGATGTTATAGAAATATGATGAATGAACAAATAAAATAAATAACCTTCAAGGTATCATCACAGGATATCGCTGTTGTCTATTTGTGTCGTGCTGCAGTTGCTGACTTTGGTTGCTCAGCCAACAGCCCTGAGTTTACAGATTTACAGATTAACAGAGTTGGAAGGGGCCTTGTAGATCATCTAGTCCAACCCCCCACCCAAGCAGGAGCTCCTACACCAGTGGTGGTTAACCTTTTTCAGCTCCTTTGCACATGCGTTCACTCTCATGTGTCAGCACCCGGAAAGCAGTGCATCTGGGCGCTCCCCATGTACCCTGCACATGCGTGCATGACCCCCCACATGCACCATACATCTCTGAGCATGCACACATGCCTCCCGCACACCTCCGCCCCTGGACATGCGTGCCAGATACCCGACAATCAGCTGTCGGGCAGCAGCACTCACGCATGCACAATGGGGCTTTTCCAGGCAACCTCTCACGTGCCAGCAGAAGTGGCCCTACATCATTCCTCACAGATGGCAATCCAGTCTCTTCCTGAAAGCCTCCAGTGATGGAGCTTCCACAACTTCTGAAGGCAACTTCTGTTCCATTGGTTGATTGATTGTTCTCACTATCAGGAAATTCCTCCTTATTTCCAGATTGAATCTCTCCTTGATCAGTTTCCATCCATTATTCCTTGTCTGGCCTTTGGGTGCTTTAGAAAATAGCTTGACCCCTTCCTCCTCCCTGTGGCAGCCCCTCAAATATTGGAAGACTGCTATCATGTCTCCCCTGGTCCTTCTCTTCCCTAGACTAGCCAAGCCCAGTTCCTGCAACCGTTCTTCATATGTTTTAGCCTCCAGTCCCTTAATCATCCTGGTTGATCTTCTCTGCACTTTTTCTAGAGTCTCAACATCCTTTTTTATAGTGTGGTGACCAAAACTGGATGCAGTATTCTAGGTACTGGAATACTGCATCCAGTTCTAGGAGTTCTTGTCATCAGATGTCCAGCTGTCTATCAGATGTCATCATCACCTAGCATGGTCCTTGTGGACTCAGGCAACACCTGACCTCTTATAGGTTTTTTTAAGTTACATCTACCATATTATTTGTGGGAGAGACATTCTTCATTTGACTCCTCCGATGATACCTGTTGAGTATGGTTGAACATCTGGCATAGCTCTCACTTTTCCTCAGAGCAAGCCAGCCCCCACAATCACATCAAGGCTATGCCTCACTGGGGGATGATGGTTCACTGCACAGACAGCCAGATGTTTAGATGGGACTTAGCATTTTTGTCTCCCCATCAAGTCCTTCCCAAGGGTCTGGACGAGGCAAATGTTGTTGTTTGACGGTGTTAAAAATATCACCGCAGAATGCAAGCTGTTTCAATTAAAGCCGCCTTTTGCAGTTGAAAGGTGGTAATATTATTTGTATTAAAATTGATATGCTGTCCAGCTCTCTGTAAGAAGACAGCATCAATTTGACAAGTATTATGAAAAGCACTCCAGGCTGCCATGTCGAAGTCTGGTGCCTTGTCTCTCCAGCAGTCAAGTCAAAATGGTCATGAGGAAACAGCCCAGCAATTAGAAGAGATGGACCATCCTCATGGCAGTCTAGAGAAGCATGTTGTGGCCTGTTGGCCCGCGGCCCTTCCAGCAGCCAAATCAGAGGAGGAGGAGGCATGGAAGTCAGGGTGAGCATTAAGGCAACCTGAGAGATCTGAAGGGGAAGAGGGAACGGAGCTGGCAGAGAGGGGCAGAGCTTGGGCCATCCATCAGCCCTCAGATGGAGAGTAAACAGCCCCCAGGTCTGGAGGTGGCTGATGAGGAAGAGGAGGAACAGTGTCTGATGTGCAGAAGGCAGAGGAGAGGAGAGAAGTGGAAATCTATGGGCTGGTCCTTAGGACAAAAGAACCACCACTGCTAGCAAAGCCCCACTCTAGCTCTGGGCATAAAAGGCAGAGTGGAGAGTTAAATAGGTGTGGCAGACAACTATTCCTCTCCCTGCTGGATGGACTTGTTAGCCTGTGTTGAGAGAGAAACTTTTTGCCTGGTGCTCCTAATAAAGGAATCTTGGTGTTCACTTCAGAGGGTTTGTCGTGTTTGGGTAGCTGGGTCAGAACACAGTGTTTCTCAACCTTGGGAACGTCAAGTTGTGTGGATTTCAACTCCCAGAATTCCCCAGCCAGCATGTCAATGTTATCCCCAGGTATCTTGATAAAGCTTCATCAACTCACACAAGAGAGCCAAATTAGAAGGGGAGGAAACTGACTGTACTTCAGGTATCTGGCCACCAATTTTCTGCTTCTGGAAGAGTTTATTTGATCAAATTATATACACTGTAAAAAATGGGCTGCACCAGAGTCAAAACATTTGAGACCACTAAAACTAGGTGGTTTAAAGAAAAAAAACACCAGAAAATTTAATTCTGTATACTCAGAGTAGAAATTAATTATGCTTAGATGACACAAATGTGTTAGCATGCTAGGTGGCGTATCCTTGATTAACTGAACATGGTTTACTCAATTAGCCCAATTATTCCAGTTTGTACGACATGCTGAATATTAAAAAGACGGCACAGGCTCAATTTGCACAGGGCTGGGCAAACCTAACCCTAATCCCTGGCTAACATAGCACCTCATCCACAAGACTTCCCATGTTCCACTCCCAGGAGGAACATGTCTGGAACATTGACGGCTTAAATGGGTCTTGTGGAGGGAGAAAGCTCTGTCTAGAGGATTACCTCTGCCTTAAGGAAAAGGTAACGTGTCTTTGAATCAGCTTAAGAATAATCTGGCTAAACGATTGAGCTAAGTCTCGGTTGGCAAGCAACCAAGGATATTATCACGAAGAAGAAGAAAAAAGAGCTTGTCAAGTAAGTTTTGGTCTTTGTTTTTAGAGAGATCTGCTTGCCCAGATAAATATCCCCTCTATTACAACCGATTACTCATCTGGCATTATGGAATCATGCGATAAACAACGCCGAGGGCATTTCTCAAGCAGCAGCCACTCCATAAGAGCACAGCAAAAACTCAGGGACCTTTCCCCGTGACTCAGAGCCTAGCCTGGGTGTGACAAACTGGTCTAAGCTGCTTTTGGGTCTTTCTGCGGGGAAAGGCTCCAGTAAACACAGTAGATCTCTCCTCCACCCCCAGCTCTGATGAAAGACGAGACTGGAGGAGGTTGCGAAGCAGAACAAAAGCCATTGCAGCATTAAAACAAAGAGAAACAGCAGCTCAAGGGAGAAGATTTGGGTGCCAGGAAAACCCTGAGAAGTAGGGAGGGTCTTTCTTCTGCCCATGGGCCCCACTGAAAGAAAGGACATTAGGGCAAGTCCAGAGGAAATATTATGGAAAGAATTTCCCCCAAAGCGTCAGGATTGCGCATTTGGGCATCTATGAATTAGTTGGGGTGGAGGTTTTTTCCTCACTGTCATCATCCTCAGCCATCTGGGGATTGAAGCTCAAGATATCTAAGGGACCTTGGCTTAGAGAAAGGTAGAGAGAAAGGTAGTCGTTTTGATTTTCTGCAAAGAAAAGAAGACAGGGGCTAGTTTCCATTTTTGGCATCCCCAGTTAATGAATCAGATTAGAGAGTGGTAGGGAAGTCCTTCCTCTCAGACCTTCAAAACCGATCATAATTCACAGTAGACCAAAGATTCTCCCAGTCCTGCACAGAAGACCCTTCCCTGCAAACTGGAAGTGTATTTTTCAACCTCAGCAAGTTTAGGATTATGGACTTCAACTTCCAAAATTCCCCAGCCAACTCCCGCTCATATATTTTTTTTATTAAAATCCGAAACAGAAGAAAAACACATGAAAGAATGTATGGTAAAATGGGCTTTAAAAGTTGGGCAATAATACAAAGATGGAACAACGGGAAAATATGTGGTTGAAAGGATTTACATTTATCTTATGTTACAAGTCTTAAACAGAACTTTTATAAAACGATACACCATTGGCATATTCAGTCCCAGTGGACAATCACTTAAACATGAGCCAGCAGTGTGCATCAGCAGCCAAAAAAAACCCCAATGCAATCAGAGGAGTAGATTCAAGAACACATGAAGTATTAGTACTGTTTTATAATGCCTTGGAATACCACATTCAGTATTTTTTATATTATAAAAAAGATGCTGAGACTCTGGAAAGAGTGCAGAAAAGAACAACAAAGATGATTAGAGGGCTGGAGGCTAAAACATATGAAGAACAGTTGCAGGAATTGGTTATGTCTAGTTTACTGAAAAGAAGGACTAAAAATGACATTATAGCAGTGTTCCAATATCCAAGATGAGGTGGTCAACCTATTTTCTAAAGCACCAGAAGGGAAGACAAGAAGCAATGGATGGAAACTAATCAAGGAGAGAAACAACCTAGAACTAAGGAGAAATTTTCTGACTGTTAAAACTATTAACCAGAGGAAGTTGTGAATTCAGAAGTTCTGAAGTTCTCCAACACTGGAAGTTTTTAAGAAGATGTTGGATAACCATTTGTCTGAAGTGGAGTAGGGTTTCCTGCCTAGGCAGGGGGTTGGGCTAGAAGACCTCCAAGGTCCCTTCCAACTTTATTATTCTGTTTTCTTCTGTCTAGAATATATAAAGGGACTTCAATTACTGTATGTCCAAAGAGGGAATTTGATTCTGTTGGAGAATCAAAATCTTAATGGAAAAGAAAATGTGTTTGAGCTTCAGGACAGCATTTCTCCCAGACATTTGATAAAGAACCACAACTGATCATGCATAGTTGACCAAGCTGGCTTATTATAGCCTATTTCTTTTATTCATCTGTGAATTGCAATGATCGTTGGACAACATAACAAGGAAAGGCTCAGGTCCACATATACTGCGTGACTATGAAAGCAATTGCCCATGAGAAATGAAAAAAAAAAACACGGGGAATGCTTTATTCTTTCAAAAATCTGAACGAGAACAATAAATGACAACATTCAGGTTTCATTGTTGGCACAGGACCAACATTACTGACTTCTCTGGAGCTACAGACAGGAACATCTTTCCCTTCAATCTGGAGATGTCTGGGATTAACGCCAGAGCTTTTGACATGCTGAATGGCCTCTTGATGAGCGATGGGCCCCGAATTCCCTTGATTTCATCCCTCGTGCTTCACTTTTACTCCTCAGAAGAAGGACATGATTAATGGAGCTCATCCCTCTCTATCTATAACGGGCACTTACCTGAGAAGCCATGGAAGACCCATGTTATAAATCCTGTAATTAAATATTACATTAAAGCTTAATCTATTTACTTGTGGAAGAGAAGTCTATGGGGTGTTCCGTGGAGTGATATAAGGGTATAAGGATTTACCTGTGTTTCCCCAAAAATAAGACCCTGTCTTATATTTTTTTGCCACCAAAAAAGGCACCAGGTCTTATTTTTGGGGATGTCCTCCACTGACTAATCTCACTTGCGTGTGTCGCTCCTGGCATCCTTTCCACTGTCAGAGGCCTTCAGGAACTTCTTCTGCGACCAGCAAGGCTTTCCTGAAGGCCTCTGCAGCCGATAAGAGACCTGTGGATCGATCTGCAGCTTTGTTATCACCTCCAGAGGCCTTCAGGAAAGTCTTGCCAGCCTTGCTGGCTGCAGAAGAAATGGGCCGGCAAGGCAGGTGTCGGTGGTGTGCGAGGCCTGGCTACAACTGTCCAAAGGTAAGTAGTAGGGCAGCTTCACACACATCCCATCCCCACCCTAGTTTAATTTTTACCTGTCCACTCTTAATTAGGGCTTATTTTGAGGGTAGGACTTAGATTGGGCGAACATGTAAAAAAAATCAAGGTAGGACTTACTTTCAGGGTAGGCCATATTTTCGGGGGACCAGGGTATCATTTAGTCAGGGCAAGAGGAATCAAAGCCCAACTATCTTCACAAAGTCTTCTCCTTGAGTAGAAGAGGACTGGAACTCAGGACTCTCAGATGGCCAAATGAAAGGATCATTAGGGAGGGATTCCCATTCTACCTGGGCCCGGAATAAAGGAGCAATTTGGACTGCAGACTGAATAGCAAGGAAGGAAGGAGGCGGAAATTAGGCTAAGCTATGTAACTCGGGTTTACTTTAAACAGGTAGTCCTCAAATTATGACCATAATCGAGCCCAAAATTTCTGTTACTAAGCGAGACATCGGTCGAGTGAGTTTTGCTCCATTTTAAGGCTGCAAGCGTTACATTAGTCACCTGGTTGCTAAGGGAATTTGGCTTCTCCATTGACTTTGTCAGTCAGAAGGTCGCAGAAGGGGATGACGTGAACCCCGGGACAGTGTAACCATCATAAATATGAGTCAGTTGTTAATGCCCCCTGATCATTTGACCAGGGGGAGGCCGCAATGGTCATAAGTGTGAATAATGGTCATGAGTCAGTGCTGGTTTTTTTCAGTGCCGTTGTAACTTTGAGGACTGCCCATAGATGTAGATTTATGCCTGTTAATTTAGATGATAGATTGAATTCTGTGTACAACTTGCCTGCCCCAGTGTACTGAAATAACAACAGCACACTATAGAATTAAATAATAAGGAAGACTCGGAATATTACTCAATTTGGGATAATTGGTATCAATGGATAGATAGTAGGAATATGAAATGTATAGATTAGAATAAGATATAAATATGTGTATGTATACGATGAATTAGAAATGTGTAGAGATGTATGAATATAACTAAGAGTTTTTAGTACTGTCAAAGAAGATGGAGAATTGTACAAAGTTACTTTTTAGATTTACTTGTATTTTAATGTTTCAATTTCAATAAAGGTTTAAAATGTAAAAAAAAAGAAAGAAATAACAGCAGCAAATGAATACAAATGTTTTCAGAAAACTATCAGAGGTGGTATTCAGCCGGTTCTGACCGGTTCCAGCGAACCGGTGGCGGACATTTTGAGTAGTTCGGAGAACCGGCAAATACCACTTCTCACTGGCCCCACCCCCATCTATTCCACGCCTCCCAAGTCCCAACTGATTGGCTGGGCTTTCTTTGGTTGCCCTGCACAGGAGAAGGGAGCTGGAAAGCAGGTTGGTAGGGTGGGGAGGGAATGGGATTTTGCAATATCCTTCCCCTGCCACGCCCACCAAGCCATGCCACACCCACCAAGCCATGCCACGCTCACCAAGCCACGCCCACAGAACCGGTAGTAAAAAAAAAAAATTGAACCCCACCACTGAAAACTATGCTAGACTTGACACGGATTTTTTGCACACAATGCATGGAAAATAATCCCATGTGGTGAATGCATCTTTCCCAAAGAAACAGTCCTTTGTTTGCTGTTTTGAAGATACTATTGGTGGTAGTCTGTCTGGGCTGTGATTTATAGGGTTACCAGAAAGAAGGTTACGAAAGGAAGGTATTTTCTCCTTTCTGCTCTCATATCCTCCGTTATGGCAAGCACGGGCTTAAGAATCAGATCTTGCCTCCCTTTTGAGTTGTCTACCAGCTGTCTCTCCCTGAGCATCTTCCCTGCCCGTGCAGAGCTAGTGCCTTAATAAGTGCTCACCACAAGTTAATCCGATCAACTCTGTGACCTTGTCTAGCCCCCCAAGGCTTCTGCTAGGCTCCTGTGTGAAATGAACCAGACCTTAATCTCACTCACGCTGAAGGCTTTTTCTCTGCTGTTGAAAAGCCAGATTTTCTCATAGTCGAAAAAGGAAGGAATTTTATGTACATGTAGGCCTAAGTACTTTATTTCTTTTCTTTCTCTCTTCCCTTCCTTCCTTCCTTCCTCTTTCTTGGTGTCACCCTTTCTCTTTCTTTCTTTCTTTTTTTCTTTCTTTCTTTCCCTTCCTTCCCTTCCTTCCTTCCTCTCTTCCTTGGTGACTCCCTTTCTCTTTCCTTCTTTCCATCTTTCTGTCTTTCTCTTTCTTTCTTTTGGTCTTTCGGTCTTTGTGTTTCTCTTTCTCTTTCTTTCTTTTCCTTCCTTCCTCTCTTTCTTGGTGTTTCTCTTTCTCTTTCTTTCTTTCTTTTTTTCTTTCTTTCTTTCCCTTCCTTCCCTTCCTTCCTCCCTTCCTTGGTGACTCCCTTTCTCTTTCCTTCTTTCCATCTTTCTGTCTTTCTCTTTCTTTCTTTTGGTCTTTCGGTCTTTGTGTGTTTCTTTTTCTTTCTTTCTTTTCCTTCCTTCCTCTCTTCCTTGGTGTTTCTCTTTCTCTTTCTTCATCTTTGCCGACATGATGTACTCAGTAAAGTTTTGCATCAAGAGATTGGATGGTCTCAGCTATTTTTGCTCTGGTTGGGTTTGCCAGTCGGAATGTTGACAATGGCATTTCTCACCCTATTCTGTTCAAAACCTCCAAGAATAGACCAAATCCAGATCCAAATCTAAACTTAAACCTTAACTTGTTCTCTCTCTCTTCTTTCTTTCTTTCCTTCCTTCTTCTTTCCTTCCTTTCCCTTTCTTTGTTTCTTTCCCTTCCTTCCTTCCTTCCTCTCTTTCTCGGTGTCTCTCTTTTTCTTTCTTCCTTTCCTTCTTTCCTTCCATCCTTCCATCCTTCTTTCTTTATTTCTTCCTTCTTTTCTTTCCCTTTCTTTCTTTTCCTTCCTTCTTTTCCTTCCTCTCTTTCTTGGTGTCTCTTTCTTTCTTCCTTCCTTCCTTTCTTCCTTCCTCCCTCCCTTCCTTTCTGTCACTAATCTTTGTTGTAAGTGCCAAGAAAGTAAAATAATTCCTTTGCTACTTCTCCTTGATTTGTCCTCCTTTTTAAATGTCCATGTCCTGCTCAGATATCTGATAGCCTTAGCTGTAACAAATTTCATAGATCCATACAAGGGCCATTTCCCAATCTGGGTGGAGAAGCTGTGGGCCTGGCCTGTTTGAAGAGAAGGACAGAAAAAAAAGTCAATCTGTCAAGGGTTCTTCAAAGAGTAATGAACTGCCGTTGGTACCACGGAGGTGAATTATAGGCTGCTGCTGTCCTTCAACCTAGTTGCCTTTGCTCTTCTGTAGCTGGTGCCTGTTTTCCAGTAACAGGTTTACCCTAAATAGCTGATTATCACAGTTTTCAAAAGAACTGAGTCAGGGCGTTATTTATAGTAAGGAGGAGTTTCTCAACAGATTAGCCAGCCCGGCCTATCTAAATGGCAGGCAAGGATTTTACAACCTAATTATGTGCTATTGTATTTGGTAAGGCAGAGCAAATCAACCAGCTATGACTTGTTCCAGCTTTTATCTCGCTGGATTTTCAGAATGCCTCTTTAGTACTGTAATATCTGGGCTGCATTCTTTTCAATAGCTCTTTGTCAAGGGAGCTGGCCTTCCTACCCTCTGTTCCTTTCTGGATGGAGTTTAAATCCCATCCAGAAATATCTGCCCATCTGGGCCATGCTTCTAGGGGGGAAAAAAAACAGTGAAGGGTTTGCCGGTTCCTTTTGTTCTTTTAAAGGACTCGCTTTCCTCAAATGAATGAGAGAGAGAAAAAAATGGAACCTGGAGTTTTAATGCTTCGTTTCAATTGTTAGCTGAGAATGGCTGGCAGGATGGTTTTAAAAATTCATGCACCGTGCAGAAAAATGAGGACAAAGAAAATCTCTCTTTCGTTCACCACGTGAAGTGCCGTTCACTGAGCGAAATGCAGCAAATTGCAGGACTGTTAAAGGAGCGGCTTCTTTTTCACGTTATTTTGTCCCTTCACCCCACTCTGATTCTCTTTATTGTTCCTGCTATTTTTAAGTGTTAAGCTCTATACAACTATATAGTCCCTATGGTCCGTCCCCTTGGGTAGGCAAAATCCGTATGGAACAAGGAGCCAAGTCATACATTATCTATATATCATTATCTCTCTGTATTTGTGTCAGTGGTGGTATTCTACCGGTTCAGCCCGGTTCTGCCAAGCCAGTAGCAACGATGAGCAGCGGACACCGAACCGGTTCTCCCTGACGTTCTGCTGTTGGGCCCGCCAGCCCGCTCGGGCTCCCAAACTCACCTTTATCCTTTGCTTTTGAAGCTCAGCTACTTTGCGCAGCACAGCAGAGTGCAGCGCGGCAGCTGCAAAAGCGATCAGGAGAGTGCAGGCTTGCAGAAGATGAGTCGGAATGCCTTTGCGCCTGCACAAAATGCACGTTTGGTGCACGTGCACAAGCAAAGTGTGCGCGCCCGCCACACTTTTGAATCCCACCACTGATTTGTATACATGTGTACTGGTGGGATGCTGCCGGTTCGCACCAGTTCTAACGAACCGGTAGCTCTGGGAAGCAGTTGGCCCCGCCCTTTCCTGTCCTATATTTTCTTGTTTTTTTAAGCTCTGTTGATTCGCGCGGCAGGGTGAATTGCCACGCCTCAGCTGTTTTACTCACCGGCGCTGAATAGAAGGTTAAGGTTTGAAGCTTAAATTGGCGGCATTAGGGGCGCGCCGCACGAAGCGTGCTCTCATAGAACCGGCAGTAAAAAAAAAGTTTGAATCCCACCATTGTTAATGTGTGTATTCTT
Organism: Naja naja; assembly: GCA_009733165.1. Taxonomy (NCBI): domain Eukaryota; kingdom Metazoa; phylum Chordata; class Lepidosauria; order Squamata; family Elapidae; genus Naja; species Naja naja. Next base: position 4,324,500 of record CM019156.1, on the reverse strand, counting down.
ATATATTGTACCAAATATATCGATTGTTTTACCAATGTTTTGAGTTATGGCAGCTAGCGAAGTAAGCCGGGTGTTAATTTGATTCCTTGGGCTCTTAATGCCAAATCCTCTTGTTTCTAAGCATCTGCCTCTGTCAGATCTTGGAATATGCATCATTTCTACCACTAAGGCAGCAAAATTACGCATTCTGGACTTTATCCTCAGGTTAATCTGTTAAGATCATTCAAAGCAGGATCAGATCACTTTATACTCAAAGAATATGCCCAACTTAGGAAAAACATAGGTATAGTCTGGGCTGATTGGAATTTGCATTGCAAAAGCACCAGAGGGAGAGGAAATGATTTGGTTTTTTTTCTTCCCTGTTTCCTTCCAAAAAAAAAACCCAGCTTGTTTTGCTCCTTATATCTTCATCAAAAACATGCTAATCTCAGGGGTCCATCTGTTTGCCGTTACTTCTCTTTAAGTTTAAAAATCAAGACATTGACCCTACTTGATTATGTAATAATGGAGCAGGAATAGGTGACCTGCCTTTAGAGGTTTTGTATTTCAACTTCCATCAGGCAGATACAGATACAGATTAACAGAGTTGGAAGGGATCTTGTAGGTCATCTAGTCCAACCCACCGCCCAAGCAGACCCTACACCATTTCTGACAGATGACAGTCCTAGTCTCTTCTTGAAAGCCTCCAGGGATGAAGCTCCCACAACTTCCAAAGGCAAGTTCTGTTCCATGGGTTGATTGTTCTCACTGCCAGAAAATTCCTCCTTATTTCCAGGTTGAATCTCTCCTTGATCAGTTTCCATCCATTATTCCTTGTCTGGCCTTCAGGTGCTTTGGAGAATAGCTTGACCCCCTTCCTCCTCTCTGTGGCAGCCTCTCAAATATTGGAAGGCTGCTCTCCTGCCTCCCCTGGTCCTTCTCTTTCCTAGACCAGCCATTCCCAGTTCCTGTAACCGTTCATCATATGTTTTAGCCTCCAGTCCCCTCATCATCCTGGTTGCTCTTCTCTTCACAGCCAATAGTAACAGATTATGGGAGATTGATGCATGTTTTACTTAAAAAAGAAAATTCTATAGTTTCATTACAACTGCAAGACATCAATCTCAGAAAGCAAGAAGAAATCCAGAGAGTATTTAGTTCTTAGAGTATCTCTGCTACAAACTGCTTAAGTAGATACATATTTTTGATGCCTGTATGCAGATGCTGATTAAGTAGAATCAGAGTTCGTGTGAACAATTCCTATAGATCTCAAGAGTAGGCTTTTATGGGTGAATTAGACAAGTTTGATACACATGTGACTATCTCTAGATAATCTCAGAACAGATTCTGTTCTTATAAATATCCTATGGCTCAACTCTATAATGTACCATATGATTCTTGACTCTTGATGAACGTATCTTTTCTTTTATGTACATTGAGAGCATTTGCACCAAAACAAATTCACACTTGGCCAATAAAGAATTCTCTATTCTATTCTATTCTATTCTATTCTATTCTATTCTATTCTATTCCATTCCATTCCATTCCATTCCATTCCATTCTTTCTATTCTATTCTATATTCTATTCTATTCTTTCTATTCTATTCTATATTGACTGTTTCTTAGTATGATTTGATTGCTTATTGTACCCTATGACGATTATTAAGTGTTGTACCTAATGATTCTTGACTCTTGATGAATGTGTCTTTTCTTTTATGTACAATGAGAGCATTTGCACCAAGACAAATTCCTTGTGTGTCCAATCACACTTGGCCAATAAATAATTATATCTATCTATAACAATTTAATCTGCAGAAAGTTGTGACTTTCTGGAGATGAAGAAAAAACTCTAGATTTATCACCAAGTTAACTTCTGGATCTATTGGGACCACAATTTTCAGAATTCCAGCTGACAATTCCAGGGGTTCAGATCACAAAACATCTGGTGGCTACCAGCTTGGGTAAGAATAAGTCCTGGGAAGATCTCTTTCTAATTCTATAATACATGGGGAAAGGGTGAGTCAAATTTTAAACTCATTAGAGATTTTTTCCAATTCCAGAGATAACCATGCAGGAAATGGACAGAGACTAGCAGTGTAAACAGACTTGTTTATTCTCTAAATAGAATAAAGTAAGGAGTTGCATCAAAATTCTGGACTTCAGGCTGAACTAAACTTCTTTCCATGACGTTGAGTGACAAGGAACTGATTCATGGGAACAATCACCAATCAGTTTTCTGGATGTATGCTTAGAAGTCAGGCAGGCCAAAGGGAATGCAAATACCAACCCAGGAATCAGAGAAAAGATTGTACTCCGTGTTTCCCTAGAGGCCATATCAAAAAGATTTGAGAAAGTAGACGAGGAAGTGTCAATCCCACGTTCTACAGCATTTTGCTTGATATTATATCCTTGACCATAATAACATAACAGTAGCTCTGCTACTGTGACCCTTTGGGGAGGGTAGCTTTTTAAATTATTTTATAAATGTTTGAACTTATAATTTAATCTAATTGTTTTTTAATGTATTTATTGTCTCTTGTTTTTAGTTGTAAGCCGCCCCGAGTCTTCGGAGATGGGGCGGCATATAAGTTCAAATAATAAATAAATAAATAAAATAATTCAAGTCAAGTTCCATTTTGGCGTTTTGTCTCCTGTAGGGGCCAACCCGAAGTTTCCCAGAGGATGTGGGATATTCACAAGCAGGAAGTAAATACCTAGCTGTTTTTTGATCATGTTCCCTGTGACTGGAATTTAGGAACATGAACCCCTGGATTCATGAATATATTTAATCTCCTTCTCAAGCCATTCAGTTGAGAAGTCAGCATCAAATCTTGGAGCAAAGATGGCTTCCCCAGGTTAATTGTGTGCTGTGGGAAGACATGCTTATTTTGTCTGCACTAAACCTCCTTCCAGTGAGCTTCATTGGATGGACCCCAGTCGAGAAGAGAAGAGAAGAGAAGAGAAGAGAAGAGAAGAGAAGAGAATGAGCTGGAAGGGACCTTGGAGTCCAACCCCCTGTTCAAGCAGGAGAACCTACTGCATTTCAGATGTGACTGTCTAGTCTCTTCTTCAAAACCTCCAGTGATGGAGTCCCCATGTTTTCTGGAGGCCACCTGTTCCACTGGTTAATTGTCCTCACTGTTAGCAAGTTTCTCCTTAATTCCAGGTTGCTTCTCTCTTTGAAAAGGAAAAAAAAACAGACCCAGGAAACTACAGACCAATCAGCCTAACATCAATACCTAGGAAGATACTGGAAAAGATAATTAAAAAAAAAACAGATCTGCCAACATCTAGAAACAAGTAAAGGAATAACTAGCAGTCAGCACGGGTTTGTTAAGAACAGATCATGCCAAACCAATCTTATTTAATTCTTCAACACGGTGACTAAATTAGTAGACCAGCAAAATACTGTGGACATAATATATTTGGATTTCAGCAAGGCATTCGACAAAGTAGACCACAACCTACTTCTTAGTAAGCTAGAAAAAAGTGGAATAGATAGCACCACAACTAGATGGACTCGCAACTGGCTGGCAAAGCATACTCAACGAGTAGACCTTAATGGGTCTAAGTCTACATGGAGGGAAGTAAGCAGTGGAGTGCCACAAGGTTCCGTCTTAGGCCTAGTACTCTTCAATATCTTCATTAATGATTTAGATGAGGGAATAGAAGGGGAACTTACCAAATTTGCAGGTGATACTAAGCTGGCAGGAATAGCCAACACCCTAGAAGATAGGCTCAAGATCCAGATGGATCTTGACAGACTAGAACACTGGGCCGTATCTAACAAACTGAAATTCAATGTAGAGAAAAGTAAAGTCCTACACTTAGGCAAGAAAAACCAAAAGGACACATACAGACTGGGTGAAACCAGGCTCAATAGCAGTAATTGTGAGAGGGATCTTGGAGTCTTAGTGGACAACCAACTAAATATGAGCCAGCAGTGTGCAGCAGCAGCCAAAAAAGCTAATGCAATCCTAAGTTGTATTAACAGAGGGATACAATCAAGATCAAGGGATGTACTAACACCACTCTATAAAGCCTTAGTAAGACCACACCTAGAGTACTGCATCCAGTTTTGTTCACCACATTATAAAAAAGATGTTGAGACTCTAGAAAAAGTACAGAGAAGAGCAACCAGGATGATGAGGGGACTGCAGGCTAAAACATACAATGAACAGTTGCAGGAACTGGGCCTGGCTAGTCTAGTAAAGAGAGGGACCCAGGGAGACATGATAGCAGTCTTCCAATATTTGAGGGGCTGCCCCAGAGAGGAGGAGGGGGTCAAACTATTTTCTAAAGCATCCGAAGGCCAGACAAGGAATAATGGATGGAAACTGAACAAGGAGAGATTTAACCTGGAAATAAGGAGAAACTTTCTGACAGTGAGAACAATCAACCCATGGAACAGAAGTTGCCCTCGGAAGTTGTGGGAGAACCATCACTTGAGGCTTTCAAGAAGAGATTGGATGGTCATCTGTCAGAAATGGTGTAGGGTCTCTTGCTTGGGCAGGGGGTTGGACTAGATGACCTATAAGGTCCCTTCCAACTCTAATTATCTGTTATCTGTAAAGCACCTGAAGGCAGGACAAGAAGCAACGGATGAATGCTAACCAAGAAGAGAAACAACCTGGAATTAAGGAGAAATTTCCTGACAGTTAGAACAATTAACCAGTGTAACAACCTGCCTCCAGAAATTGGGCGGGGGGTTGGACTAGATGACCTACAAGGTCCCTTCCAAGTTTGATTATCTGTTTATTTGATCAGTTTCCAACCATTATTTCTTGTCCTGCCTTCTGGTGCTTTGGAGAATAATTTGATCTCCTCTTCTTTGTAGCAGCCCCTCAAACACTGGAATACTGCTATCCTGTCCTGCCAGTCCTTATTTTCTCTAGAGTAGCCAAACCCAAATCCTGCAGCCGTTCTTCATATGGTTTAGTCTCCAGGCCTTTGATCATCTTACTTTTCTCTTCTTCTGAACTTCTTCCAAAGTCTCAACATCATTTTAGTAATATGGTAACCAAAATTGGTTGCGGTAGTTGAGCATTGACAATAAACATTTGTTGTTTGTTGTTCGTTTTAGGGTTTCATCTGAGAATGGAGCAACTCAGCTGCCTCTTGTTTAGATCCTTTCATGAGATTTTGCCTATTTTAAATCATGATTGAAATAAGTCTTTGAAGATGAGTCCCTGGCCTAGCTCACCCCGACTGATAAATTCAACTTCTCTTGGAAGAAATAAATCACTGCAAATTCGGCTCGGTGGAGACTTGGAAAATACTAACAGTAATTTATTGTAAGCAGATCCCGGAAAATGTTGCCCATGGCTAGCAGAGAAAGAACTACACATAATACAATCTAAAGTCTGTTTTTGTGGTCTTTTTACAAAATGGTCATAAAAGTATATAGGCAGCAGAATTATTGTACGGTGTGCACCTTTGCAACCACCATGAATGGAAGGCATTGTTCTCCCCTGGAGCTGATTTAATGTTTGCTTGATCAGACTGGCTGACCAGAACTGTCTGTATCTCATTGTTAACTGGCCATTATCTCCAAGTAATAAGGTGCACAGAAATGCTGTCAAGGTAATTGAAATTTAAGGGTGGGTGCAGAAAGGAAGAAGTTCATTGTTTGGTTCTCTCCTGGGCTGGGTGTAATTCAAGGTTAAAAACTCATTTTTCACAGCAGAGTTTCAAAGTCCAGCCATAACTTTGAAATCAGTAGGAGAAAAGGTGTCCTTTCTCCCTTCCCTTCCCTTCCCTTCCTTTTCCTTCCCTTCCTTTTCCTTTCCTCCCTCTTTTCTTCCTTTCCTTTCCTTTCCTCCCTCTTTTCTTCCATTCTTTTCCTTTTCTCCCTTCCTTCCTATTGGAATTTAATTTAATCGTACTTCCATTTGATTCATCCTTACTTCCACTTGATTTATCCTTACTTCCACTTCTGATTTAAAATTTTCCAAAGGGCTTCATGCATTGCAATAATCATTGAGAACACTACAACTCCCATAGTCCACTGCACATTTCTCTGCAGTATGTTTCCATGAAGTACATCAGGATAGCAGAGGTAAACTGAGCAGGGAGACATGTCCAAGTGCTTGAAAAATAAAGGGGAGAGATTATGTTCCAAAAAGTGAAAAGTTTGGGAAAGAGTAGGGCATTAAGAACACAGGAAGATGTGCTACACATAACTGGTTTGTACAGCTGGTTCTGAATCCAATGGTGTGGTTCATGCAGTGTGCTAACCATGATTTCCTTAAGCATAGTTTATTGAATAAGCCATAATGGGATAAATCTGTTGAAAACACTATGTCTTAAACCAGGGTTTGTATAACACAATTGCTGGGGTTACACAACATGTTACTGTAAACCAAAGCCAAAGAACTCACATAGAGGGTTAGTGACTGAGTAAACCCATCTTTCAGGGCAATGGATCATTTTTAATCATGGTTTCCCAAATGATCTACACTGACTACAGGATTATCTGTGCCCTGAGGACACAGATAAACCTCCAAGTGGCCTCAACAACCCTCTAAAAGGATGCAAATGGCCAGCTGTCTGCAAGGAATATAAATCCTTCCCTTCCCCACCAACCAGTCAGAGTTGAAGAAGCTTCTTGGATGAGAAGTGAAATATCTTCAAAGGAAAACCAGAAAGTCCAGCTCCCTCTTGGGAGTGTGGGGGGAAGCACCTTTGGGAACTTCCATTTTGACATTTTGTCTGCTTGCAGGAGCCAACCTGATGTTTCCCAGAGAATCTGGGATACTCACAAGCAGGAAATAAATACCTAGCCCCTTTCTGAACATGGTCCCTTTGTGGTTAGAATTTTGGAACATGAACCCTGCGTTGTTCAAGACAGATCAGTCCTTTGTGAATATATTTAATCTCCTTCTCAAGCCATTCAGTTGAGAAGCGAGCTTCCAGCCTTGGGGCAATGACTTCCACAGGTAAATGTGTGCTGTGTGAAGACACGCTTATTTTGCTGTTCTAAATCTCCTTCCACTGAGCTTCACTGGATGAACCCCAGCCATTTGAGAAAGTGGGCTTAGCACAATCTGCCAGGCCAGTTACAGAAGATGCCAGGAACTGAATTATTGGGACCTTTTACTTAGAAAGCAGATAAGGCAGCCTTTTGTTCCCGTTATTGGGAAATGAAAGCTCACTTGATGAAGTCCTGGCTAATCATGAACTTCCCTGTTCTAATTGTTACTCATGTTACCTCAGTTCTGGGACAACACTTCAATTCACTTGCCAGGAAACCATCAAACCCACTCTAATTAGCGTTTGGCTCATTGATCCTTGGAATCTGAGGTTATGCTAATCCATTCCACTTCCAGCCTGAAAACCAACTCTGTGTGTGTGTGTGTGTGTGTGTGTGTGTGTGTAAGAGGGGGGAGAGGGAGAGGGAGAGAGAGAGAGAGAGTTGGCACTAGTACACTCTGGGTGATAAAACTGGGCTCCTCTGTACGTCACAGAGATGCCTTCAAACAGGAGGACTCTACCATAAACCCCATAAAACCAAGCTGTAAACTTCAGTAGGGCTTCTATTTTATTTTTAAGATGCACTAAATTGCTGCATGCGAACGTTGTTGACTTGGAAACAGTGCCTCTCTTTGATTCCAGACTGGTTTGTTTTTGCTGCCCTTCAACCAGCTTCCTTCTTCAAGGTTCCCGAGTCCTTCGGGTGAATTTATTTATGGAATGACATATATGGAGGTTGAATTAGTGTAGCCAGCATCCTTTAATCTCACGGTGCCTTCCCAAAAGTGGGGCAAACCATAGCTTGGAAGAAGCACCTGACACTTCCAAGGCAGCAATGCTTCTGGCTGGGAATTAGAGTAGTTCAACAGCAGCGATGGGTATTAGAAAGCTGCTTTTGAAGAATATCCCTGTAATCTTGCCATCTCAAGCAAGCAAATAAGGAATAAGGGCACTCATTGATCTGTCTACATGAAGACTGGGATCTCTGTGAACACTCAACATCCTTGAACCTATTTATCAACTGTTTGCATGCCATTCAATAATCAAAGGAGATGTCAGTCCAAATTATGCACTTTTGATTTTGACACAAGGGCCTGGTCCTCTTTTCTGAAGTCCTTATGCAAGGCAATTTTTCATATAGAGTAGAGGCAGATTAATGAAGGCAACCATTGGCTCACAAGCACTCTGAAACCTTGTGACCAGAATGTGGTTAAAATTCAGTCAATTTTATCCCTTCAAAAATAAGGTTGGAAATGGGAAGGACAGGCCATTTAATTTCTGTAATATCCGCACTCAAACACCCCCAAAGCTTATTTAAACTGTGTTCTTGACTTGTTCACTATCACATTATGGAAATTTGATAATTGTCCCCCTAAGAGCTGAGGAGGAGGTTAGGTTGGGTTTATGGGTAGGAATTAGAAGAGTCAACCAATTCTCATTTCTACCCGTAAAACCCTAAAGCTCTGGAGAAATATGGACCTTCTCTTCTAGTAACCTCACAAAACTCACCACACTTCTGTTGATGTCATCTGCAAGACTACTAGATCAGGAGTTTGGTCTCCAAACCTGGCAAATTTAAGACTTCTGGACTTCAATCAGTGGTGGGATTCAAAAAATTTTACTACCGGTTCTGTGGGCATGGCTTGGTGGGTGTGGTTTGGTGGGCGTGGCAGGGAAAGGATACTGCAAAATCCCCATTCTCTCCCCACCCCACTAACCTGCTTTCCAGCTCCATTCTCCTGTGCAGGGCAACCAAAGAAGACCCAGCCAATCAGCTGGGACTCGGGAGGCAGAGAAGAGATGAGGGCGGGGCCAGTCAGAGGTGGCATTTGCCAGTTCTCCGAACTACTCAAAATTTCCGCTACCAGTGGTTCTCCAGAACTGGTCCGAACCTGCTGAATACCACCTCTGACTTCAATTCAAGGGCTGGCTAAGGAATTCTGGGAGTTGAAGTCCATAAGTCTTAAACTTGCCAGGTTTGGAGACTTCTGCACCAGATCATCAAATGGAGAACCTCTCTGTGCAGAATGTACATTGAGCCTGACGCCTGTTCCCTATTAGTGAATATTCATGTCTTTTTCGCAGGAAGTCTAAAGTACAGCTGGTCTCCTGATAGTTCGCAGTGAGGTACTCCATTGAAACGGGCAAAGGAGTGGGTGAGTAGTGTGCTTTCGAGCATAGTTCCAGGCTGGTCAAGAGCCAACTTGGGGAAAGGAAATGAAGAACCAAGGACCTTGTGTTCATAGTTGTCTACCCTGTTTCCCTGAAAATAAGACCCGACTGGAAAATAAGCCCTAGCATAATTTTTTTCGGGGTGTTCATAATATAAGCCCTACCCTGAAAATAAGCCCCAGTTAAGAATGTCAGCCAGATGGACGCATTTGGAACTGTATTTCCCCCAAAATAAGCCCAAAATGGAAAATAAGACCCAATGTGTCTTTTGGAGCAAAAATTAATATAAGACCCGGTCTTATTTTCAGGGAAACATGGTAGCAACTGCCAACAATCTCCTTCAGGCTTAGGGCATCCGAGCAAGCTACATTTCCACACCATTTTTCCAGAACACATTAGCAATATTGGCTGGAATTGCAGGATATTCTGGCACAACCATCTTCATTCTTTGGTGTCATAGGTCTTTTCTAGCTTCAGGGCCTTCTGACAAAAACAGCTAAGTCCTTGTTTGTCTCAGCTGTTCTCTTCCTTTCCATGCAACACTTGGAACGAAAGCAGAGGGCCATGAGCCCAATAAAACTGTAGCCCCACTGCTCCCTTGCTTGGTTTTCCTGGTAAGTCTGAAAGCAATTATTTGGGGCTTGTTTATGAGCTTTTGAGAGCAGGAGACTGGTGGATCTCAGACAACCGAGCTGAATGCCTGGGGAGGAGGCATTAACATTCAGTCATTTGAAGGTGAGAAAGCAGCAATCCAACCTGTTCCGTTTCTCTCCAGAGGTAGCAATAAACAATGGCATTTTCACACTGTAGAACTCAGTACATCTTCAGTTTATCCTTTAAAAAAGCATTTACAGCCCTCTTTGGACTGTTTGAATTAATAACTGTTCGCAGTTTGGCTTGGCATTTGCAGGGGAAGCGAACTTCTGGCTCAATGCCCTTAAAGCATCTGAGACACTTTGGACCTCCCCGGCTGGCCTCTGACCTGATGTCCTGGTCTTCTCCTGTTTGCATCACTGAGCCAGAGATTTGTGTGAGCAGCCAGGGAAAAGATGTTTCCAATTTGCAGATACGTTGGCTTTCTTTCCCCAGCTGGATGCAGCTTTAGTCATTATTAAGGTGGACTCACAACAGTGGTTGGGACCAGAATTGTCATCGCCAAGCAATGCAATCATTAAATGAGTCACGCTCAATTGTATGACCTTTTTGCTATGGTTGTTAAATGAATGCAGTTTCCTCCTTTGACTTCACTTATTGGAAGCTAGCTGGGAAGGCTGGGGGTGGTGATCAGGTCATCGAGTCCAACACCTGCCCCCACACCCAAGCAGGAGACCCTACACCCTTTCTGACAGGTGGCAGTCCAGTCTCTTCTTGAAAGCCTCCAGGGATGAAGCTCCTACAACTTCTGAAGGCAACTTCTATTCTACTGGTTGATTGTTCTCACTGTCACAAAATGTCTCCTTATTTCCATGTTGAATCTCTCCTTGATCAATTTCCATCCATTATTCCCTGACTGGCCTTCAGGTGGTCTGGAAAATAGCTTGAACCCCTCCTCTCTGTGACAGCCCCTCAAATATTGGAAGACGGCTCTCATGTTTGTTTCAAGAGTTCTGCTTTCTTGAGAAGACTGGCGAGGCAGGACCTTACACTTCCATTCTTCTCTCATTTTTTCTTCATGTGAATTAAGAGGCCGCCTGTCTTGGGCATTTGATTTCCACACTCAGTTTTGTATGGGCTTAAGCCACGTTTATATGTTCATTGCTTTGGTAAGAAATCACTCCATCAAGGCCGCCGTCTGTATTCTTTATGGCAACATAGAAAGGCTCCTGTCACATTGCTTCCCCCTGATAACCCAAGGGTGCAAAGCCATGCTCAGTTTGCTGTCACATCTTAGACAGACCCAGATAAATTTAGCTGCTGAGGCAGGCTGCTTCGGTGTCTCAGGAAGAAGAATTAATGGAAGCACACAGCCTCTGCCAGCAGGAAATCTCTTGCATGGATCTCTTCCTTGTTTTGTTACATGACGCGTCATTACAATGGGTTTTGCATTGTTCCGGAAGGTTTCTCGCCCTGCCTAAATGCTGCTCCCTGCTCATCCTGACAGACATTGAGTCTGCATTAGCAAGGACTCAGGAAGGGGTCAATACAATGCACGCAATCTGCCCTTAAGCACAGGCCGCCTATGGAATTCTAAATATGGGGAGGGGGAAAATCAAGATTTAAGATATGTAGGCGAGAATGGCTACCTATATGAAACTTCTGATGCTAAGGATGATTCACATAAATATCCCAGCTGAGGCCCACTGATAGATTTCTTTCCAGATAAAGAGAAGAAGCATCTTTTGACTTTGGGGGTTTGAGAGTTAGATTGGGTTTGACAAGAGAAATATTGCAGCTTTTTAAACAAAAAGCTATTTTCATTGGACAGCTTACTATCTTTTCAACGAAGTAAAGAGCAAAGCATTTTATGAACATTCACCTTTAGTAAGTTGACTGTTAGTCTGTTAAGTAGAGTTATTTCTTTAAACTTCGACAGAAGGGGTTCGTGCAGGGGTGGGATTCAAATTTTTTAACAACAGGTTCTGTGGGCATGGCTTAGTTGGTGGGCGTGGCTTGGTGGTCATGTGACTGGGTGGACGTGGCTTGGTGTTCATGTTATTGGCTGGGTGTGGCCAACTCAATATCACTCACATCGAGGCACGCATCTCCTCGCCTGGCCTCTCATGACTGTGGGGATGCTGCAACAGTCATAAGTGTGAAAAATGGTCATAAGTCACTTTTTTCAGTGCCACTGTAACTTTGAATGGTCACTCCACACAAGCCAAGTAGGGAAAGAAAACTCCAGAGAGGTTCCTGAGACAGGAAGTCTAGTCCTGCCAAGAATATAATAAGGGTTAATGGAGAGGCAGTTTCTGTAAGCAATACCAGAATGTTTCCTTCCTGCCTTCCTTACAGGATTAGCCCAGTAATTTCTTCTAACAACCGGTTATCTGAACTGCTTAGAATGTTAACAACCGGTTCTAGAGAATAGGTGGGAACTGGTAGAATCCCACCCCTGGGTTCGTGTTGGTAACATCTCTGTGCTAAAAAAAAAGTGGGAGGTCACCTTGGTTATATTTCTTAGATATAATTTCTTTTTTTGGTCACTTTCAATGTGCCTCATTATTCTCATTCCCCTTTTTCTAGGTAGTCTGTATCGTAATGTGTGTTGTTGAAATTCAGTAAAAATATGGTGTATAAATGAATGGATGAATAAATAGATATCTCACAGAAGGATTCCAGGCAGCATACCTGTTATTCTTGCAATACCTTTATGAGAGGTGTTAAACTGACTGATGGACAGACAGACAGACAGACAGACAGCTCCAAACCTGGGCATGGACTTGAACCCAGGCCTCTCAAGTCCTACCAATACTTTGACCACCAAATTAGAGAAGGTAGCATGCTGGCTATCTTCCAGTCTTTCTCAAAATAGACATTTCCAGCATATCTATCTCTAGGGCAAGGGTGTCAAACTCAAGGCCCAGGGACTGGATCTGGCCCGCAAGGTGCTTAGATCAAGAAACAGTGAAGGACTGGCCTGTGGTGCTCCTGCCAGCAAAAATGGAGATGGGGAGGGCTGCTTGTGGTCCAATCATGGTGCTGCTGAGATTTAGAACATAGAACATAGACCAACAGGGTTGTAAGCAGGGGTGGGATTCAGCCGGTTTGGCCTGGTTCGGGCGAACTGAATGTTAAATTTACATCTGGTTCACCAAACAGGTAGTTGAACCAACAGGCTGCCCCCGCACACCCCACTCTGCCCCTCCCAGGAGTCTCCACATGGTCCGTTTTGGATGTAGGTAAGTGTAGGGTCCACACAGAGGTTCTGGGAGGGTGAAAAATGGGCTGAACTGGAAGTTCCACAAGTCCAGAAATGGGCCTGCTTCCAGGAAAGCCTCTGGACTCTAGGGAAATGTTGTGGTTTATCCTCAGCAGGTGCGGATGGGTGAGGTCTCAGAGAGTGCGGACTCAGATGAGGGGCCTGTGTGTGATGCAGGGATGGGGCCAGGACCATCAGGGAGTGGAGTGCTACCTTTGGAGATTGTGGAGGCTGGCAGCAGTGAGGAAGAGGTCCCCGAGGAGCCTGTGCCCAGTGCGCATGCACGCAGGGCTCCTCGAAGAAAAGAGCAGCTGCAGCAGCACGGGTGACTCAGGAGTAAGGCTGCAAGGTAATGGCCCTTCCCTTAAGAGATAAAAGCCAGCTGAGAAACCAGAGTTCTTTGCAGGAAGCAAAGAAGTGTTTGCATTCAAGCCTTGTGGACATTCGGAATATCTTGGTTGGTGTTTGGAGACTCTCTGTGTTTGAAATATTTCTTGGCAACTTTATCTAGTGTTCTTGGCAGCCTTGCACCACCTTGGCAAGGCTCATTCTTATCAGAGACAATTAGTTTGAAACAGCCTTTTAACCGTGAAGGAACGGAATTCGTAAAGAATCATTAAAAGTTTTTGCTGTTATCTCTGTTTCGTGTTTGGAACAAGGTTCGGGTCCCAACAGGAAGGCAAAAAACAGCCCTCCCAGAAGTTCCTCCCACCATGGCCACAACCACCCTGCAACCAGGCAGCGAACTGGTTGCTGGGATTTTTGAATCCCAGCCCTGGTTGGAAGGGACCTTGGAGGACTTCTAGTCTAACCCCCTGCTCAAAGAAGGAGAGCTTATACCATTCTGGATAAATGGGTGGCCAGTCTCTCCTTGAAAGCCTCCAATGATGAAGCTCCCACAACTTCTGAAGGCAACTTCTGTTCCACTGATTAATTGTTCTCACTGCAAGGAAATTTCTCCTTACTTCTAGGTTGGCTCTCTCTTTAATGACCTTCCACCCATGACTTTTTTGTCTTGCCTTCAGGTGCTTTGGAAAATAGGTTGATTTCCCCTTCTTCTCTGTGACAGCCCATCAAGTTTTAAAAAACGGCAATCAAATCACCCCTAGTTCTTCTCTTCAATGAACCTTAACTCTCCCCTTTAAAAATACAGAGCACAGATACCACAAACATGAACACTGGAGGAGGAGAATTCATTCTGATTCAAAGCTAGGTCATAACTCAACATTTCCTTAGATATGCACTTACGTAGCTTCTTGTATGTACTTAAGGACATGAAGTTTGCACAGGAAACAGTCCTATCTATGTACCTTCACCTGAAAGGGCAGATTGGATAAGATTTTGACTTTCTATAATCCTCACAGTTTAAGAGGAGAAAGGTCTCGTTCTCTGGTTCTGGTTTTGCTTTTTAATTGGGCCTTTGGGGCATCCTTATCCCAGTTGCGAATTAACTTATTTAATTAAGTGCTATTTATCAAAGTCCAGACCACTCATCTTTCTAAGGCAAGAGCAGGAAACTATTTTTGTGGCTGATGACCAAATCTTTATATATGAAAGCAAAATACCACTCATGCATCATCACAAAATCTCCAGGACCGTAAAGCCTACAGATTTGAAATGTGGCACATATGTTCCTCTTGGCTTCTAGGGGCTTATTAAGAAAGGATTCTGCGAAATGACCACCAGAGCATTTAGAGTATTTCCTATATTATTATTAACACGCTCTGATGCTAAGGAGTTCTACTCCCCCTCCCCACCTGAAAAGAAATCCATTCCAAATGCAAAACACAAGCAGAGGAGAGGAGTTTCAGTTTCAGTTGCGCAGCACCAAGCAACTTTAGTACAGAACAGTGGAGCTAAGCCACACCCAGGCTCCTTGCTGTCTCCTTCTTGCTCACACAGCAAATGCTGTTTCAGTTTCCAAACAGCCCTCAACTCTCTCACACACTGACAGGACACTAGCCAGATGAATACCGATAGATGCTGGTAGGCAGAGGCACAATTTTTTTCCCCTTATTTTCCTCCCCAAAAACTAAGCCCGACTACATAGTTTCATAGTGAAGCACGGATATCAAGCTAGTTCAATATATTTTGAGGGTCCTAATGATGAGTGAATAACCCCAAGATGGCTGAGTTTTGAGACTGCTGCTTTTCTCTAGGTTACGTACAGGCAGCCCTCAACTTACAACGGTTCATTTAGTGACTGCTCAAAGTTACAACAGCACTGAAAAGTGTGAGTTATGACCATTTTTCACACTGACACCCTTTGCCGTATCCCCATGATCATGTGATCAAAATTCAGGCCCGTGGCAACTGATTCATATTTATGACCGTTGCTGTGTCCCCAGGTGACACGTGACCCCCTTTCGTGACCTTCTGACAAGCAAAGTCAGGAGGAAAGCCACAGTGGTGATATTCTACCGGTTTGGGAAAACCAGTAGTAAAAATAACAGCTACAGATTCAGCCGAACTGATATTTCTTTTTTTCCCTCCTGATGATCAGCTGTTCCAACGATCAGTTGTTCTGATGAACAGCTGTTCTGACGATCAACTGTTCCAACGATCAGCTGTTCTGACGATCAGCTGTTCCAACGATCAGCTGTTCTGACGATCAACTGTTCAGATGATCAGGTTTTCCGACAATCAGTTGTTCTGATGATCAGCTGTTCCAATGATCAACTGTTCCGATGATCAGCTGTTCTGATGATCAGCTGTTCTGATGATCAGCTGTTCCAACGATCAGCTGTTCCAACGATCAGCTGTTCCAACGATCAGCTTTTCCGACAATCAGCTCTGCCAGGATCTTCCTCGCTGTCTTACTACTTTGCCCAGGAGGCTTCCCAGAACCTGTAGTAAAAATATTTGCATCCGACCCCTGGGAAGCCAGGTCCGCTTAACAACCGGGTTACTTTACTAATCAACTGCAGTGGTTCACTTAACCTAAAATGTGGCAAAACTCACTAAACAAGCGTCTCGCTTAACAGCAGAAGTGTTGGGCTCAATTGTGATCATAACTCAGGGACTATCTGTATTCAGGGCCATGTATTGCAATGGGCAGAGAACAAAATGTCATGAAATGCACACAGAATAACCCAGGGGGTAATCTCTCTTTTTTTTTTTGAGGGGTAGGGTTGAAACTGAAAAAATTATTTTTCTAAAGTTTTCTGTAATTTATCTTCTTTTCTGTAATAACAGAATAAGAGACTTGGAAGGGACCTTGTTGGTCATCTAGTCCAACCTCCCCTGCCCAAGGAGACCCTACACCATTTCTGACAGAGGGCAGTCCGGTCTCTTCTTGAAAGCCTCAAAGGGATGAAACTCCCACAACTTCTGAATAACAGAATAATAATGGAGTTGGAAGGAACCTTGTAGGTCATCTAGTCCAACCCCCCGCCCAAGCAGGAAAGCCTACACTATTGCTGACAGATGGCAGTCCAGTCTCTTCATGAAAGCTTCCAGGGATGAAACTCTCACAACTTCTGAGGGCAACTTCTGTTCCATTGGTTGATTGTTCTCACTGGCTGTTTCTAGGTTGAATCTCTTCTTGTTCAGTTTCCATCCATTATTCCTTGTCTGGCCTTCAGGTGCCTTGGAAAATAGCTTGACCCCTTCCTCCTCTCTGTGGCAGCCCCTCAAATATTGAAAGACTACTATCCTGTCTTCCCTGGTCCTTCTCTTCCCTAGACTAGCCAGGCCCAGTTCCTGCAACTGTTCATTGTATGTTTTAGCCTCCAGTCCCCTCATCATCCTGGTTGCTCTTCTTTGCACATTTTGTAGAGTCTCAACATCTTTTTTCATAGTGTAGTGACCAAAACTGAGTGCAGTATTCCAGGTGTGGTCTTACTAAGGCTTAATAGAGTGGTATTAGTACTGCATGTGATCTTGACTTGTGGGTAACTTGAAGTGGCTGAGTAAATACAAACGTACTTTTCAAGTAGACAGTTACTTGAAGTTACAACTCCCAAAACAGCTTAGGGAGATATATACAAGAGCGAGATTCAAACAGCTTGACACAATGGTCAGATACAGGAGATTTCATGCTATACCATACAATGAGCGTCTCTGCATTTGAGGCGGAGGAGAGGGACCTGGCTCACATCCTATTTGACTGTTGCATATATAAGAGGGTGAGAGACAGGTATCTTGGTCTATATACCAGACGAATGACCCATTGGGATCCCTATATCAAAATAACTTACCTTATGTCCAGCCAGAACTTGAAAATAACATTTAACGTAGCACAGTACTTAAACAAAATGATCCGGTTGAGATCTGCATATGTGGGACTGATTGGGGTGGATTGTAGGGGCGACTCCGAAGTATGAAGCTGTCATATTTTACCTATATCTTAAATTATTCTACATTATTTACAACTTCATTTTAGATTGTATTTTATTATTATTTTATCTAAATTACATTTATATGCCGCCCTTCTCCGAAGACTCAGGGCGGCTTATAATTTTTGGGATACAACCCAATACGCTCAGCAATAGCCTTCATTCCATTGTATATGCCTGCTTATTACTAAGTGGCATTTTTACAAAGTCAGCTTATTGCCCCCAACAATCTTGGGTCCTCAATTTACCTACCCTGAGAGGATGGAAGGCTGAGTCAACCTTGAGCCTGGTGGGATTCGAGCCTACAGTAATTGTAGGCAGCTGGAACTTAAATGCAGGCATTTAACAGCCTGAGCCACCAAGGCACTTTTATTATTTTTATTTTATTCTGATTCCATTTTAAATTGTATTTTACTAAATTCCATTTTGAATTGTTTTCATCAAATTTTAACTGCACTTTGATATGGCCCAAGGGCTAATCAATAAAGACTGTATTGATCTTGACTTGATTTTGATCTCTCTGTTAATGCAACTTAGGATCGCATTGGCTTTTTTGGCTGCCGCTGCACACTGTAATTCATATTTAATTGGTTGTCCATAAACCAAAAGGAACTTAACATTTTTTCCCCTTTGACTATGGTGTATTCTGATAATAGCAGCCGTGTCAGGCACAAAGAATCAGGGCCACCGGTTAGATTGCAGCATAGAAGATTTCTTCAGACCTACGCACAAGAATCTGGTCCACTAAAGTTCAGCATTTTAAATTGGTGCCAGAAAAGGGTTAATGGAATTCAGGAGGGGTTGGAAATGCGATGACTCTAAAATGATGACATGTTTGCCCTCTCAATTCTGCCTGCTCTACTCCTACAAGGAGATAACTCATCTTCAAAATCTAAACAGAATCGGATCTGCTCGGTGTTTGTATGACGCTTTCAATTACATAGAGGTAGGTATTACACAATCAGTTTCATCCTCACTGGGGATTATGAGACGTAGGTAGCCAAATCCCCTACTGGGAATTGTATTCAGGGAACTCTGGATTTTAGACATTTAGCAAGAGCAAGGGAACCTAGACTTATATACCGCTTCACAGTGCTTTTACAGCCCTCTCTAAGCGGTTTACAGAGTCAGCCTATTGTCCCCCAACAATCTGGGTCCTCATTTTACCCACCTTGGAAGGATGGAAGGCTGAGTCAACCTTGAGCCGGTCAGGATCGAACTCCTGGCAATTGGCAGAATTAGCCTACAATATTGCATTCTAACCACAGGGAGGGAGGGAGGGAGGGAGGGAGGGAGGGAGGAAGGAAGGAAGGAAGGAAGGAAGGAAGGAAGGAAGGAAGGAAGGAAGGAAGGAAAACAGCAATAGCCCTTAGACTTATATATCGCTTCACAGTGCTTTACAGACCTCTCAAGCGGTGTATAGTGTCGCCATATTGCCCCACAACAATCTGGGTCCTCATTTTAATGACCTCGGAAGGATAGAAGGCTGAGTCAAACCTTGAGATGGTCAGGATCGAATCGCTGGCAGTCGGCAGATTTAGCCTGCAATTCTGCATTCTAACCATTGGGAGGGAGGGAGGGAGGGAGGGAGGGAGGGAGGAAGGAAGGAAGGAAGGAAGGAAGGAAGGAAGGAAGGAAGGAAGGAAGGAAGGAAGGAAGGAAAACAACAATAGCCCTTAGACTTATATACTGCTTTATAGTCAATGGTGGGATTCATAAAAATTTACTACCGGTCCTGTGGGCGTGGCTTGGTGGGCATGGCAGGGGAAGGATACTGTAAAATCTCCAGTCAGAGGTGGTATTTGCTGGTTCTCTGAACTACTCAAAATTTCTGCTACCAGTTCTCCAGAACTGAGCAGAACCTGCTGAATACCACCTCTGATTATAGTGCTTTTACAGCCTTCTGTAAGCAGTTTACAGAATCAGCCTATTGCCCCCAACAATCTGGGTCCTCATTTTATTGACCTCGGAAGGATGGAAGGCTGAGTCAACCTTGAGCCTGGTGACTGAAATGTAGCCTGTTAGCGTTAGGAGCTACCCAGATCCTTATGCTCAGTGGCACTGTAAGAGGGGATATATTGATGCTGTCTGAATGGTATAATATACTGTTTTTAGTCCACCTTCCCTTAAGCTCTTGGAGCAGGGAGATTCAGAGGTGGCATTATGTCATGCTTCCGTGCAGGAGTTTTTACACAACTTCTGGCCTCTCTTGGATATACACTGTCCGGGCTGTGCTGACCTCCGGGGAGGGGTTTTAAATTTAGTTAGGATTGGTGGGTTTTAGTGCAATTTGGCTTGTAATGTTTAATGTTATTTTTAGGTAATTTAATTTATTGTTGGTTTTTAGTTGTCAGCCGCCCCGAGTCCCTTTGGAGAGGGGGCGGCATACAAGTCAAATAAAATAAAATAAAATAAATAAAAATAGAAAAACTCCTCTTCCCTCCAAAACCCAGCAGGTGGGAGCATGACCTAAAGCCCCATCTGCATCACTCGGTTGTAAGAACTTAAGGAAAAGCATACTCCATAAACCAGGGATTCTCAAGAGTAGTGAATCTGAGTTGGGTAGGCTTCGAACTCCCAGAATTCCATGCTGGCTGGGGAATTCTGGGAGTTGAAGTCCAGCCATCTTAGAGTTGCTAAGGTTGAGAAGCTATTCTGATAAATACTTCCTTGTGAAGGAGTGGGCAGAGAATCTTGTAAGTATATAGTCGTCTAGACTGGAACATTTTTAAAAGTTCCAGAAGAAAACATCTGAGTAAGTCAGTTATGAATTATAGCCAAGAGAACGTTGTGGATCTGAATATGTTAGATGTGTCAATTGCTGGGCTCAACTTAAGAGAGATTTTAATTTTATTGGCTGTTATAGAAAAAAGCTGTTTTTTTAAAAATGATATAGTGTCTACATGAGTCAGAGAGCAAAGCATCTGCAGATAAGAGAGGCTCAAGAAATGGACTCATGGAATCATAAAATCATGGGTCTGGAAGGGATCATGGAAATCTTCTATTCAACTCCCTGCCCAATCCAATCAGAATAGAGCTGGAAGGGACCTTGGAGGTCTTCAGCCCCCTGTTCAAGCAGGAGACTCTATACCAGAGGTCTCCAAACTTGGCAACTTTAAGACTTGTGGACTTCAACTCCCAGAATTCTCCAGCCAGCATAGCTGGCTGAAATTCTGAAGTCCAAAGTTTGGACCCTGCCCTATACCATTTCAGATAAATGTCTGTCCCAGGCAGGAAACTTATATATATATATATATATATATATATATATATATATATATATATCAGGAGAACTCTTGGGTAATGAGTTTGGGGTGGTTCATGCAGGCTAAACCCTAAATCTGGGTTAAGCAAGTACCACTGCTGGGTTGATATGCCCAAAGAAATCCCATCATGGCTTAAATGCAGGGATGGCTTTAAAAGCATGCTAAGAGTACCATGGTTGAGCCCCAACTGATCCAACCATATTTTAATTTTGCTTAGTGTGTTATGCAACGCAATAAGTCATATATGGAGGACTGTATATAGCTGGTCTCTCAAATGTGAACTGCTATGGACAAGAAATTGGGGGGAGGGCTGTAGTCCCATCAAAAATAGCAATGAGAGAGTGAAAAACTCTCAAGTATTTGCTCAGGAAGATAAATATCCTTGAGGCCGTTTAGCTGATGTCTAAACCAGCATCTGTGCATTGCTACGTGAGGCGCATTTTTCCCTGTCAAAGCTGCATTCAACTGACATATCTCAATTTCCAGGCCTGCACAGTGTAAAATAGCTCATGTAGAGCACTAAACAGCCATCAAAGAAAGGGTAAAAGTAAGTCCCTTAAATAACTGCTCAGGGCAACTTTTTTTCTCTGCTAACATTGCACTATGCAATAAGCAGAGTGATTGGACCTACTTAAATATTATTTAATTTACCCGATTTACTCTGATCGCTTAAGTTTGCAACTGTATAACTGGACTCCAATGATGGTGTCAGCGAGAAGCTGCTTACATCCCTTGCAACTTTTTTTTTTTTTTAACCCCCAAGGAAATGTAGCTTCAAAGGATGCAGTTTTGATCTGTTTCTAGTTAATGTTTTTATCTTCAGAATCCAGATGTGAAATGGGGATGCTCAGTTTTCTTTGGGGAAACCCTGGGCCCCCCTGAACCTCAACTATACAATGGGAGTAATCTTTGAGTATATTTAGTTTAGTGGGGCAGGGAAAGGGCTAGGGAAAACATGATAGCAGTGTTTCAATATTTGAGGGGCTGCCATAAAGCCAATCTGTTATCCAAAGGACCTGGAGGCAGAACAAAAATCAATGGATGGAAACTTAACAAGGGAAGGAGACACAACCTAGAAAAAGGAGAGTTTTCCTGACAGTGAGAACAATTAACCAGTCAAATGGCTTGCCTTCAGAAGTAGATCTGGAGCTATTTGTCCAGAATAGTATAGGGACTCCTGCTTGCACAGCGTATTGGATGAGCAGGCCTCCAAAATCCCTTCCACCTCTATTATTCTATGTTCTGTGTTTGTACTTCAAACCTTTTAAACAGGTCGAGCACTTCAGAGATTGCACAAGGGACCCAAAGCAGTGAAATTTGGGTGATGTAATCTCTCTGAGGCCCATAGCCTGGAGAGATAACCAGGGATTCAAAGGCAAAGGGAAGAAGAGTGATTATAGCTTTCTGGGAAGATTCAACAAACATAAATCATTTAATTTTTAAATTCAGATGCATCAGGGCTAGTGTTTCTTAAACATACATAATGAAATTTACTTTGCATATGCTCAGAATTATCTCAATTTTGACAGCATTTGAGGGCTGGTATTTAGAAAAAGATTCTGAAAATAATCTTCATTGCAGTTTACTTTAAAGAAGACTTACTAGTGTTTCGTTTTATAATTTTCATCTACTACAATAAGCAAAAAGATATTTCATTTTGTTTTTAAAAAATGGTTTTCTGTTCTGAAACATCCCTATCCAATGTAATATTGATCTGGCATTTCAAAGGAAAGAAGTTTCGGGAAATTTAAAACCAAATTCGCTTGCCAAATAAAGCATTTCAAATCCAGAGCAATTTATATCAACTTTATAATTTATTTGTTCCACAATGCAGCATATGCAATAAATTAATGCCCATTACTACAGCATCATCAACATAGCTTATCACTTTGTTAAGTTCATGATTATGGCAGAAAGAGTAAAACAAAAAAAAAAATGTGAATTTTGTGTCTCAAAGAGACTTTCATAGTTCAGGAAGTCAGAAGGAAAGTTTTTTTTTTAAAAAAAAAAAGTTTGTGCAACTCATTTGAAGAAATGGAAGAGGAACAGGATTGCTTCACACTGTCCTGGAAAAAGGTTCTCACTCAGGATAAGAGTTGACTTGCAGACGAGGTGCATTTGGTGCATTTCTTTTTAGCAAATGCAAAGGGATAAACGAGGATTGCTGTCTGATCTCCTATGATCCCAGCAGAGGAGAGAAAAGCACCTTATGCACACTCAGTAAACACGTGTCCAGGAAGGCTGTCCAGGCAGCAGACAGTTTAGTCCAGGAGAAAAATCACACAGAGTCTCTTCTCCCTCCATGCTGCCAGAAATAAAGTTACAGCTGTCCGTTCCACCACTTTCCCATCCTTGTGGCTCAGGATTTGCTGCTTTCATCGTTTGAGGAGGGACTCCCTTTGGACTGTTCCAAGTTGGAGTCTGCAGAAGAAGCGCACACACAGTCAGTGAGGATTGAACGACCCATGACTGACACGTCCAAGCATCCTCCGTCTCGTACCAGGCGTTTGGAGATGCTGGCAGGCAGAAAAGGATGACACCAGCAGAAGAGCTGTGCAGCATACGTTTTGGTTTGGTTTCGGTTTTTGGGTCACCATCTTGCTTCTGTGGGTCTTCAGTGGATTTTGATGGAATGTTTCCCGAACTTCAGGAACTGGAAAAGTTTCTCTCGGGTTCTCTGCTTCAGAGCCATGAGGGATCTCGCTTTCTCCTCCAGGTCTTGGTCAGTGGCCAAGATAATCTTAGCTCTTTCCTCGGCTTTCCTGTCCCCGGAGTTTTTGAAGAGTTTCTCCAGAGTCTCTTGATCCAGGTTCTCAAAGATGTTGGGCACAGCTTTCTTACGCAAGGCGGTGTCGAAACGATAGCCATGAACGGAGGGGCTCACTCTCAGGGAGGTGGACATGCTGGCTGGCCACGGGGTTGGCTGGCTTCTCACCACTTCCAAGGATGTCAGAGAGGCAGCCGTAGGTTGTTGGCCTGGAGAGTGGATTGCCCGTAGTAAAGAACTCCTGGAATGGCACTGCTATTTAAAGGCAGCTGAAACGCTGAGCAGGAAGCTCATGTTACAATGATGACATCACGCCCAGTTCAACATCCAGTAATCAAAGGCCAGTTTAACAGTTGAGCTGCCAGTTTTCTCCTTGGTCTCTTTCCCTCTCTCTCTTTCTCTCTCTCTGCCTCTCTCTGTCTCCATCCCTCTCTCTCCCCTACACTCCTCTCTCTCTCTGTCTGTCTCTCTGTCTTTCTCTCTCCCTGTCTCCCTGTCTCTCTTCCTCTGCCTCTCTCTCTTTCTGTCTCCATCCCTCTCTCTGCCCCATACTCCTTCTGTCTCTCTCTCTCTCAAACTTCTGCAGTGAAACAGGGCAAGGAAAATATTGCTTGCTTATCAACTGAACAAATTAGCTTTGGTAGATTGATGAAAGGCACGGAAAACAAGAACCCAAAAAATAATAATTAAGAGGGGCAAAAGCTTCCAAGCGAATCTTTTCCCTCCGAGTCTTCAGACATTATGCAGGGTGAAAATTAAGGGATGGGGGGGAACAGTCTCTTCGTCTGGCCAGCTTAATTTTGGCACGCTTTAAATATTTGCTTTAAATATAAAGTTGCACGAAGGCTCATGTTTACGTATGCATTCTGAAGAGCCTTTTCTCCCCATACGTGGCTTTTTGAAACACACTTTTTGTAAACAGATGCCTGGTTTTTTTGAGGCTAAGAAAAGTCTCAAAACATTCAGGAGGGACAGAAATCAAGAAATAGCTAATGCTCACTCAACCTGAGTCAAAGGAATATCAGGTGTTTGTCACTCCTGGAAAAAGCAAAAAAAAAAAACGGGATTTTTCAGGCACCCTAATTAAAATTCGATGATGATCTTGGATTCCATGTCTTTAAGCTCTATTAAAAATATCCCTTCCAATTCTGTTCTTCTATTCTGTTATGCGTTTGCTGAAAGAACAATGGGATACCATGTTGGAGATGCTTGGAGTTTTGGCTGAGTACTGACATTAGGCTAAGCCATAACTGGACACAGTTGCTTGGAGTTTAGTGTGAATTTGGCCACTGCAGCTGCAAGACAGGTTTACTGCTGAATATGTTTTGTGAACTCTGCCTTCGTGATCACAGGGTAACACAAAAGAGTTTCCCAACAGCAGGCATTACTGATAGATGGCTGAAGGGCGTCAAATAACAAGAATGATTTTTTTTTCCTTCCCTGGATAAGGAAAGTATGGTCAAAAGCTTGACAAAGCCCAAAGCCAGAAAGATGGGAAATCTGAGACAGAAAAACAGCCCTTCAGCCATCTATCAGTAATGCCTGCTGTTGGGAAACTCTTTTGTGTTACCCTGTGATCATGAAGGCAGAGTTCACAAAACATATTCAGCAGTAAACCTGTCTTGCAGCTGCAGTGGCCAAATTCACACTAAACTCCAAGCAACCGTGTCCGGTTATGGCTTAGCCTAATGTCAGTACTCAGCCAAAACTCCAAGCATCTCCAACATGGTATCCCATTGTTCTTTCAGCAAAGGCATAACAGAATAGAAGAACAGAATTGGAAGGGACCTTGGAGGTCTTTTAATCTAACCCACTGCCTAGGCAGGAAGCCCTACACCACTTCAGACAAACGGTTGCTCAATCTCTTCTTAAAACCTTCCAGTGTTGGAGCATTCACAGCTTCTGGAAGCAAGTTGTTCCACTGACTAATTGTTCTCACTGTCGGGAAATTTCTCCTTGGTTCTAGGTTCCTTCTCTCCTTGATTAGTTTCCATCCATTGCTTCTTGTCCTGCCCTCAAGTGCTTTGGAGAATAGCTTGACTCCCTCTTCTTTGGGGCAGCCCCTGAGATATCGGAAGATTGCTATTATGTCACCCTTTGTCCTTCTTTTCATTAAACTAAAAGAAAGTTATAGACTAGCCAACATGAAGCCATGCCGATGCATTAAAATGCAGCTTCCATGATGCTGATGGTTCGGAATACTGGGAGCAGTAGTACTCCCAATACATCTGGCAGTAACTGGGAGAAACCTACAATGGGACCTCTACAAAGGCCAAGGCCTGCAAGTACAGTGAAACAATCAACCAGTGGAACAGAAGTTGCCTTCAGAGGTTGTGGGTGCTTCATCACTGTGGAAGCTTTTAAGAATGTTGGAAACGGCCATACATACCTGTAGAGGAAATGGCCATACAAAAATTATGAACGGTGCTGAAATGGACAAACTATCATTGGGTTTAGAAGATAAGGAAGATTCAATATTTTACAAAGTATGGGAACAATGGTATAGCTGGATAGATCGGAGACAGAGTAAAGATAGGTAATTATTAAATACATTTATTATTAAATATAGAATATAGATAGAATAAAAATATATTGATGCATAAATTAATATCTGTTATTATTGCACATATGATTGCTGTATAATTATCACCACAAATAGCTGTGATTGAGTGATATACTTTTTATGTTTTTTTCTTTTTTTTCGTTCTTATGTTTTCTGTTTTTTCTGTTTTTTCTGTTTTATGTGTTTTTTTTTAATGTAATAAAATTCAATAAAGTTTTTTTTTTTAAAAAGAGAAGAGACTGGGCTGCCATCTGTCAGAAATGGAGTAGGATCTCCTGCTTGGGTGGGGGTGGGTTGGAGTAGATGACCTCCCAAGGTCCCTTCCAACTCTGCTGTTCCATGTTCTACTTTGACGTGGCGATTCTAATCATTTTTGGACCAGCCTCTGGCTGGTACCATGAGCTCTCATCGTTCATGATGCAGAGTGCCAACGAAAAGAATTAGTAATGAAATTCTGAAGAGAAACAGGTGAGCAAGAGAATAAATAATTCAGAATGATTGTGCGGGTTCCTTCTTCTTCTTTTTGACATGGAAGGCTGAAATGAATTTAATATATGGGGTAGAAGGTCTCATGTGACTTGCTGAAGTGAATTAATGGTCAAAAGGCCTTGGGAGGACTCTTAAATCAAAATAGCCTCCCAATTACCTTTATCTTGACTTTTGCCTAAGCCCTTGGGGTGACCCTCCACAGATGGGAAGAGCCTTCTTTTGGAACATTTTACCTTATCCTCAGTCCTAGCATATTTCTCAGGATATGTCATGTTCAAGAACTCATTTATGATTACTAATGCTGCCCTGCAGAGCCTTTTACCTAAAAAAGTTATGCCAAGAAATGACAAGGGTGCCCAACCAAAGCTCTTACAGATATCAGAGGGTAAGCACACCTAACTCTACCATTAGTCATTTTAAACTGTATCAACCACATATTTCCTTTCTTCCTTCCTTCCACCTTCCACTTACTTACTTCCTTCTACCTTCCACCTTCCTTCCTTCTTCCTTCCACCTTCCTCCCACCTTCCTTCTTTCTTCATTCTTTCCTTCCTTCCTTCTTCCTTCCACCTTCCTTCTACCTTCTTTCCTACCTTCTTCCTTCCACCTTCCACCTTCCACTTCCTTCCTTCTTCCTTCCACCTTCCTTCCTTCTTCCTTCCACCTTCCTTCCACCTTCCTTCCTACCTTCTTCCTTCCACCTTCCACTTCCTTTCTTCCTTCTACCTTCCATCTTCCTTACTTCTTCCTTCCACCTTCCTTTCACCTTCCTTCCACCTTCCTTCCTTCCTTCTTTCCTTCCTTCCTCCTTCCTTCCACCTTCCTACCTTCCTTCCTTCCTTAATTTTTATGTTATTTGATTCAATCAGTTACCTGTCTCTCTTCCAAGCCTTCCCTAGACTTCCAGTGTCTTCATTTTATCCTGATATATGACCTTGGTGTATTTTTAGCTGTTGCATGTCACTCTGTGAAAGTTCTGGCTTGAACAGTGGCATATTCACTTTTAAGGGGAAAAAAAAGAATAAACAAGTGGACAGGGGAGCCTTTGACCATTTATTTTCCTCTCTCTCTGAAAAATACTTCATCACATTTTTTTTCTTCCTCCAGTGTTGAACTCAAAACAACTCTGAAAGGTGACTTTTCTGAACAATAGATTAACTGTCCCGAGACCTTGGCAAGACTCTTTAATCAAAAGATAAGAAGGGTCCAATTTCCCCAAGCCAATCAGAAGCTGATATTACATAAAGTTGGCATCCCATGAAGCTGCGCTTTCTGTTTTTTTTTAACCAAACAGAAAGGCTGCCAAGCAATGGTGGGAGACACACAATTTTAGGATTATTGGCAGCCTCTTAATGATCAAAGTGAAATTTTCAGCCTTTGGGGCGATGGGAAATTGAAGAAGAAAAGTGAATGCCTCGCCCATTGCAAATTAAGCCAATAATATCATCCATTGGGCTCCACTCCTATAACATCTCAAAAACTAGACTGAATGTTTTGGACCTACCCACCTCAATGTCCACTACCATGGCTAGTGGCCCCTGACAGTTGCTAAAAAGTTGGTGACCTTTATGGGAGACATTCAGAGTTATGATACTAATCTGAAGAAATGAAACTACTTAAAGAAGGATCAAGGTGGGCTGTGCAGTGTTTGTAGACATGAAGAGAAGAACTTCAGAGATGCTCCTCCCAAGTCCACATTTTCCTGGGTGGGAGGTCCCCATGGGAGAAAATACATTTATTTGATAGAAATGTAAAAGTGGAAAAAAATGGCTGTGGCCAAATGAAGATGGTCCAACTCTACAGGAAGACATTAATCATCATGAATACATTGTGTTGATAAGAGCTTCAAGAATTAAAAGCTTTGGACGACACTCCAAAGCTATCTTCCAGCACCTAAGGGTCTATCACAGACAGGAGGGACCTATTCTCTGAAGCACCAGAAGGCAGCACAAGAAGCAATGGGTAGAAGATAATTAAAGACAGATCCAAACTCGAACTGAGGACAAATTTCCTAACAGTGAGAATGACTAATCAGTGCAATGGCTTGCTTAAGTAAGTTGTGTGTGCTCCGTCATTGGAATCCCAAAGGGGCTTTTTCAGGAGGCAATTGGACTTCCTTGTTTTTTCTTTTGAAGACATTTCACTTCTCATGCAAGAAGCTTCTTTAGCTCTGATAGGACAGTGGGGAAGGGAAGGATTTATGCTCCTTGCAGACAGCTGGTCATTTGCATCCTTAGAGAGGGTGGTTGAGGCCACTTGGAGGTTTATCTGTGTCCTCAGGGTCACCTGAGTGATACAAATGGTTCCTGCAATCTGCAATTTTTCCCTCTGGGAATCCGTTCCTACTCCCATGCCTTTCAAAGGGTCTTCATCCCAAATTGTATAGCTAAAAGTCTGTAGAGATTCTCAGTCCTCCAGGTTTCATGGTCGTCCCAAAGGTGCTTTTTTCAGGAGGCAACTGGACTTTTTCTTTTGAAGACATTTTGCTTCTCATCCAAGAAGCTTCTTCGGCTCTGACTGGATGGTGGGATAGGATAGTCAGAGCTGAAGAAGCTTCTTGGATGAGAAGTGAAACGTCTTCAAAGGAAAAGGAAGTCCAGTTGCCTCCTGAAAAAGCACCTTTGGGACAACCATGAAACCTGGAGAATCTCTACAGTCTTTTAGCTATGCAATTTGGGATGAAGACCCTTTGAATGGCATGGGAGTGGGAATGGATTTCCAGGAATGAATCTCTACAGACCCCATCACTGGAGGTTTTCAAGAAGGGACTAGACTATTTACAGCTATTTATCCAGAATTGTAAAGGATCTCCATCATGGGCAGGAATAGAATACAGTAGAGTAGAGTAGAGTAGAGTAGAGGAGAGGAGAGGAGAGGAGAGGAGAATAGAGGAGAGAATAGAATAGAATAGAATAGAATAGAATAGAATAGAATAGAATAGGATAGAATAGAACAGAGTAGAGTAGAGTAGAGTAGAGTAGAGTAGAGTAGAGTAGAGTAGAACAGAACAGAACAGAACAGAATAGAATAGAATAGAATAGAATAGAATAGAATAACAGAGTTGGAAGGGACCTTGGAGGTCTTCTAGTCCAATCCCCTGCTTAGGCAGGAAACCCTAAACCATTTCAGACAAATGGTTATTCAATATCTTCTTTAAAAACCTCCAGCGATGGAGCACTCACAACTTCTGGAGGCAAGTTGTTCCACTGATTAATTGTTCTGTCAGGAAATTTCTCCTTAGTTCTAAGTTGAATCTCTCCTGGGTCGCTTTTCATCCATTATTCCTAATCTGTCCTTCAGGTGCCTTGGAAAATAGCCTGACCCCTTCCTCCTCTCTGTGGCAGCCCCTCAAATACTCGAAGGCTGCTATCCTGTCTCCCCTGGTCCTTCTCTTCACTAGACTAGCCAAGCCCAGTTTCTGCAACCGTTCTTCGTATGTTTTAGCTTCCAGTCCCCTAATCCTCTTTGCTGCTCTTCTCTGCACTCCTTCTAGAGTATCAACATCTTTTTTACATCATGGCGACCAAAACTTGGAGTAGACATTGGAGTAGAAGACATCCAAAATCCCTTCCAACCCTATTGTTCTATGTTCTGGGGTCTAAGGCCCTATTTGACTATGCTACATCCAGACCTGGGGTCTCACATTCTCCATTCCTGAGCTGAGATGAGGGATCAATTAATTCTGTGGGTCATGCTTTGTTTGCAGAAGGCTTTTCCACTGGGCTTTCCATGCAGAGCCATGGAGTCTTGCGACATGATTTAAAGATCTCAGACGCCACTATGGCTGGCTCTAGTACAAGGACACTGGGAGGAGGACCAGGCCATTTGAGGGGTGGGCAAGGCAGATGGACAGATGACCACAGTGGCTGAGAGCTGTGTCTGTTTCCTGGCATTCAAGTACTGACGCGAGCAGAGGGCTCTTAACAATGAAGCTGCGGCAGTCAGGATCCTTGGCTGTCTCCAGCCTCTCGGACTTCCTCCAAGACCCACCGTTGGCCTTTTCCGATGACTTTTTTTAAAATCACTTTTATGTCTTTGGCAAAGACATTCTCCTACAGTGGAACAATGAGTAACCAAATCCCTCAGAAGTCCTGTATAATTCTCCAGTCAAGTCAAAGTTATGATCATCCGGAGAAATTTCAAAGAAATTCTGAAGAATTTCTTACAACTGGAATAGACATTAATCGGCAGGGCAAGATTTTAGTCTTATGGGAGATACGTCATCCCACTTTTTCATCCTTTTACCAAATGCTTCTTGGTTTCTGATACTGGAGGGAAAACCCAGATGGAGAAACAAAAGGCAATTGGTCAATCAATTTATAGTAATAATAATAACCAACAACAACTACAGTATAGTAACACCTACTAGGAACATCAGGTTGAGAGGGTTCTGGAGAATGAAAAAGTCAAGATCTTATGGGACTTCAGAATTCAGACTGGCAGGCACTTGTCCCACAACACATCTGGCATAACAATAGTTGAAAAGAAAAAGGGTTGGTTCATTGACATTGCAATACCTGGTGATGCACGAATTGAAGACACACAGCAAGAAAGAAAAAAATCACAAAGTATCAGGACTTACAAATTGAAGTTGAATGACTTTGGAAAAAGAAATTGTGTGTTATCCCAATTGTAACTGGAGCCCTTGGAGCAATACCTAAAGGGCTGCCTCGCTTTTTGGAAATTCTGAGTTTATCAGACTTGAATACCCTGATTCTACAAAAAACCACCCGACTTGAAACAGCTTATATCCATGATGGCGAACCTATGGCAGGTGTGCCACAAGTGGCACGCAGGGCCATTTGTGCTGGCATGTGAGCTGCAGGCAAACTTACCTCACTGTCCATGTGCGCGCCTCACAGCTGATTTTGTTGGTGGTGGTGGTTTGAGGCCTTTTTCAGCCTCCTAGAGGCTTGGAAAAAGCCTCTGCAAGGCTTTTCAGGATGAATTATAGGCCCGTTTTGTCACTTCCTGTAATACCGGAAGTGACAAAACAGGCCTATTATTCGTCCTGAAAAGCCTTGCAGCTTTCAAGCTCTGGGAGGCCAAAAGAGGCCTCAAACCAGACGAAAAATCAGCTGTGAGGTGCAGTGCAGGTAAGAGAGTGGCAGGGGGGATTG
The DNA here is from genome assembly GCA_009733165.1 of Naja naja. Taxonomy (NCBI): domain Eukaryota; kingdom Metazoa; phylum Chordata; class Lepidosauria; order Squamata; family Elapidae; genus Naja; species Naja naja. Next base: position 4,292,976 of record CM019156.1, on the reverse strand, counting down.
CGTGCGCATGCACAGGGGGTGTGGAGAGGAGGGCACGCATTGCATTTTGGGTGCTGGCACGTGAGTGCGTGCATGCTGGCACGCATGCAGTTTTTGGCACAGGAGCCCAAAAAGGTTAGCCACCACTGGCTTATATCCTCCGACGCTACCCGAACAGTTCCTAGGTCCTTGGTTAGGACTCAAGCTGTTGAGCTACCAATCAGCCCCAAAGGCTGTGAATCTCACTAAAGATTAACTGATGATGATGATGATGATGATGATGATGATGATGATGATGATAATGAACAATTCTGAGAATCATTTCAACCGTGGCTCCTAAGGAATAAAGGGAATGTTTTGTCTGCTGCCTTAATGCTAAATTGAGCCTATGTAGTAGTTTGCCGGTTGAAAGAACCCTGTTTTATGCTTGTCAAAGTGAAAATAAGAAATAAGACAGCAGAGAAATAAGACAGCAGAGTCTTAGAAGCACTAAAAACTAACCATAATTGGCTCAAATCTCAGAGACTTTTGGCTTTCCGAAGTGAGATAATTTCTTGGTGGCTGACAAGGTTTCACAGAGGAGCCCTGAAACCTCATATATTTTGACAATTTTCCACCAGCGACTAAAGACAGAGTTCCATCTTTTTCTACGGCTTGCACTGCATCTTATAGGGAACTGGATTTATGATTGCACCTGGAAGAAAGACCCTATATCTGGAGGACGATTTATCTGTAATAGCGGGATGGAGGTGTCATGAGCTCCCCAACTATTAGATAATAGCCCAGTTTGGGTTCTGTTGAGTCAATATCTTGCCGGCTACATTAAGATAAAACCTTCCACGAGTTGGACCTGATTTCTGCTGTAGCTTAGGTCGCAGGTGGTATTCAGCTGGTTCAGACTGGTTGTGGAGAACTGGTAGTGAAAATTTTGAGTAGTTCGGACAGCCGACAAATCCCACCTCTGACTGGCCCCATCAACCTCATCTCTTCTCTGCCTCCCATTGAGTCCCAGCTGATCGACTGGGTCTCCTTTGGTTGCCCTGCACAGGAGAACGGAGCTGAAAAGCAGGTTAGTGGGGTGGGGAGGGAATGGGATTTTGCAGTAACCTTCCCCTGCCATGCCACAAACACCAAGACACGCCCACAGAGCTGGTAGTAAACAAAATTTGAATCCCACCCCTGGGTGATTTTTTTTGGTGGGAGCACACATGGAAGTGACTTTTCCCATTTGTAAAAAAATAATCTTGAATCGTTTTAAAACTAACGACAGGAAAAAAAGGCACAAAAGACAAAAATACGTATACTAAATGAAAAGTATACATAATGAAATAAATAAAGGAAAAGAACTACAGAAAAAAGTTGTATAAGCATACACATACATGTATACTCACGCACCCACAAATGTAGCCCCCGACTTATAAACAGTTGCTTAGCAACTGTTCAGTTTCAACAAACCACTCAAAAAGTTTCAAAGGTTACCACTTTCAGTGGTCACATGACCACTTTTGGGGCACTCAGCAAAACCACTATGCCGGCTTGCATTGTCCCATAGTCATGTGGCCACAATTTATGGTGTAAACCGGCATTTACTTCCTGTTTTTGCAGGGGGGGGGGGGAAAGCCAATCCAACTATTAACCAGTTCTAACTCTGCTTATCTTCTAAGTCCAGATAAGGGCAACCAGATGCAGCCACCTGTTGACAGTACATTTTTATGTATCTATTCTGATGTAATCTCATGGAATTCAGAGGTGTTTGTATTGTAATAAACTTTGGACTTGGAACAATTGTTATCGTTCCAATCCTTTTCCCTCCTTTCCCTCCCTCCTTTTTGCTTAATCAGCCTTATTTTTCTTTTATTTATCAGAAGAGGGCAACTTCCAAATATTTGTTGTTTTGCAGTTTTGCTTCTTCCTTTGAAGTACTTGGCTGAGTAAAATTCTTGTCTTTTGGAACATTCCACTGAGAAAGAGGGGAGTCAGAGGAAATGACTGGTCTTTGGCTACTACGGTATTTGACTAACTCTGTCCATCAAACTTGGCTTTCTCTCACAAAACAAATAAAACCAAGCCGTAACCATGGAAAGATCAACACCACACCGCTAAGTCGTTCTGCTCTGACTCACTCCACTCCCACTCCAAAGAACCAGCTGCAGCTGCACAAAAGTGGTGTGCTATCAAAAACTGTTTTGCAATTTCCCAAAAGTCTGGTATGCTACAGGTTCCTGTTTCCTTCTTCTTTCAGACTGTCTGAGAACCCCCACTTGGGTGAAATGAATTGCATGCATGGAAACATCAAAAATGATCTTTTTTTAAAAAAAAATTAGTTGTCTATCAGAAACTCTTGGGTTTGCTCTGTGGTTATGGTTATAATAATCAGAGCTGGTGGGATTCTGTTTTTCTCCTTGGTATTGCATTCCTTGAGCTGCATCAACAAATCAACAGAGGGAAAACAGCAAGACGCGAAGTAACAGTACCGCTTTATACTTGGCTGGTGAGATCACACTTGGAATACTGCCTCCAGTTCTGGTCACCATGACATAAAAAAGATTTTGACATCCAGGAAAGTGTACAGGGAAGAGCAAAGAGAATAAACCATCTGGAGGCTAAATCATACAACGAACTATTGAGGGAACTAGGTATCTCTAGCCCAGGCTGGCTGAGGAATTCTGGGAGCTGAAGCCCACACGTTTTAAAGTTGCCAAGTTTGGAGACGCTGCTCTAGCCTCTTGAAGAGAAGGGTTGTGGGGACATGATAGCTGGACAATCAGAATAAAGCTGGAAGGGACCTTGGAGGTCTTCTAGTCCAACCCCCGGCTCAAGCAGATTTTATTTATTTATTTATTTGTCAAGCAGGTATCATATAACAGGTAGAAGTATAAACATGATTATGAATACATGAAATGGATACGAATATAAAGAAACATTAGGACAGGGATGGTAGGCACGTTGGTGCGCTTATGCAAGTCCCCTACAGACCTCTTAGGAAGGGGGTGAGGTCCAGAGGTGGCATTCAGCAGGTTCTGACCAGTTCTGGAGAACTGGTAGCAGAAATTTTGAGTCGTTCAAAGAACCGGCAAATCCCACCTCTGACTGGTCCCGCCCCCATCTCTTGTCTGCCTCCCGAGTCCCAGCTGATTGGCTGGGTCTCCTTTTGTTGCCCTGCACAGGAGAACAGAGCTGGAAAGCAGGTTAGTGGGGTGAGGAAGGAATGAGGATGTTGCAGTAACCTTTCCCCTGGAGTGGGGTAGGAATGAAGATTTTACAGTATCCTTCCCCTGCCATGCCCACCAAGCCACACCCACAGAACCAGTAGTAAAAAAAAAATTTGAATCCCACCACTGGTGAGGTCAACAGTAGACAGTCTAAGGTTAAAGTTTTTGAAGTTTGGGGAAGAAACCACAGAGTCAGGTAGTGAGTTCTAGGCGTTGACCACTCTATTGCTGAAGTCATATTTCCTGCAATCGAGTTTGGCGTGGCTTGCCTTGAGTTTGTATCTATTCTCTGCTCTTGTATTATTGTGGTTGAAGCTGAGGTATTCACAAGTAGGACATTGCAATAGATAATATTATGTACTACACTTAGGTCTGACCAAAGGCGGTGTAGTTCTAGGTTGTCTAGGCCTAAAATTTCAAGTCTGGTGGCATAAGATGTTCTGTTACAAGTAGAGGAGTGGAGGACTCTTCTCGTGAAATATCTCTGGACTTTCTTGACTGTATTATCCTATGGTATATAGACTGCAGTATAGTTCCTATACCATTTCAGACAAGTGGCTGTCCAGTCTCTTCTTAAAGACCACCAGTGATGGAGCAGCCACAACTTCTGAAGGCTAGCTGCCCTCACTGTTAGGAAGTTTCTGCTTAATTCCAGGTTGTTTCTCTCTTTGATTAGTTTCCAACCATTGCTTCTTGTCCTTCCTTCAGGGGCTTTGGAAAATAAATTGACCCCCTCTTCTTTGTGGCAGCCCCTCAAATACTGGAATATTCTTACCATGTCACCCCTAGTTCTTCTTTTCTCTAGACTAGCCATATCCAACCCCAGTGCTTCAGGCACTATCATAAAAAAGATGGAATTGACTTAGTATTCTCTAGGGTCCAGAGGGCAGGACAAGAAACAATGGCTGGAAGCTTGTTAAAGAGAGAGATCCAACCAGAGGTGGTATTCAGCAGGTTCGGACCAGTTCTGGAGAACCAGTAGCGGAAATTTTTGAGTAGTTCGGAGAACCAGCAAATACCACCTCTGACTGGCCCCACCCCCATCTATTCTCTACCTCCCATTGAGTCCCAGCTGATTGGCTGGGTCTTCTTTGGTTGCCCTGCACTGGAGAACGGAGCTGGAAAGCAGATTAGTGGGGCGGGGAGGGAATGGAGATTTTGCAGTATATCCTTCCCCTGGAGTGGGGTGGAAATGGGCATTTTACAGCATCTTTCCCCTGCCATGCCCACCAAGCCACGCTTACCAAGCCATGCCCACATAAGCGATAGTGAAAAATATTTGAATCCCACTACTGGATCCAACCTAGAATTCAGGAGAAAGTTTCTGACAGTGAGAACAGTTAATCAATGGAATAACTTGCCTCCTGGAGTTGTAGATATTCCACTACTGGAGGTTTGCAAAAAAAAATAACGTGGACGGTCGTTTGAGTGGGATGGTAAAAAGTTTCTCTTGTAAGCAGAGAGATAGGCTAGAAGATCTTTGAGGTCCCTTCCACTATTACAATTCTATAACCTTTCTTCTGTTTCTTGTATTTATCTGTGCATGGATATTTGCCAGTTTCAGCAGTACCTGCTAATTTTCATTGAGCTTCATTTACACAATTGATCTTTCTATTAAACCCCTTCCAGTCACTGGGTGAATCTTCTGAATTCAGAGAGAGAGAGAGAGAGCAACCACATATTTTTGCTAATCCTACTGGAATTTGTTTACCTTCCCTTGAACACTTCTCAGCAATGAGAGAAACTCCAGCTTCCCTTTAGATTTTATTTCAGGGAAATAGCACCAGTAGAGAAACGTATGCGTACGCCCATATCTGGTCATGGCAAATATTTCCAGCAGCCATATTCCAATGAAACCACCAGCCTGCCTAGCTGGGGAATTTTGGGAGCTGAAGGCCACACACCTTCAAGTTGCCAAAGTTGAGAAACGCTGGATCAGAGGCAAGGCAGACAGACTGCAGCCTCTCCTGGATTGAGGATTGCCAGAGCTGAAGACATGTTTGCAATGTCAACCATTTCAAGACAGTGAAAGAAAAGGGCAGCAGTACTTTGTCTGATGCCAAATTGCCTCCAGCAATCCTTGGCCATCTTCTCATAGACTTCATTTAACGTCGGAAATCCATGCAACAATTGATGCTCACAATGGAAGTTTCTGATCAGCTAGCCGTGCCCTTTCAAAAAAAGGTTTATTTCTGTCCTTCCTTCCTTCCGTCCTCCCGTCCTTCTGTCCTTCCTTCCTTCCTTCCTTCCCTCTTTCTTTCTTTCTGTCTGTCTTCCTTCTTTCTTTCTTTTCTGTTTGTCTGTCTGTCTGTCTTCCTTCTTTCTTTCCTGCCTGTCTTTCTTCCTTTCTTTTCTTCTTTCCTTTCTTTCTCTTCCTTCCTTTAATTCCTTTTTTTCTTTTTCTTTCTTTCTTTTTGTCTTTTTCTTTCTCTCTCTCTTCCTTTCTATATTGTATTTCTAACTCAGTTTAACAGCCACTTTGCTATTCCTTTTCATCCCCAAAATTAGTTTGTATAGATCCCTTCATCTTATTTTTTTTTTGTCCCTTTGGGTGTTTGGTTCATTCCATTTTTTGCATTCCATCATCTGTGGCGGCTGCCATCTTGACCACAGAATGATCCCTCTTAATTCTCATTTCAGAAACAGAATAAATTATTGAGCTTTAATTGCACATGCATCCTTCTTCAGTAAAATGCAGGAAGTCTTTATGACATAGATCGTAGGGTGGGAATGCAGTTTCTCTCTCTCTCTCTCTCTTTTCCCATTATGATTTCTCCTGGACTCCAGTTTTAGGAATCAATTGTCAAAATACTTCCTTCTATATTCAAAAATTAAATAGATGATGCTTGCAAACTTTTCCAGGTTCATTCCATGGTAACTTAAAACAAGGGCAATTAATGAGGTTGGAAAAGAGAACTCATCCAAAATTGGCCCATGGAAAATTATTTATCCAAGTAATAACTCCAGGTGTAGTGCATGTATGTTGCATATAATAATTCTCCAAGACCTGCTCTCATCACCCCAATTATTTCCAAATATGACGGCCACACAGATACATTTTATGTTTGTTATTTTGAAGGGATGCTAACCCCACACTCACATATCAGGTGGACAAATATCTTCACCAAGTTATACAACTGCACAAAAGTTTTAATTAGATATGTTTTATTGCCCTATTATTTTTTTCCCTTCCCTAATAAAAAATTGTTGTACTGAATGATTTCTCTTTTCTTACTGCACTGTTTTTACTGTAAAAGTTGGTTAAAGATCGTAAGAAGGATATTTGATTTGATTCAATGCATATAATGAAGGGGCTGATCTTTACAGAAGTGTGTTGGCCTTGTGATGAACACACTCACCTCCTACTCGGAAGGTTGAGAGGTTCAATCCTAGGTAAAGTAAAGGTAAAGATTCTCTTTGCACATACGTGCTAATCGTTTCCGGCTCTAGGGGGCGCTGCACATCTCTGTTACAAAGCCGATGAGCCGGCGTTGTCCGAAGACATCTCTGTGGTCATGTGGCCGGCATGACTAAATGTCAAAGGTGCACGTAACACTGTTCCCTTCCCACCAAAGTGGTCCCTATTTTCCTACTTGCATTTTTTACATGCTTTCGAACTGCTAGGTTGGCAGGAGCTGGGACAAGTAATGGGAGCTCACTCCGTGACGTGGCGCTAGGGATTCGAACCGCCGAACTGCCGACCTTTCTGATCGACAAGCTCAGCGTCTTAGCCACTGAGCCACCACGTCCCTACAATCCTAGGTAGCAGCAGATATTTCTCTCCCCAGGCGCAAAGAAAAAAAAAATCTGCTGTGAACTTCATGTAGGCATGAGGAAGGGCATCTGGCCAGTAAATGCTCAGCTGTATCCAGTCACCCTGACTCTACTCCAAATTAAGGGATTACAGAGTTATAAAAAGGGAAGGTTTTGTTTTTAAATGAAAGGTCTGGTCTTTATCTCAGGGTCACAACTGCCATCTATTTTTAAACTCTTGCAGACAAGAGTTAGAAAGTGATTTATGATCGCTAATTGTGTATAGAATGATGGGGATTTTATTCCAAACACATCAAAGAAACATCAAGTTAGGAAAAGCTATTCCTGTTTCACGTTTGCAGCCCCGAATAGAATCCTAACAATCTTAGAAAGAAAAGGTATTATCCGCTCATCACACTGTCCCAGTTCAGTCTACTGATATATTTATATATATATAAAAGCAAAATACTACTCACGCGTCATCACAAAATCTCCAGAACCATAAAACCTACAAATGTGAAATTTGGCACGTATGTTCCTTTTGGCTTCTAGGGGCTCACTAAGAAAGGATTTTTCAAAATGACCATCAGAGCATTAGTATTTCCTATATTATTATTATTAACATGCTCTGATGCTAAGGAGTTCTATTCCTCCTCCCCACTGGAGAAGAAATCTATTCCTAATGCAAAACACAAGCAGAGGATAGGAGTTTCAGTTTCACAGCACCAAGCAGCTTTACAGAACAGTTGAGCTAAGCCACACCCAGGCTCCTTGCGGTCTCCTTCTTGCTCATGCAGCAGATACTCTTTCAGTTTCCAAACAGCCCTCAACTCCCTCACACACTGACAGGACACTAGCCAGATGAATACCGAGGGATGCTGGTAGGCAGAGGCAGAATTCTTTTCCCTATTTTCCTCCCCAAAAACTAAGCCCAACCACATAGTTCCATAGCGAAACACAGATATTGAGGTAGTATATATATTTATATTTAAGACTTTCCCTGAAAATGAAGTTTGTTTCTGCCAACAAGTCCAGCTTGGCTTGTTGTTGCTGCTGCTCCTATTTTTATTTTCACAGCCATCCATTATTTAAAATCTCTCGTGGTCTTTTTCTTTCTGGTGCTGGTGGTTGTTTTTCTAAATGTCAAAGTAAGGAAAAATGCTTCTGTCTTCAATTTTTAATTAGTGAGTCATATTTGAAATGAGCAGAAGAGGGGCAATAGGGCCTTGGTGGCTCAGGCTATTAAACGCCTAGCACTTAAGTTCCAGCTGCCTGCAATTAGTGCAGGCTCGAATCCCACCAGGCTCAAGGTTGACTCAGCCTTCCATCCTCTCGGGGTAGGTAAACTGAGGACCCAAGATTGTTGGGGGCAATTAGCTGACTTTGTAAAAATGCCGCTTAGTAATAAGCAGGCATATACAATGGAAGGAAGGCTATTGCTGAGCACACTGGGTTGTATCCCCAAAAATTGTAAGCCACCCTGAGTCTTCGGAGAAGGGCGGCATATAAATGTAATTAAAAAAAAAATAGAAATGCCTGTTTGGGTTTCCACTGTTGTGTTTTCTTCAAAGAAATGTAAATGAGAAAATGGAAGGAAAGTGACCAGGAACCAAACTTCCATACCACGAAGTAACTACATTCAAGAACATCCTCTGCAGAACAACATTTCTTATGCATCGGTCCCTAGTATGGTAGCCATGATCAGTGGTGGGATTAAAAAATTTTTTACTACCGGTTCTTGATGGGCGTGGTGTGGCTTGGTGGGTCTGGATTGGTGGGCATGGCTTGGTGGGCGTGGCAGGGGAAGGATACCACAAAATCCTCATTCCCTCCCCACCCCACTAACCCGCTTTCCAGCTCCGTTCTCCTGTGCAGGGCAACCAAAGAAGACCCAGCCAATCAGCTGGGACTCAATGGGAGGTGGAGAATAGATGGGGGCAGGGCCAGTCAGAGGTGGGATTTGCCAGTTCTCCAAACTACTCAAAATTTCCGCTACCGGTTCTCCAGAACTGGTCCGAACCTGCTGAATACCACCTCTGGCTGTGATGCTCTCGAAAGGATTTCTTTTTTTCTGTAATCGACCATTTGTGGAGTGAGATCCTAGAGAAATGGTGTGATGGACAGGGAGGGAAAGATAGAAGGGTGTGCAACTGCCTAGTTAGCACCTTCAGAAGTAGCCTTCTCTGCTGTGATGTCAACACAACTGAAGGAACACTCAACTGCTATGTAGAAATGGCCTCATGAGATTCTACTAACTATGGGAATATGCTCCAGGGCAGGTTCTAGGCCAGGAGCATCCAATCTTGGCAATTTTAAGACTTGTGAACTTCAAATCCCAGACTTCCCCATCCAGCATGGCTGGCTGGGAAATTCTGGAGTCGAAGGCCACAAATTCTGGGAGTTGAAGTCCCAAAGTCTGGGGAATTCTGGGAGTTGAAGGCCACAAGTCTGGGGAATTCTGGGAGTTGAAGGCCACAAATTCTGGGAGCTGAAGTCCCAAAGTCTGGGGAATTCTGGGAGTTGAAGGCCACAAGTCTGGAGAATTCTGGGAGTTGAAGTCCCCAAATTCTGGGAGCTGAAGTCCAAGGTTGGACATCCCTACTGTAGGGTAAGGCTGAGTAGGAACCAGCCCATGAATGCCAAGTTTTAGATGAGGGAGTAAAATTGTGTATTGGAAAACACAATTAAAAAAGCAGTAACCACGAGCCATCACACCTGCTGGAGGACTCGATATAATTTTGCACATGCTGCTATACCACAACAATGGGCGCTGATGTTATTAAAATTACATACTGCATAAATAGCATTAAAAAGTCCAAGAAGAGGGGGGGAAACATGTCCAGGGCTAAAAGTCATAAGTGTAAAACTCAATAACTGGAAGAAAAGAAGAAAAAGAAGTCACCTTTTTGAAATTCCTAATAACATTTGAAGATGGGCCAAACCATTGATAGGGGTTGCAAAAATGTCCAGAACTGGCTCTGGAAATACGTAAAGGAACAATTTTGCAACTGTTGTTTCAGGGTTAATATTTCAGGGAGAAGTTTAATTTTAAGCTCTTTTTCCTGACAAGTGATTTTTCTGCGTGCAGGATAACTTTTTGGTGACATGAGTCATATACCTCAACTACTGCCAAGCGAAAAATGTTGTGCCAACTTTGGCACCCTCTCTGCAGTTCTTTTGTTTTATTTTGAGAGGGAAAAGCAATGTTATTCTTTCTTTTATTTTTTTTTAATTACATTTATATGCTGCCCTTCTCCGAAGACTCAGGGCGGCTTACAATTTCTGGGATACAACCCAGTGTGCTCAGCAATAGCCTTCATTCCATTGTATATGCCTGCTTATTACTAAGCAGCATTTTTACAAAGTCAGCTAATTGCCCCCAACAATCTTGGGTCCTCACTTTACCTACCCCGAGAGGATGGAAGGCTGAGTCAACCTTGAGCCTGGTGGGATTCGAGCCTACAGTAATTGTAGACAGCTGGATCTTAAGAGCAGGCATTTACAGCCTGAGCCACCAATGTGCTTGGGTCAAATGTCTATGGAGATTCTCAGTCATCCAGGTCATGGTTGTCCCAAAGATGCTTTTTCAAGAGGCAACTGCACTTTGTTTTTCCTTGAAGATGTTTCACTTCTCATCCAAGAAGCTTCTTCAGTTCTGACTAAATGGTGGAGAATGGAAGGATTTATATTCTGCGCAGCGTATGATCAGGAATATGAATCCTTCCATTCTCCACCGGAACTTCTTCATCGAAACTTCAAAGAAAAAACAAGAAAGCCCAGCTGCCTCTTGAAAAAGCACCTTTAGGACAACCATGACATGGATGATTGAGAATCTCTACAGACTTTCAACTATACAATTTGGAATGAACATCCTTTGAATGGTGTGGGAGTAGGAATGGATTTCCAGTGGAAAAATTGCAGGCTACAGGAGGGTGTGCTAAAGTCCATGAGGTCACGAAGAATCGGATACGATTTAGTGACTGAACAACAAAAATCCCAGGGAATTTTCTTCCAAAATGATCTTGGGGGTTATCTCTAGAAGGCAACACCTAACTAGGAATGAGGTTTTTGCTGATCTCCCCCATGTATTTCTAACAATAATTCTTCTTTTGGATAAAGTTCCAACAGCTGCCTCATTCGTCCTTGTGGGAGTTAGATTCCACCTTCCCAGGAATATAAAGTATTTTTTTCCCCAACATATACAACAAGTGAAATTCAGGTGGCTTTAATGTTAGTTAACATTTTTCTTCAGCTTAGCATGCTATGTGAACCCAGCCATTTTGATTAATTTCTGGTTCAAAGTGCAAGAACCTGTCCAGACACATTGACTCAAAGGCATGAAAAACATTAATTAATTCATTAAAGTGATTTGGTGAAAAACAGCCGATATGTCATTCCAAGAACCCTTCCACAGTCATATATAGAGAACAGCCAAGGGCACGACCCTATTACACCTTCGATGGCAACCCATTTGTCATTCAAAGCAGCTGCTTCATTTTGCCCAGTGATGTGACTGTGAAACCTCAATTGTACTTGTGTAATAATAACAACAATAGGGCTATGTAGCACCTTGGATTCAAAGGTGGTTGAATCCACCAATGGTGGTTGAATCCACCATGGTTCAATGAAAAAGATGCTTTGAGTCCAATGTTAATAAAATGAATCTAGTCCTGGCTATTGTAATGGGGAAGAAGAAAGAGGAAGAAGAAGAGGAGGAAGGAGAAGGAGGAGGAGGAGGAGGAGGAGGAGGAGGAGGAGAGAAGAGGAAGAGGAAGAGGAAGAAGGAAGAAGAAGAAGAAGAAGAAGAAGAAGAAGAAGAAGAAGAAGAAGAAGAAGAAGAAGAAGAAGAAGAAGAAGAAGAAGAATGGGAAGAGGAGGAGGAAATTGGTGGTAGATAAGAAATTCAAGGCAGGCTGGACTTAGAACTCTTGTGGGCCCCAAGAGACTCATGACTAATGACACGTTTTACCCCTGCCTCGGGCTCAATCTGCTCATCTCCTACCACAACATCGTACTGGCATCTGAGATTTTGTACCCAGATAGATAAGTAGCCCTTTCTAAAAGCATCACCAAATGCAGATTATCTCCTTTCCTCAATGCAGAAAGGCCTTCGTTTAAAAGCAAAGCATGCAAGAAAGAGGAAGAGAACCATCAAATTACCAAACTTGCTTCTATTTAGCTTTCTCATTTCAACCCCAGGTACTTGCTGGAATCCTTGGGTTGTTATTCTTTCTGCTTAATAAGTCACCATTTCATGTATGCTGGCAAACAAGGCAGAAGGAAGTAACTGAGATGAACAGTCACTTAGACAAAGACCAAGTAGAGTGACGCATAGAGGGGACACGGAGCAGATTCTTAACTTTCTATCTTTTGCATTCAGCAGGTCAGGAAGATGCTACTCAAGTCACACTTTGAACATTAAATTAGCCAGAATTCAGGTAGCCCTTGACTTAGAACAGTTTGTTTAGTGACTATTTGTGATGACCCAAAGGGGCGTGGCACAAAGGCAACACAGTCAAATAAGCAAGAAGAGTCCCTTTATTATCTCCAACTTTGCCCCCAATCTCCAGTTACCTTCTGCTGGAGAAAAACCCTCCCAGGAACAGCCTTTAACTGTAGAAAATTCAGTCCAAAACAAGGTACATACAAACTGTAACTTAAAATCCAAACAAACCAAGCTGAAGTAATTAACTTGACAGGGCAGGAGAAGGAATTGCAGACTTGAAAGCACAGCAAAACACACACAGTTGGGAAGATGCCAGGAACCCAGATAAGCCTCGACAATACCAGATAATTCAGGATTTGCTCCCAACAATTTGTTGTGTGCAACTTCCCTTTTTAAACACTGTGTTCCCAGCTGCAGCTAATGAAGGGAATCAGGGCCCTTTCCTCCCCCATAAGCCACGCAACCCACATTGCTCCCTTCTCCGTTGCTCCCTGCTGCATGCCCTAGAATGAAGAGGGGGTGGGCCTGGTTCTTCCTCTGAATTGCCTCTCTCTTGTTCTACCTCTCACCTGCTCTGCCCAACCTGACTGTGCCCTTCCCCAGTTTCTTCCACAGTCAACGGAGCCACGCTCCCACTCCCTGTCAGCTGCTCAGCCTCCCCCTCTGAATCAGATTCCGACAGGGGCATGACACTATTCGAAATTATAACGGCACTGAAAAAAAGTGAATTTATGACCGTTTTTCACACTTACAACTTTTGCAGCCTCCCCATAGTCACGCGATCAAAATTCAGACGCTTGGCAACTGCTTCATATTTATGACGGTTGCAGTGTACCCAGGGGTGCTGCGATCCCCTTTTGTGACCTTCTGACAAGCTAAGTCCACTGGGAAGCCAGATTCACTTAACAACCAGGGGACTAACTTAACAATTGCAATGATTCGCTTAACATCTGTGGCAAGAAAAATCGTAAAATGGAGTAAAACTCACTTAACAATCATCTCGCTTAGCAACCTAAATTTTGGACTCCATTGCGGTTGTAAGCTGAGGACCACCTGTAGGCATTATACTTTCATAGATGCACACAAATATGTGAGGCTCAAGCAGCCGGAATCGCTTGTAAAGAGTCAGCAGTAGTTTATTGCTAGTCAGGTATGTTACAGGAATATCACTAGACTGGCTGCATTCCCCTGGGAACAGCTAGATAAGGCTTCAAGAATTCTGTGGGAGCTCAAGCTTTTGGCACTTCCTGTTGTGTAGCACCTCCAAAGCCAGGCCCCCTTTTTTAACCCCTGCCTCCAGCCTCGTGGAGTTCCCACCACAAAACCATTTGATTTACTCATTTGCAAAACTACCTATCGTGGAATTCACCCTTTCCAAATTAGGGTGACCCGTACATTTCCTTTATACCTCTGGTTCTTTTCCAAACCTGGAAGTGAATTCTTGAATGAATGAATTGTTATTGGCCAAGTGTGATTAGACACACACGGAATTTGTCTTTGGTGCATAAAAAGAAAAGATACATTCGTGAAGAATCATAAGATGCAACACTTAATAATAGTCATAGGGTACAAATAAGCAATCAAATCATGCTAGGAAACAATCAATATAAATCGTAAGGATACAAGCAACAGCTGTTACAGTCCTACCGTCACAAGTAGGAGGGGATGGGTGATAAGGAGTGATGAGAAGATTAATAGCAATAGTAGTGCGGACTTTGTAATAGTTGGACAGTGTTGAGGGAATTATTTGTTTAGCAGGTCACGGCGTTTGGGAAAAATCTCTCCTTGTGTCTAGTTGTTCTGGTGTGCAGGGCTCTATAGCGTCATTTTGAGGGTAGGAGTTGAAACAGTTTATGTCCGGGATGTGAGGGGTCTGTAGATATTTTCACAGCCCTCTTTGTGACTCGTGCAGTATACAGGTCCTCCATGGAAGGCAGGTTGGTAGCCATTGTTTTTTCTGCAGTCCTAATTATCCTCTGAAGTCTGTGTCTGTCTTGTTGGGTTGCAGAGCCAAACCAGACGTGAGTTCTAATGAGTTCTCAGGGGCATCATGCTTTGAAGAGGAGGTAGGGAACACTGAAAATTCAGGTGGGGGGAATCCTTTGCAATCTTAATTAAGAGCAACTAACATGATGAAAGGCCTGGAGGCTAAAACATATGAAGAACGGCTGCAGGATTTGGGCTTGGTTAGTGTTACGCATGCAGGTTTGAATGTCATTGGTTAAGTTTGAACTGTTCTTGTAAAATGTCAGAAATGATTGGTTTAAAAAGTGCGGGAAAACCCTGCACTCTGATTGGCTGGCAACTGCGGCTGCTGGCTATAAGTAGCAGCCGCAGCCCAGCCAAATTGGGTCTGTTATGAGCTGTAGTCACTAATAAATTCTTCACTGAAGCACTCCGCGTCTGACTCTTCATGCAAACTTAACACTGGCGACGAAGGTGGGATCCTTCCTGAAGAGAAGACGCGGAAAACAAGCTGAGAGAGATGGCTGCGCTGAACACCCCCCCAGCCCCGTTCGATCCGACGGCAGAAGACTGGGACTCGAACTGTTCTTGTAAAATGTCAGAAATGATTGGTTTAAAAAGTGCGGGAAAACTCTGCACTCTGATTGGCTGGCAACTGCGGCTGCTGGCTATAAGTAGCAGCCGCAGCCCAGCCAAATCGGGTCTGTTATGAGCTGTAGTCACTAATAAACTCTTCACTGAAGCACTCCGCGTCTGACTCTTCATGCAAATCTAACAGTTAGTCTAGAGAAAAGAAGAATTAGGGGAGACATGATGGCAGTATTCCAGTATTTGAGAAGCCGCCACAACAAAGAAGGGCTCAACTTATTTTCCAAAGCACCAGAAGGCAGGACAAGAAGCCATGGATGGAAACTAATCCAGGAGAGAAGCAACATGGAATTGAGGAGAAACTTCCTAACAGTGAGGACAATTAACCAGCGGAAAAAGATTGCCATCAGGACATGTGATGCTCCATTACTGGAGTTTTTTTAGGAAGAGACCAGACAGCCGCTTGTCTGAAATGATATAAGATCTCCTGCTTGAGCAAGGGGCTGGACTAGAAGACCTCCAAGGTCCCTTCTGGCTCTATTCTGATGCTGATGCTGATTCAATCTGATGCACCATGGATAAGGTTTGATTAAACCTACCTGGGGAAAAAAATTCTATTGCAAAGAAGGGAGTCACTACTGTAGAACACTTTGCTTTTTAAACAAAAAAAAAGCAAAAAACCTTGTTTGTGGAATTTATTCAACAATTGTTGAATTTATGCTTTTCAGGAACTGACTAGGGGAATATTAAGGCAATCTCTGCTGTGGTGCTAGCTATTTACACCGCATTGATTTTGCAGGGCGCACTGTCATCAGGTGCTTAAAAACAGACAGCCGGTGCTGTTTATTAGTGTTCCAAGTTGCTGTGTTGTGATCCGAGCTTCTGTTCCCGGAGAAGATGGGTCGGAAACAAGCCAATCGAAGTCTGCATTGACAATCATCAGCAATACTACTAATGGCTTTCTTGTTCCTCCAAGCTCTAAGAGTTTGAACTGGGTGAAGGATAGGCCATGCAAAAGTGTTCTGTTTCACCTTCCTTTCCCCAGAAGGTAAGGAACGTTAGCTGACACAGAGGGTCACGCTGGCCTGTCTCCAAAATCCCCGTTATCTCTCCCAACAAGAGTGTTGGCAGTCACCCAGGCTCTCACTGCCAAATTCAAAGCCAACAAGGAATACAGTACTCACAGAAGACTTGCTTTATTTTCGGAGTCCAAAAACTAAATCAAGCACACAGACGGAAACCTTGGCTTCATGTTACACTTTGTCACATACAGAGTCTGCAGCGTAGGCACACCCACTTTTATACCTGGTGGGGTGTGGTCCAGCTCAATCTCTGGCCCTCCCACGCCCCCTATGTTGCTGCTGACGTTTCTCCCTCCGACGTTGCCTGGGATCAAGCCAGGAACCCTCCTCCTCCCTCTCTCGCCGTGGCCGTACTGATACATGTCTCTCAGGCAGTTCCTCTTGGCTTTCCGAGGAAACCTGAGGCATTGCCAGGGAGGAAGGTCCTGGGGAGGGAGGCCTTGCCAGGGAGGAAGGTCCTCCTCTTCTTCTTCATCATCCAGGTCCTTTTCCTCTGTCAGCACAGGCTCACGAGGCGGGGCCACAACACAAAAGCATCCTTTGTGTCATTAATTCCCAAAGAGGTAGTTCCTTGGTGGTCTTTCTGGAGCTTTATTAGTGACTCAGAGAATCATACAGCACAAAGCATCTCCCACAGGTAGCAGTTAAAAACAAGTTCCTTGTGGAAATTTCATTACTCTTGCATCCTTCCTGGCTTACTGACAACCGTGATGTTTTGATTATGTGCAAAACTTTAAGGCTATGATCAGTGGTGGGATTCAAATTTTTTTTCACTACCGGTTCTATGGGTGTGGCTTGGTGGGCGTGGCAGGGAAAGGATACTGTAAAATACTTTAAAGCGAAGGGGACCAAACCTTGACAACTTTAAGACTTGTGGACTTCAACTCCCAGACTGAAGGGATGATTGAACACCTCTGCTTTAAAGATTGCACTGTTAGGAATGGCTGGCTCAACTTACACAGAAGAATCACCCTGTTTGTAACCCCCAAACCATGACCAGGTTACAAACTCTATAGGTTGTTGTGCTGTTAGTAGATATTGAGAGGTCCTTGGTGCTCCTTGAGCTTAAATGGATAGACAGGTTAAAAGAGTTGGAAGGGGTCTTGTAGGTCATCTAGTCCAGCCCCCCGCCCAAGCAGGAGACCCTACACCATTTCTGACAGATGGCAGTCCAGTCTCTTCTTGAAAGCCTCCAGTGATGAAGCTCCCACAACTTCCAAAGACAACTGCTATTCCATGGGTTGATTGTTCTCAGGAAATTGTCAGGAAATTTCTCCTTATTTCTAGCTTGATTGTTTCCTTGCAAACATATCATTACCCAAACTGGATAATATCATCATCAGTTCTGATGACATTACCTAGATGGGTAATGAAATGTCTACAAGGAAACACCCGAGCATGGAAAGCACCAAGGATCCTTATTTCAACCCTGAGCTACAAATATTCTCCTTTATTGCTTATTAGGAATTGTTTTTCATGATCTTTCAGTCCAAGAAACTCTTTCTCTGGAATGATATGACACCCTCCATGCCCCACCCCCTCAGTCAAGGGAAAATGGAAAACAAATAATTATGTTTTCCCTGGGAAAAAGACAAATTGTTTTTCCTGTGAAATAGGCAAGCTTGTTTTCTCTTGTTTGTCTCACAGATATCTCAGTTCTTGAGAACTAGCAGACAAGAGCATCATGGTAGAATAGGGGAAGTGAAAGTGTTAGTTCCACTCAGTTCTATTTAGGCAATCCCTCAGAGATTAGTTGCAACTCTTGCTTTGAGAATCGAAAACTATGGAGATCTAGTTAGTTCCAGATAAGGACAATGCCCAAGTGGGATAAGATTAAGGCAAAGTTATGTCCTGCTTGGAGGCATTATTTTGGCATGCTTTGATTGCTATTTCTGGAAGCTCCAATTTCTCCATTTCTTGGAAAACAGGAGGCTAGAATTAAGGAGGTGGAAATATTCCATAAACTATAAACTATGATGTATCTGGTCAAGGCTTATCTGTTTCGAAGAACCTTGTTTTCGTGAACGTCAACATTGCACCTGCAGTGTGTTCTTAGCAAGCACAGATGGAAACAAGACCATTTTGTTTCATTCTAGGGTGATGGAACACACTGTAGTCTGACTTCTTTTTCATTTTTTTAAATTGACTTTCTATTAAATATATTTCTTAGTGCTTTATAAACATCGTATTGTCTGGGTATTTAATTTGCTTAACGATACAACTTACAAATTCAACTCCACCCCTTTTTTCCCTCAACCATTGGTAAAAAAAAATTCCATGTTTGATAATATTCTATGTCCTCTTTCTGCTTAATTTTCAATGTCGATCTATCCATTTCTGCACCATCTAGTATCTTCTTAACTATTTCTTCATCTCACGGTGTATCTTCATTTTTCAAGCAGTGCAAAAATCATCCGGCTGTGGTGAAGACATGTAATATTAAAATCATTCTTTTCTTATCAAGTTGTTCAGATATTATACCTAATAAAAACAATTCAGGTTTATAATCTCTATGTTTCCCTATCATCTGTTCTAACCACCTGTGTATCTTTGTCCTATTTTTTTTCTGCTTTGACACACGTCCACTACATATGATAAAACTGTAGTCTGACTTCTAACTCTAAATATTATATGATGGTTCCATTTTCTGTAATAGGTTCGCTGGTGTTCGACAGAATTTTTTTTTCCTAGTATGTCCCATTCAAACTTGATAAAAAAGAATTTGTTTTTCTTTTCTTTTTTCAAGGAGAAAGCTGGAATGGAATATGGGTAATCCTCAACCTTACAACTGTTCATTTAGTGATGGTACCAACAGCACCAGAGATGGTATTCAGCCGGTTCGGACTTGTTCTGGTGTACCAGTAGCGGAAATTTTGATTAATTCGGAGAACTGGCAACTACAAAGTGCACATGCATAGAACCTGTAGGAAACAATTGGGAAACCCACCACTGAATGGCACTAAAAAAAGTGACTCATGACCATTTTTCACATTTAATAATGCTTTCCCACTTATTTCCCACGGGAAAGAATTTGTCTATTCCAAATCCAAGTTGGCTGGATGTGCAAAGGAGAATACTTTAGATTCTTCCAATTGAAGCTGTCCTTCCATCTTTCATCATACACACACATTCACACACACACACACACACACAGAGTCTCCTTTTGCTTCCACTGCAAGGGTCAGTCACCTTGTCAGATGCTGGGCACCAGCTGCTTCCCCAAGAGACCATTCCAAAGCGAATTAAATCATCTGGCAAGATTTGAACAATCTCATTGTGAGACGTTGCCAAAGTTTTTTGAGATTGAGTCATTTGATGAAATTATGGCTGTTTACGATTTCGTTTTAACTTAAGTGGGAGGATTAGAATGGATAGTTTGGGGAACAAAGACCATTCTGACACACACAAATTTTGTGTTCCGCGCCCTTATTCTGCAGGATAGGAATAGTTAGCCTCACCTATATTATACCAGTAGGTCTTCATCTGAGGATAATTACACTCAAGGGGGTGATTTGGGCAAATCCTGGGAGTAATGGAGAAATTTATAATTGCTTGTTTGTGATTTGAGTATTTAATTTAGGACTGCCTGTTGAGATGCTTGTGTAAAACAACAGCCTTTTTTAAAAAAAACTTGGGAGCAATATTGAAGCTCAGGAAAGGGAGTAATTGGTCAAATGGTTTAAGGTTCACCAATATTATATCATTTAAATTGGCTCCAGATAAAAACAAAAATTGAAATTTACATGCATTGTTCTGCGAAATAGTTCTCAAATAAACAATTGCATGCACACATTTCCTCTAATAGTTTCCTGCTACACCAACATAGACAATTTTAATTGCTTCTTTGTAAAATTAGAGAAGGAGGGAGGGAGGGAGGGAAGGAGAAAGAGAATTTGGGTGAATAAGAGGTCAGATACATATTTTTGTTCTCTTTGTTCTTTGTAAGAAGGGAAATATTTGTTAAAAAGGAAAAATAAAATAAAAACAATCTTAAATCATGCCCTGTGAACACGACTCCATATAAATATAGAAAGAATTGGTTCATTTACTATATATTGCCCTACCAGAGTCCATTGTTATAGCCTCAACCCCCACAATTTCAACCTCAAACTGTCTACCATGGACCTCACCCCATTCTTAAGAGTGGTATTCAGCCGGTTCTGACCAGTTCTGGAGAACTGGTAGCAGAAATTTTGAGTAGTTTGAAGAACCGGCCAATACCACCTCTGACTGGCCCTGCCCCCATCTATTCTCCACCTCCCAAGTCCCAGCTGATTGGCTGAGTCTTCTTTGGTTGCCCTGCACAGGAGAACAGAGCTGGAAAGCAGGTTAGTGGGGTGGGGAAGGAATGGAGATTTTGCAGTATCCTTCCCCTGCCACGCCCACCAAGCCATGCCCACCAAGCCACATCCACAGAACCGGTAGTAAAAAAATCTGAAACCCACCACTGCTTAAGAGGTCCTTAAAGGGGTTGTGCATAAGAGCACCAATGTGCCTACCATCCCTGTCTTACTATCCCCATTTATCTGTATTTACTTCCTTTGTTCCTGTTTATGTTCATACTTACACTTATCTTGTACATGTTTGACAAACGAATAGATAAAATAAAATAAATATATACACAGACACACATATTATCCCAGGAGTTATGATTAACAGACTGATAAAGAATTCCAAGGTAAAGAGGGCAGGTTTTAAATCAGATATTTTCAAGTATACTAGCGGGGAAATTATGGAACAATAGAGGCAAGCCCTCTGTTTTTGACTTTTCTTTTTTTTTTTTTAAACATTCAGATGCAAATTTAGGCCGTTGATAAATCAACCCCTTGATCAAAGTCAGTTTAAAATGGCTTGGATCCAGATTAGCGTGCCAAATTTCCCCTTCCTGGTTTCTGCCACTCACCCGACGGCTGAACCCACCGCAATAAACACAGTCCTACCTGCCAATTCCATGTACCGTGCCTCACAGTTGGGCTCACATTGTGAGTCTGTCCGTTACATAATTCACTTGCGCACTTCAAGAAGATAGCTCGGCTGTTGAAATATTTGTCAGGGAGATGAAAAGGTGAACAGGGGAAGAAGAGCACACAAACACACACATACACACACATGATTATGACAGTCTCATGGTGAGTATTGGAATTTTTTCTTTTTTAATTACATTTATATGCCGCCCTTCTCCGAAGACTCAGGGTGGCTTACAATTTTTGGGATACAACCCAATGCGCTCAGCAATAGCCTTCATTCCATTGTATATGCCTGCTTATTACTAAGCGGCATTTTTACAAAGTCAGTTTATTGCCCCCAACAATCTTGGGCCCTCAATTTACCTACCCCGAGAGGATGGAAAGCTGAGTCGACCTTGAGCCTGGTGGGATTCGAGCATGCACTAATTGCAGGCAGCTGGAACTTAAGTGCTAGGCATTTAACAGCCTGCACCACCAAGGCTTTTGCTTTTGGAATAGCGGCCCATCGTCTTGTTGTAAGTAACTTCATCCAGGGGTGGGCTGCTGGGGGCTCGCAGGAAAGCCCCTTAGCAAAGATTCTGTGCAGTTCAGAGAACCCCCAAATCCCATTCCTGGCTGGCCACGCCCACCCTGCCCTGCCCCTGCCAGGAGTCCCCACGCGGCCCGTTTTGGTTGCAGGTAAGTGCAGGGCACACATGGAGGCTCGGGGAGGGCAAACAACAGGCCTCCCAGAAGTTCAGGAAGGCCGGAAATGGACCTGTTTCTAGCTTTCAGAGAGCCCCCGGAGCCCAGGGAGGCTGTTTTTACCCTCCCGGAGGCTCGAAGGAACCTTCTGGAGCCCGGGCAACGCAGAAACACGCCCCACAACCATGTGCATTGGTGCAGGAGGCTGACTAGGCCACGCCCACCACGCCCAGGGCCACTCAGCAACCAGCCAGAGAACCCGTTGCTAAAATTTGTGAAGCCCACCCCTGCCTTCACGCCAAAGCTGAAAGTGTCACAGCTTGTATCATGGATCTGAACGGTGAAGCAATCATTTTTTACAGGGGAAACAAACAGACTACCTCTCTGCATTCGTAACTGCTGGATAAATCTATCCCAGAGTTATCTGTCCCAATTCATCCTAAGCGTCACCAGCTCCTGTTGCTGTGTACCTTTCCTGTACAAATATTACTTTCACGGTTTTGTATCATCAGCAAGCAGTCTTTAATGGAGAAAGCTATTTCTGGCTCCCAGACGATGTTGGGTTGTTTTTTTTTTTTCCCCATCATGAAATAAACAAGAAAAGGAAACATTTTAGACCCAGCAATTTCCCTCAAGGAGAGAGAGGAAGCAAACCGTACCTGGGATCAGAGAATTACAGAGTTTGAAAAGGCCACCAACACAGTTGAGTCTACCTTCCGGCTTGAAGGCAGGGATTCTATCTAAACATAATCATAAATAAAACAACTCTCGAATAAAAACACCACGCTAAATAAAAGCGTTCGTGGCAGATGATTTTGTAGTCTTTCTTGACTAGGTCAAGGCAGAGAGATCAGCAAAACGGGATGATTTCATGGGAAGGACAAAAGGAGTGTCACAGCGTTGAGACTGGAGCTTCAATGCCTTGTATATGTGTATGCAGGGTCGTAACACACACCCACAGGAGACAAAGCTTGTGTGGCAACCTAATGACTTCGTCTTTTTATTTCTCTGCACCAGGGGCAACTCAGAGCCACCCAAAATGTCAAGATGGCAGCTGCACCCACAGGATCAATCCCCCTCCCTGATTTTATGTTTCATCTCTATCTTCACTGTCCCAAAGGGGCTTTTTTCGAGAGGACACTGGACTTTCTTGTTTTTTCTTTGAAAACATTTCTCTTCTGATCCAAGAAGCTTCTTCAGCTCTGACTGGATGGTGGGGAATGGAAGGATTTATACTCCTTGAAGACAGCTGGTCATTTGCATCCTTTTAGAGGTTGTTGAGGCCACTTGGAGGTTTATCTGTGTCTTCAGGGTCACCTGAGTAGTTAGTGCAAATGGTTCCTATACTCTAATTTTTCCTCTGGAAATCCGTCCCTATTCCCACCCCATCCCAAGGGTGTTCATCCCAAATTGTATACCGTGTTTCCCCGAAAATAAGACCTACCCCGAAAATAAGACCTACCCCAAAAATAAGACCTAGTGTGTTTTGGGAGCCCAAAAATATAAGACAGTGTCTTATGTTAGGGAAACACGGTATCATTTGTTCATGGTTTCGTACATGAATAAATGTACATTGTTCTACATGAATATGATAAGCGTTTTTTTCATTTTTATATATATATATATATATATATATATATATATATATATATATATATAAGACTTACCCCGAAAATAAGACCTAGTGTGTTTTTGGGAGCCAAAAAAAATATAAGACAGTGTCTTATTTTCGGGGAAACACGGTAGCTAAAAGTCTGTAGAGATTCTTGGTCATCCAGGTCATGGTTGTCCCAAATTTTTCAGTAAACATCTGGACTTTCTTGTTTTTTTTTCTCTTTTAAATCCTTCCATGGTGGTTGCTTCTGTAACCCAACCCACCTCAATTTTTGTTGTTCTTGTTTACTGCTCACGCTTCTGCTTAATATTTTAAATCGAGCTATATTTTACATTGGCCTTTGAAATGTGGCTTGGATACCCAGTTCTATTTTTAATGTATCGTCCACCATTGTGATAAATATCGTTATAATTTTAGTTGTTAGAAGTGGGCTAGAAGTAAAAAAGAAATGTTATCAGATCCTTAGGACGGAAATAGAAAATTCTTGCTAAAAACCCAAAATAGAACAAAGCTTTAAATAACAAGGAAGTCTAGCTGGTCTTTTTAAATGCTTGATAAATGATATCATCTTTCTCTGGCTTTTCAGAATTTCTGTTTTACTTTTTTTAAAAAGAGAGATGAGATAAAATTGAAGCGATATCCGTAGTCCTATTGTGACCAGAACCTCTGTCACTAAGTAATGCAGTTGGTCAATCCTGCCTCAGCTTGAATCTTTAAGTAAGAACAATCCTTGGCTCCATTTAGTGAGAAAGGTATAGTTTACTGAAGGTCAAGTGAAATACAGTAGAGCAAAGCCAAAAACTGAAATCCATGTGCCTAAATTCAGGGGTAGGATGCTACCAGTTCTGCCCGGCTCTAAAGAACCAGTAGCTCTGAAGAGCAGCAGACACTGAACCGGTTCTGGGTTTGCTGCTGTTTGGCCCACCTGCTCGCCCGGGCTCTTACATGTCCTTTATTTCCTGCTTTTTCAACCTCAGCTGCTTTGCATGGCACAGCTGAGGTTGGCAGGAAAAACTTTCAAATGCTCAAGCGCTTTCAGCTGTCCAGGCGGCTCAGCTAAAAGTTTTTTTACATGCACGCACAGCAAACATAGT
The DNA here is from genome assembly GCA_009733165.1 of Naja naja. NCBI lineage: Eukaryota > Metazoa > Chordata > Lepidosauria > Squamata > Elapidae > Naja > Naja naja. The sequence goes on along the minus strand of CM019156.1, from coordinate 4,268,591 downwards.
CACTGAACCACTAGTACCACCGGTTGAATCCCACCTCTGCCTAAATCCCTAAGTTTAACTCCCCACCCCACCTCCAAGTCACTTCCCACTGCTGGTCTCTCATTGTCCAATCATATTCAAACAAAGTGTTTGGGGAATGGTCTCTTCAACTATGGACTGGTCGGGATGCAGTTGCATTCCATTCCCACTTGTCTGACCTTGTTGTGTCTCTAGAACAGGGGTGTCAAACTCAAGGTCTGCGGGCTGGATCCTGCCTGCAGGGTGCTTAGGTCTGGCCCAGGGGTCCTCCCTGGAAGCAGTAAAGGATTGTCCTGCAGTGCCTCTGCCAGAAAAAATGGAGCTCAGAGAGCTGCCCTTGGCGCTCCTGAGCTCCGTTTTTGCTGGCAGAGGGTTGCAGGAGGCCGTTGCAGCTGAAAACGGAGCTCGGGAGCCCGTTTTCGCTGGTAGAGTGCTTGGGCCACCACAGATGCCCCTGACACGAGTGACATTAAGCTGGCCACACCCACTCTGGGCACGCCCACCCCAGCTCCCAAGGTCAAACACAACCCTGATGCGGCCCTCAATGAAATCGAGTTTGACACCCCTGTTCTAGAAGGTACGATGAGTAGTGAAACATCCCCTCTTCCATCCCTCCCCCTAGAGTTCACGGCTGACTGGCATCAAGTGAATGCGGTGGCAGTTCTGACCCAGTGGTGATGTCAGCTGCACCCAATTTTACGACAACTGTATGGTTAAGAGAATACAGCTTCTCCGATCGACTTTGCTTGTCAGAAGCCCACTGGGAAGATTGCAAATGGCGATCACATGACCCCTGCAACCATTGTAAATACATTCCCAGTTGCCGAGTGCCTGAACTGAAGTGGCTGTCAGCGTTCCAAGTAATGCACCCATTGAAAGCAGAACTCCACGGCAGGTAGATTCCTCAAAGAACTATTTTATTGGAAACATCATATCGCCACAGCCAGTGAAAACCAACTCTGAAAGTTGCTGCGGTTTTCACCTAATTAACCGAGGAAGTTTTCCCTCTTTCTGAAGTCATCAGTCACATGGTCCAATCGAGGTGCTGGCCAGTTGCTTGGTTACTTCGCTTCTCCTCTCCCAGCCACCTGTTGAAGTGACCTTGGTTCCCACAGGGAAACTTTTTGTTGTGACGGTCAAGCTGAGCTATCTATTTCCACCCCTCCCACCATCCCTTTCCCCTCTTCTGCCTTACGGCAACCATGAAGCAGCGAAATATGCTTCACAGTTGACAGTGGCATCCACTCAGGGGTGGGCTTCAACAATTTTAGCAACAGGTTCTTTGCCCGGTTGCTGGGTGGGCATGGCCATGGTGGGCGTGGCCTCGTTGGCCTCCTGCACCACAGTGGAGGGGATGTTTTTGCCCTCCCCGGGCTCCGAAGGCTTTCCTCGAGTCTCCGGGAGGGTGAAAACAGCCTCCCTGGGCTCCGGACGCTCTCTGGAATCCAGGGACGAGCCCCTTTCCGGCCTTCCTGAACTTCTGGGAAGCCTGTTTTTTGCCCTCCCTGAGCCTCCATGCGCGCCCTGCACTTACCTGCATCCAAAACGGGCTGCGTGGGGACTCCTGGGAGGGGAGCCAGCCAGGAGTGGGTTTTGGGGGTTCTCCAAACTGCACAGAATCTTAGCTAGGGGCTCTCCTGAACTTCTGCAAACCCCCAGCAGCCCACCCCAGCATCCATTCCTTTTGCAGGCCAGGTCTCAGAGCCGATGGATTCCATTAATAGCCTGCTGCCGGTGCACCAATTTTAGCGCCTTATCTTGCAAAATATTTTTTTTTATTGTGGGGAGTGGATGTGTGTAGTGACTGTTTGCTTTACTTATCTCTGCTTTTCCACAGAATAGCTGAGCATTCCATGGAAAGAAAACATCCCCGTAGACCAGGTCAAAGAAGAGCAAACACGTCATCTTGAAAATAGTAAGAACTCCACTGCATGCAGCCATGGAATGAGTGTATTTAGACTCTCAACAGGGAGAGCAGAGGGCAAGGTTCTTAACCCCCAAAGCCAATTCTAGGGTCAGGCAATTAATTTTCCCAAGGGGCCACAGGAGAAACTAGGACTATTGTGGAGGGTCACTGCCAACATCACCACAGCTGTCTAGGGCCAGACAGGGATAATCAAAAGGCTAGATGGAGCCCACAGGCCAGAAGTGGTATTCAGCAGGTTCTGACCAGTTCGGGAGAACCAGTAGCAGAAATTTTGAGTAGTTTGGAGAACTGGCAAAGGTCACCTCTGACTGGCCCCGCCCCCATCTATTCTCTGACTCCAATGGGAGTCCCAGAAAATTTTTTGAATCCCACCACTGAATGGAGCAATTTGGAGCAGATGATCAACCTTCCAGCCTTAAGCTCCATTCCTTCATTCCTTCATTCCTTCATCTGCTTCCTCCTCCTCCCCCAGCTTGGGAACAAAAGTCAAGTGCAGTCAGTCAGAGGTGTCAGGTAAAACCAAGAGAGGGCTTTAGCTTATGGGACACAATAAGTCCTTCCAAGTGAGGTTGCTGAAAACAACACTGGGCATCATTTAGTCCAAGCTCTGTATCCAAAACGTTGACCTTGTTTTGCATCCGCAGGCTGCTTGATCATATCTCAACCACGCCTTCCACCTGTTCTTCTTGGATTCAGCCTCTGCTCTTGAATAACCAGCTGATCTCACTCACTGCTTTTCCTAGAAGTAATTTAGGAACAGATGTTTAAATCCTGACCTTGCTTTCTTTGACCATTCCGCCTCCCTTAGTGGAACAGAAGAGAATAACAGAGTTGGAAGGGACCTTGGAGGTCTTCTAATCCAGCCCCCTGGCTCAAGAAGGAGACCCTATAACATTTTGGACGAGTGACTGTGCGATCTCTTCTTAAAGGCCTCCAGTGATGGACCACCCACAACCTCTTGAGACAAGCCATTCCACTGGTTAGTTGTTCTCACTGCTTTCTCCTTAGCTTCAGGTTGGTTCTCTCCTTGATTAGTTTCCATCCATCGTTTCTTCTCCTGCCTTCAGCCACTTTGCAGAATAGGTTGACTCCAGTGGTGCAATTCAAAAATTTTTTTACTACCAGTTCTGCGGGCATGGCTTGGTGGGCGTGGCATTGGTAGACTGGCAGGGGAAGGATACTGCAAAATGCTCTGTCCTACACATTGGTAAAAAAAAAATCTATATACCAAATACAATCTAGGTGGATATGACCTTGTGGATGACCCTCACCCTGTCAAGGACCTTGGAGTTCTCATATTGAATGGCCTACGCGCCAAAGCTCACTGCAACAGCATTGCCAAAAAGGCTTTAAAGAGTTGTAAATCTGATTTTACGAAGCTCCTCCTCTGGTAGGACTGATTTGCAAACTAGGGCATTCAAAACCTTTGCTAGACCAATATTTGAATACAGCTCTGCTGTCTGGAATCTGCACTGTATATCTGACATAAATGTAATTGAGTGAGTCCAGAAGTATTTTACTAGAAGAGTACTACACTCCTCTGTTCACAACAGAATACCCTACACCACCAGACTTGAGATTCTTGGCTTAGACAACCTTGAACTATGCCGACTAAGATTAGACTTAAGCATAGTACATAAAATCATACGTTACAACGTCTTACCAGTTAATGAATATTTCAGCTTTAACAACAACAACACTAGAGCACACAACAGATATAAACTAAATGTAATCCACTCCAAACTTGATTGCAGGAATTACGACTTCAGCAACAGAGTGGTCAATGTCTGGAACTCACTACCTGACTCTGTTGTCACCTGCTCAAACCCTCACTCCTTTACCCTCAAACTAACCTCTATTGACCTCACCCCTTTCCTAAGAGGTCTGTAAGGGGCGTGGATAAGCACACCATCGTGCCTACCGTCCCTGTCCTATTGTCCCCAATTATTAGTTCCTATTTCATGTATTTAAACTTATGTTTATTCTTGTTTCTGTTATATTGTAAGCTTTTGACAACTAAATAAAAATAAATAAAAAATAAAATAAATTAAAAAATAAAATCCCCGTTCCCTCCCCACTCCTGAGGGAAGGTTGCTGCAAAATCTCCATTCCCTCCCCATCCCACTAACCTGCTTTCCAGCTCCATTCTCCTGTGCAGAGCAACAAAAGGAGACCCAGCCGATCAGCTGGGACTCAATGGGATGCGGAGAAGAGATGGGGGCGGGGCCAGCCAGAGGTGGTATTTGCCGGTTCTCCAAACGACTCAAAATTTCCGCTACCGGTTCTCCAGAGCCGGTCAGAACCGGCTGAATACCCACCTCTGGTTGACTCTGTCTTCTTTTTGACATCCCTTCAAATATTGAAACACTGCTATCATGTCACCCCAGGCCCTTCTCTTCTGTACTTTTACAGAATACAGAACGACAGAGTGGAAGGGGCCTTGAAGGTCTTCTAGTCTGACCCAAGCCAGAGACCCTATAACATTTCAGACAAATGGTCATCCAATCTCTCCTAAAAAAAACCTCCAATGATGGAGCACCCACAGCAAGCTGTTCCACTGGTTGATTGTCCTCACCGTTAGCAAGTTTCTCCTTAATTCCAGGTTAAATCTCTCCTTGTTCAGTTTCCATCTGTAGCTTTTTCTCCTGCCTTCTGATGCTTTGGAAAATAGGATGCCCTCCTCTTCCTTGTGGCACCCCCTCAAATATTGGAAGAGTGCTATCTTGTCACCCCTTGTCTTTCTTTTCACTAGACTATGAGCCATGGTGGCGCAGTGGTTAAAGTGCAGTATTGCAAGCTGCTGCTACTGACTGCAGGCTGCCTGCAGTTCGGCAGTTCAATCCTGACCGACTCAAGGTTGACTCAGCCTTCCGTCCTTCCGAGGTGGGTAAAATGAGGACGCAGGCTGACTCTGTAAACTGCTTAGAGAGGGGAGGAAGGAAGGAAGGAAGGAAGGAAGGAAGGAAGGAAGGAAGGAAGGAAGGAAGGAAGGAAGGAAGGAAGGAAGGAAGGACCTAATAAGGCAGCTATAAAATGTGCAATGCTAATGTTGATGAAGCTCCTATCAACTTGGAGAGAGGAGACCAGCCTCATAGTATGAGCCACGGTGGCGCAGTGGTGAGAATGCAGTACTGTAGGCTACTTCTGCTGCCTGCCGGCTGCCTGCAATTTGGGTTGTTCAAATCTCACTAGGCTCAAGGTTGACTCAGCCTTCCATCCTTCTGAGGTGGGTAAAATGAGGACCCAGGGGGCAAGAGGCTGACTCTGTAAACTGCTTAGAGAGGGCTGGAAAGCACTGTGAGGCGGTATATAAGTCTAAGTGCTATTGCTATTGCTAGACTAGACATACCCAATTCCTGCAACTGGTTCTTCATATGTTTTAACCTTATATGTATTAGCTTTCCCTCTCTGTGTCTTATGGGATAGGGCAGATTCTTACCCAACCCAAAAATCGGTGTCCCAGTCTGTTTTCCAGGCAGTGCAAGATGGAACTGGCCTGGCTCACTCATTGCTTCAGCTCACTCTGTTCTCAGAGAGGGCGGTTGCTCGAGGCACTAAAACATTGGCCAGGAAATACAGTTGCGATCTGGATGAAGCCTATTACTGGAAGGATAATTCCCATGAATGCAATAAAATGTTATCTAAGCATCTCTAGTTACAAAGAAGAGGAAGAAAAAGAGGGTGAGAGCCAGTCAAAGACAGCCGAGTGGGAATTCTCTGATTTCTCTTCTGGAAACATTCAGAAATCTCTTCTATAAACACAGTGCAAGATAAAAAATAAATAAACTTAGATTCCAGTCTTATGTTGATGACCAGAATTATATTAATTGACCAGCATGGCAACCGGACAGGGGTTTTTAAGAGTTGAGTGTCAGCTTTGGAAGCCATATTGAGACCAGACACTTCCATGCTGCCACATTCTTGAGCCTGGGAAAATGGGAGGGGGGAATTTCTTGGAGCGTATGCAGTTAGACATAATAGCATTCTTTTTCTAAGTCAAGGTCATGTTATCTCTGCACCTGGGTAAGGGGATGTCTCAAGTTGGGACGGATGGTGATTGGGGCATGTGATGCGATGATGGGTACAGGGGGTGGATTTGTAGTTTTTTACTTATTGCAAGGAAACCCGGAACTTTCAGATTCACAATTCCCCAGATGTGCCAGTTTTACTATCCAAATAAAACAGAACTTTTGAGAAGATGTCTCTCTCGGAGTTATTGATTGGAGTGGAAGTTTTCTGGAATGCTGACATTGAGTTCTCATTTAAGTTTAAGTTTTATTAGTTTTATATACCGCCCTTCTCCCAAAGGGACTCAGGGCAGTTTACAGGGCAATAAAAACATATAGTACAAAAATTAAAATAAAGCTTAAACTAGGATTTAAGCCCAACCAACAATAAATTTGAGAATTTAAAACAATAATTCCAATCAAAAATTAATAATTAAAAATACTTCTCATGGGGATAGACCGGCTTGCTCAAATAGCCATCTTTTAAGGGCGCAGCTAAAGGCTCTCAGGTCGGGGACAGTCTGGATCTCTAATGGTAGCTCATTCCAGAGGGCAGGGGCCGCCACAGAGAAGGCCCTCCCCATGGGGGTCGCCAGCCAACATTGTTTAGCCGACGGCACCCTGAGGAGGCCAACTCTGTGGGCCCACACTGGTCGGTGGGAGGCTGTCATCGGCAGTAGGTGGTCTCGCAAATACCCTGGGCCTAAGCCATTCCTTAAAACCTGACAAATTCTGAGCATTCTTGGCCAGAATGTCAAAAAATATTGTCATCCTCACCGTAATTTAAAACACACATATTTCAATGGACTCACAAATATTTGCCTGACAAAATGCTATGAATTTGCCTGAAGATCCTTACTCAAGAGGATGGTGTTCGGGTCAGCCTGAAAATGCCACAGAGCAACCATCAGACTGGTTAAAATAGCAATAGGTAAAGCTAAAGGTTCCCCTCACACCTACGTGCTAGTCGTTTCCGGCTCTAGGGGGCGCTGCTCATCTCCATTACAAAGCCGAAGAGCCAGTGCTGTCCGAAGACGTCTCCATGGTCATGTGGCCGGCATGCCTTTGAAGGTGCATGGAACGCTGTGACCTTCCCACCAAAGGGGTCCCTATTTTTCTACTTGCATTTTTCACATGCTTCCGAACTGCTAGGTTGGCAGAAGCTGGGACAAGGAACGGGAGCTTACTCCGTGACGCGGCGCTAGGGATTCGAACCACGGAATTGCCGACCTTTCTGATCGACAAGCTCAGCGTCTTAGCCGATGAGCCACCAAATCCCTATATCAGAGCGCCTAGAGGTCTTTATTTTTAAAAAATGTGCTTCGTCTGAAAATACTTGACCTCTTCTCAATTAAGTCCTTGGAGAATCCTCCCCTGCTAATTCCCTCCTCTGACCATGAAATAACTTGCCAAGCAATGAAAATAAACATAACAAAAAGACAGGATTCTTGGCTGTCCTGTAACAATGTCAAGCAGAAAACATCACAAGCTTAAATTACTTTGAGGAAGAGACAGAAAATGGATGCCTCTCTGTGCACGGAGCACCTTGAGAAAAATTAGAGAGAAAAGAGGTTACTTGTTGAATTAAAATTCTCAGTTGATCCATTTCAGTTGTAACTTCAAATTTTAGAATCCAGAGTGATTCCACATTGGTAGCTAAGAAAGAAGAGAAGAGAAGAGAAGAGAAGAGAAGAGAAGAGAAGAGAAGAGAAGAGAAGAGACAGACTTCAGAGGATAATTAGGACTGCAGAAAAAACAATGGCTACCAACCTGCCTTCCATGGAGGAGCTGTATCCTGCACAAGTCAAAAAGAGGGCTGTGAAAATATCTACAGATCCCTCACATCCTGGACATAAACTGTTTCAACTCCTACCCTCAAAACGACGTTATAGAACACTGCACACCAGAACAACTAGACACAAGGACAGTTTTTTCCCAAACACCATCACTCTGCTAAACAAATACTTCCCTCCACACTGTTCAACTATTTACAAAGTCTGCACTACTATTACTATTAATCTTCTAATCATACCTATCACCCATCTCCTCACACTTGTGACTGTATGACTGTAACCTTGTTGCTTGTATCCTAATGATTTTTATGGTCTGTTTCCTAGTATGATTTAATTGCTTATTTGTACCCTATGACTATCATTAAGTGTAGTGCTTGATGATTCTTGACTCTTGATGAATGTATCTTTTCTTTTTATGTACACTGAGATCATTTGCACCAAGACAACTTCCTTGCGTGTCCAATCACACTTGGCCAATGAAGAATTCTATTCTATTCTATTCTATTCTATTCTATAGACGAGAAGAGAAGGGAAGGGAAGAGAAGAGAAGCTGAAGGGACCTTTGAGGTCTTCTAGTCCAACCCCTGCTCAAGCAGGAGAACCTATTCCATTTCAGACACAAGTGACTGTCCAGTCTCTTCTTAAAAACCTCTAATGATGGAGCATCCAAGGCAACTTCTGTTCCACTGGTTAATTGTCCTCACAAATGGTGGAATAGAATCATCAAAAAAAGTGTTAAGTTTGCATGAAGAGTCAGACGCGAGGAGTTCCAGCAAAGAGTTTATTAAGTGACTACAGCTCGAATAGACCCGCCCAGGCTTGGCTACGGCTGCTTCTTATAGCCTGCAGCCGTAGCTGCCAGCCAATGGGAGTGCAGGGTTTCTTCCCGCACTATTTAAACCAATACCATTTGACATTTTACAAGAACAGTTCAAATAAACCAATAACATTCAAACCTACATACATAACAAAAAGGATGCCAAAAGAGGGACAAAATGGAATGTGAATGACAAAACAATTAAAATATTTCTGAAATTATTTTCAACAAGTAAATTGAATTGTTGAATTGTCCCATGGCGAGTTGGCTGTGGCCGAGTTGTCTTGCTCTGCACTGAGAGTGTCTTTTCACCCGCAATCTGACAAACAGATGCATGCACACGGGCAGGTCTACACAAAAAAACACACCCACAAGTCAGTTCCCTTGCAAGTTCTTTGTTCTCGCTCCTGGTGTGCAAGCCATCAAAGTTCGTATGAAGGGACACCTTTGGGAACAGTAATAAGGTGGACAGTCAAATAGCAGGAAAAAGTTTCAGGATCTGTCTTATGACCTGCCATCTTTCTCGGCCCAGAGTCGCTCTCAGAAATATTGAAAAGCAGCAGAGATGAAAACCTTGTGGGGGATAATGTCTCACTTTGAAAGAAAACTGGGTTAGTTGGCTCAGAGAAGGCCATGGACACATTAGTTCCACATACCTCTTACCATGTATCTGATATTAACACAGTTGAGAAAGTCCAGAAATACTTCACAAGAAGAGTTCTACACTCCTCTACTCATTGCAGAATACCTTAGGCCACCAGACTTGAAATTCTAGACCTAGAAAACCTAGAACTACGCCGCCTTCGATCCGATTTAAGTATAGTATATAAAATCATACATTGCAATGTCCTACCTGTGAATGAATACTTCAGCTTCAACCATAACAATACAAGAGCACACAATAGATACAAACTCAAGGTTAACCGCACCAAACTTGATTGCAGGAAATACGACTTCAGCAACAGAGTGGTCAATGTCTGGAATACTCTACCTGACTCTGTGGTTTCTTCCCCAAGCCCCACAAACTTTAACCTCAGACTGTCTACTATTGACCTCACCCCTTTCCTAAGAGGTCTGTAGGGGGCGTGCATAAGTGCACCAACCTGTCCTATTGTTTCTTTTATTGTTTCTTTTATTGTTTCTTTTATTTTTCTTATATGTATTTATTTCATGTACTCATAACTATGTTTACCCTTATACTTATTATCTTGTAAGCGATTGACAAATCAAATCAAATCAATAAATAAATGCGGTTTGGGATAGGTGGTACAAGTGGGTGGAAGATAGAAATAAGAGCTGATATTTATGTATAAAAAGAGAGGTATGTATCAATAACGACACGAACACTGTTAATGTGAATAGAGATTTGTATTTTTGTTTTTAAAAAATAAAAATATTTAATAAAAAACAAACAAACAAGCAAATAAATAAATAAATAAAATAGAAGCAAATATTGCTTCCCTCTCTTTCCAAGGCCCCAGGATAAACTAGCTAGAACAGAGAAGGAAAGTCGAACGTTATAAAACAGAAGTTGAGCTGGAGCAAATATGAAGGCTGGTCATGGCTGGACAGCCCATTCCCTCTCCAAGTAAACATTTCCAGCCAGCTGCTGACACTTCCTTTATTATACACAGCGTGGCTTGTGCACAAGAAGCAGAACAGGATGGCAACACAAAGCCAGGTGGGGCACAGACTACAGGAAGAGTGTATGGCTAGAACAGTCGGGGAGAGGCTTCCAGAATTGTACAACTACGGTCGCCTTCTTGCCTTGGGGAAACCTTTTCTTGCCCTTCCCAAACTCCATACTACCCAGAAATAATTGGAGGTCGGCAAGTGGCAGGAAGGAAGAAGATAATAAGCACTCCAGCCCACCCAGTCCCCTGCCGCCAGTACTTCCTTAGAGTGGCTGTTCAGCTGTGCATCACAAGACTTCTGAAATTGTAAAATAAGCACTGCTGAGGTTACCCGAGCAGCTGGGTGGGTCAGATTCCCTGCAACCTCCAATGAAGAGATAATGCACTGCGGCTCAAGAGCAGATTATAATAAAAAAATTAAAGCAACTCAATCCAATATGAGCTAAGTGTTATCAGCTGGGTGAATAACCTGGTTGGGTGGAACGTAGCACAGTCATATAGTTTGAGTAGAGAATTGAACAATTGTACAAATGCTTTCAGAGAACTTATCTTTAAGAGGGTTGCTAAGGGCTGGGCAGTCTGTGTATTAAGAGTTGGATTAGTTGGGAGGGCAGCTGTTTGTAGAATCCACACCTTAGAAAAACATGTTCTGAAGTAGAGGCACAGAATGATTCCTTGGGCTTAATAGGTTTCTGGTTATATTTACTATCTGTGATTGAGGGCATAGTGCATATATTATTGGAATGCCAGCTATATAGTAAAGAGAGAGAGTAAACAGATTACCAGAGCTGGAAGGGACCTTGTAGGTCATCTAGTCCAAGCTCCCCACTGTCCAAGCAGGACACCCTACACCATTTCTGACAGATGATAGTCCAGTCTCTTCTTGAAAGCTTCCAGTGATGAAGCTGCCACAACTTCTGAAGGCAATTTCTGTTCCATAGGTTGATTGATCTCACCGTCAGAAAATTCCTCCTTATTTCCAGGTTGAATCTCTCCTCCTTGATCAGTTTCTGTCCATTATTCCTTGTCTGGCTTTTGGGTGCCTTGGAAAATAGCTTGACCCCTTCCTCCTCTCTGGGGCAGCCCCTCAAATATTGGAAGGCTGCTCTCATTGCTTCCCTGGTCCTTCTCTTCACTAGACTAGTATATTAGATGAACAGCCCATTCAGATCCATACCCATATGGATCTCTCTGGAAAGCAAAATAAATCCATTTTAAGGGATGCCATATGGAGTTCTATTCCTGGCTACTGGTAGGACTTTTGGTCCAGAGTTCACTAGATTCATCCATAAAGTTCTAAAATAGCTTCTCCAATATGTGTTCGGAAAGGCTGTTGGGCCCTAAAAGCATCCAATCTCCACAGAGAGAGAAAGGAAGTGTCAAAGTTGATACTCTGGAAATTCCCTTCTCCAAGGAATCTATACATATATATAAAAGCGAAATACCTCTAATGCATCATCACAAAATCTCCAGAACCGTAAAGCCTACAAACTTGACATTTGGGCATGTATGTTCCTTTTGGCTTCCAGGTGCTCTCTAAGAAAGGATTTTTTGAAAGGACCATCAGAGCTATTAGTATTTCCTATATTATTATTATTAACACGCTCTGATGCTAAGGAGTTCTACTCCCCCTCCCCACCTGAAAAGAAATCTCTCCCAAATGCAAAACACAAGCAGAGGAGAGGAGTTTCAGTTCTGGTTTTAGTTTCACAGCACCAAGCAGCCTTAGTACAGAACAATTGAGCTAAGCCACGCCCAGGCTCCTTGCAGTCTCCTTGCTCACACAGCAAATACTGTTTCAGTTTCCAAACAGCCCTCAACACTCTCACACACTGACAGGACGCTAGCCAGATGAACACCGATGAATGCTGGTAGGCAAAGGCAGAATTTTTTTCTCCTTATTTTCCTCCCCAAAATCTAAGCCCGACCACATAGGTTCGTAACGAAGCATGGGTATCGAGCTAGGGTTTATATATTTGTCTTTCTGTATTAGTATTAGTATTATTGCTATCTTCGATTTCTATCTCATTTGGTAGTCAAACTGCTTCCCCAAGCAGCATGGGTAATAAATAACACAATTAAAGTACAATAAAGCCAGGAATAAAATACAATTAAAATCAGAACCCAGAGCAACAAGAGAACAAATGCAACGGATACACTATTCCTTCCAGCTGAGTTGTAACTCAGAGCCCATAAATGTCATCTCGGCGGTTGGTGTCCTGATTATAAAGGCTGTTGTGAAAAGAAAATGCCTTTTACCGCTTTCTGGAAAATAAAAAACGGCAAAGAAATGATCTGGCTCAGAAATAATTATTCTAGAAGAAAGTCCTCCAGAAATTCAGGCATCACGGCAGAGAAGACCACAGTTATGTAGAAGTAAACTGCAGTGGTGAAATTGTTTATTCCAGCTAGGTTTCCAAGTCCTACATCAACCAGAGATCAGCCTTGGTCGTAGGTGCATCATTCCATTCCATCTGATCAGGTCTACTTGGTCATGCTTTTTTTATTAGCTCAGAAAATTCAACAAGGTTGAGGCCTGGTTGTGCATGGCTAGTCTAGTGAAGAGAAGGACCAGGGGAGACATGATAGCAGCCTTCCAACATTTGAGGGGCTGCCACAGAGAGGAGGAGGGGGTCAAGCTATTCTGAAGGCCAGACAAGGAATAATGGATGGAAACTGAACAAGGAGAGATTCAATCTGGAGATAAGGAGAAATTTTGTGACAGTGAGAACAATCAATCAACCAGTGGAATAGAAATTGCCTTCAGAAGTTTTTTTTTTTTAATTCATATTTATATGCCGCCCTTCTCCGGAGACTCAGGGCTTACAATTTTTGAGCGCAACCCAATGCGCTCAGCAATAGCCTTCATTCCATTGTGTATGCCTGCTTATTACTTAGCAGCATTTTTTACAAAGTCAGCTTATTGCCCCCAGCAATCTTGGGTCCTCAATTTACCTACCCCGAGAGGATGGAAGGCTGAGTCAACCTTGAGCCTGGTGGGATTCGAGCCTGCTGTAATTGCAGGCAGCTGGAATTAAGTGTTAGGCATTTAACAGTCTGCACCACCAAGTTGTGGGAGCTTCACCACTGGAAGCTTTCAAGAAGAGACTGGACTGCCATTTGTCAGAAATGGTGTAGGATCTCCTGCTTAGGTGGGGGGTTAGACTAGATGACCTACAAGGTCCCTTCCAATGCTGATTATCTACTATCTATAGGACTTGGAAAAGCAACCACCAATAAATCCCAGGGAGCACATTGATTGGGATAGTCTAAAAGAAAAGAAGGAGGAGGTGTGACATGATAATAAATTCCAGTATTTGAGGGGCTGCCACAAAGAAGAGGGGGTCAAATTATTATCTAAAGCACAGAGAGGGCAGCAGTCTGGAACACATCCAGCCGAGAGGTCTAATTCAGCCATCTAAGTTGACCTAACCTGGCCCACCACCCATTGGGTTTCAAGCAAAGCGCCTCGTAGCTTCGAATCTTATTTTGTAGAGCCCAGACATAGTTATCAGCATATTTCATCAGATGTTTGGAGAAGAGACATAGTCCTCTCTCCCATCACCTGTCCATCTACTCACAGAATTTGGAATCGTGGTCTGATAACATCTTACGATTCCATCACTCTGTTTTTTAGTCCTTTAGTTGTTCTTTCATTTCTGTGAACTACCTTGAAACTCAAAGGCGTTGGACACCTCATGAGAAGGAAGGACTCACTGGATTGCAAGGTGATCCAACCGGTCAGTCCTAGAGGAGATTAACCCTGACTGCTCTTTAGAAGGTCAGATCCTGAAGATGAAACTCAAACACTTTGGCCACCTCATGAGAAGGAAGGACTCGCTGGAGAAAAGTCAAATGCTGGGAACGATTGAGGACCAAAGAAGAAGAAGGGGACAACAGAGAAGGAGGTGGCTGGCTGGAGTCCCTGAAACAGTCGGCGTGAGCTTGAATGGACTCCAGAAAATGGTAGAGGACAGGAAGGCCTAGAGTAACATTGTCCATGGGGTCGCGATGGGTTGGACACGACTTTGCAACTAACAACAACAATCTTGAAATCTTTTAATTATGTGGGTGACATAGTTCTAGAGATGACGATTGTCTCTTGAGGTCCTTGTCTCTGGCATTTGCAGAGAAGTGTCAACATTTGCAAGATGGTGGCTATGGCAGCACAACAGGGGTGTGTGTGCGTGGACATCACATGCATGTCATTGGTCATCTTGCATATTTTGAGTCCATCTTCCCATAGTTCTCTAGGGCAAGGTTTCTCAACCTTGGTCACTGCAAGATGGGTGGTCTTCAACTCCCAGAATTCCCCAGCCAGTTGGGACCAAGATTGAGAAAGATTATTCTAGGGCCACAATTTCAGAAGGCATGCTCAGATAGTCAGATATTACTACTGGACAATGCATTTTCCCTTGTTTTTATTATGAAATGTCTTCTTCCATGCTAAAATCTATTTTTTATCCAACACATAGCAACATCTATTTCCCCCCATAAATAGTTTTTCCCTGATTGCGAAACTGCTCTATGCAAAACATAGCAACCTCTATTCTTATTCACCAGCCCCAAATTCTACTTCGTGAGCCACGAAGATGGATGGTGGGAGGATTTTTCACAATGTCTTCTAGGAAAAAGCTGAATTTTTTACATCCATTTGGGGATGTGTTTATATAATAAAAAGAAGAAATCTTACATTTTAGTTCTTCTATGAAACCTTACCCCTAGCCATTGCCGATGGAAATTATACAGACGATTTATTATCAAGAAAGAAACTGCACAATGTTGGAAAAACCCAGAAAGCCCTGCAGATGATATTATAAACAAAAAAAAAATTCTGGAATGTGCAGAGCTAGATAGGTTAACTAAATTATACTGTCCCTAAAAATTAAAGGAAAAGAAGATTCGGACTATTTCATAACAATGGGAACTATTCCATAAATGGTTAAATGACAGATATTGAGGTTAGAGGAGTGGAATTAGATGAAATGTGGTTTATAGGAGAAAGAAAGACAATGCATAAATATTTCTGACAGTTATATAATCGATACTATAATAGAAGATAATATATGTTAGAATATGATTGATGTTATCATATTTGTTTATATATTACTGTATATTTGTTTATATATATATATATATGATCATAATGACAATTATGATGTTTTTATGTTAACACCTTAGACACCTAGAGAGCACACTGCTCAACATAGAAAGGAAATGTATAATATAAAACAATAACAAATATTAGAAAGAAAGAAAGAAAGAAGGAAGGAAGGAAGGAAGGAGGGAAGGAAGGAAGGAAGGAAGGAAGGAAGGAAGGAAGGAAGGAAGGAAGGAAGGAAGGAAGGAAGGAAGGAAAGAAAGAAAGAAAGAAAGAAAGAAAGAAAGAAAGAAAGAAAGAAAGAAACCCTGACAACTATAGAGAAGAATTAGAATTGAAGGTTGTATTGTGGGGTGTAGATGCATGTATATACAGTACAATATCTGGGAGTTGGGCATCTAAATCATTCTCCCCAAACTCTTATTGTACCTCCTTGAAACTCCTGGAAAAGCTTATTCAGCAATGGTGCTTCCAGCCAGTTTTGTTTGGTGAGCCCAATCTGGTCTACCTAGGAGGAAATGAAATGCCTTTTTTTTATTAGATCTGGGAAGAGATGACCCCAGTGAGAGACAAAAGGGGCGAGGAAGACAATGTTGGGAGATGTCTACACAGGAAAGGAGAAGGAGGACTCAAGCAGGAAATTAGCCTTGAATTGTTGTGCAGCCACAAGACATACAGGACTGGCCCTTCTCTGCCTCTAGGCTCCATAGACTCTTATCTTTCTGTTTCCAAGGGAAAAGAGGCTGCCTGGGGAGATTCCTGTATTATAGGCAGAATACAATAAAATAATTTGAACTCTACACATGTAAGTCTTCTTGTTTGCACCTGACAGGCAATGACAAAGTATTGTAAGACCATGGCAGTGATCGCTCTACTCATCGTCACATTGCACACAAGTAGGGGGCTTCTGTCAAGAAAGCAAAGTGATGTTTTCATCACTTGAAAACCTCAAAAGGCCAAGGAGGGGGGGAGGAGATGAGGAAGGGAAGGGAAGAAAAGGAAAAGGAAAGGAAAAAGAGAAGATGATGATGGAGGAGGAGGAAAGGAAAGGGAAGAGAAGAAAAAGAAAAGAGAGAAGAGGAAGGAGGGGAAAGGAAAGGAAAGGAAAGGAAAGGAAAGGAAACTTAGCGAAAGGACAGGAAAAAGCATGAAAGCAACGAAAGTTGGAGTCCGGAAGCTGGAGGAAGGGGCGGAGTGGAAACTGGGGAGGATTGAAAGAAGGAATGAAAGGAAAAGATTGAGGAAAGAAGAGGAAAAAAAGGAAGGAAGGAAAGGAAGGAAGGAAAGAAGGGCGAAAGGAAGGATCGAAGGAAGGGAGCCCTTTGGGGGGGAAGGGAAAGGAAGGGAGGAAGGAGGCCGGGGCGGGAGCTTGCGCTTTGGCTTGGGAGGACAGAAAAAGCCCGGGGAAGCGAAGCGGAAGCCGGAGAAGAAAGGAAAGGAACCGGGCGTGCCGAAAGGAAGAAGATCGATTCAATTCAGAATTCTTCAAAAGAAAGGGGAAAGTTGAAAGGAAAGGAAAGGAAAGGAAAGGAAAGGAAAGGAAAGGAAGATGCCCTCCTGTTTTTAAAAGGCCACCTGAGATGGAAACTTAATTAGTTGCTCAGGATTTTATTTTTACTGGCTCTGATTGTTTGTGCTCATTATCGAGATTGACGGGTCAGATTTGACTGACCGATCAGATTTAAGCTTTCCTTCAACGACTTCATGACTAAACCTCACTCACTATACAAAGAAATCTTCTGTCAACATTCTCCACTAAATTTATGGCCAGAGAAACAGGGTAGGTGACTATCTCACATTTCTCCTCCCAGAAGAGAAAGTCTCCAACAATTCTCCGAGGCAGGATTCCCCCTTAATGGTGAATGTAGCCCTGTGACTGGAAAATTCCATGGAACATGTCTCATCTAATCTCTTGGGACTGTATAGAAGAAAGGAAGGCAAAAAAATAGCTGGAATTAAGGAGAAATTTCCTGACAGGGGAACACTCAATCAATGGAGCAATTTGTCCACAGAAGTCGTGGGTGCTCCATCACTGGAAGTTTTTAAGAAGAGATTGAACAAGCATTTGTCTGTCATAGTATGGGGTCTCCTGCTTGAAAAAGGGTTGGATTAGAAGACCTTCAAGGTCCTTCCAACTCTGTTATTCTGTTCTGTTCTCTAGCAGACAGGTCAGGAAACGCTTAAACAGCAAAAAAGCGGGATATTCAGATCCCCTCGTCGGTCACCTCCTCCCTAAATATATTCCTTGAATTACTCCTCTTCTTTAAAGGGGTCATTAAAGAAAATCTCATCCCTTTGACGGAACGAAAACTGGGGGGAGAAAAGTCAGAGATTTTCCCTGCTTGCTTGCAGCTGAATCTTCCACCAACCCCCTTCCTTGAACTATTTTAATATAACGGTAACATCAACTCTCGTCATGGATAGCAAAATAGAGCAGAGCCCTGGTGTACCAAAACATATAGCAACATGGATCGCATTATATTAGCAAATATTACACAGCTTCGCTGAAAACACTTGCTTCTCCTGAGCTGGAAAAATAGCTTGAGCCAGCTCTATGTAATAGCTCATTTCCCTCTGGAGATCCCCTTAAGTCCCACAATTTTTATTATTACTATTTTTTTTTCCTCTCAGAGATAGGCTTAGAGAAACTTGGCGGTTTTGCTGAAAGAGCACCAAATTGTCGGAAGGAATATCCATCTGGATTCAGTTCCAAGCAGGGAGAAAGACGCTGGAAACATGGAGGCTGATTGGAAAGATGGTTTATTGATGGATAGGACCACATGGGTTTGAGGTACTGGGCAGCTGACCGCATGCAGTTGAGAGTGAGGGTTTTTTTTAGACCTTCTCTTGGGTTTTGAACTTGAGCTTCCTGTTCCTGTGCAAGAACATGTGTTCTATTGGTTGTTGTAGGGGTCACAGCTAACTTTGTAGGCTGGCGGAGTCCCAGGCTTGGTTGAAGCTTGCTGCGTGATGCAATGTCCCCAGGTGATTTTGCAATGCGGTGAGATAATTTAGATCAGTGGTTGCCAACCAGTGGGCCAGGGACCACCGGTGGTCTGCAAGAAAAATTTGGTGGTCCGCAGAGAAATTTCACCCCCAAAGCAATTAATCCAGGCTGCGCGGGAACATAAGGCTGTGCCACCCACATGGCCAGTGGGAACACAAGGCTTGCATCACTTGCATTGCGAACAACACGAGGTAGTGAGGAGAGGGGGGAAAGGGGGAGTGGGGACTTGCCCCACTTGCCCCACGTGCCTCACCTGGCCAGTGGGCTGCTTTTTTCCACTTCTTTCTTCTTCTGCTTTTGGCTGCACGCAAGGAAAACAGCTGCGCTGGTGTGACAAGTCTCACAAAGACTCATTTCTGGCAGAGTTTGGGGCAGAGAAAGAAAGACTTCTGCTGCTTCTTCTGCTTTCCTTGCATGAAGCCAAAAGTCTCTCTTTCTCTCTTTCCCCCTGAGAACGGAGCTGGAGACGGTATCCTATGATTCCAAATAAAGAATGATCGATCGGTAGGAAAACAGGGTGGGGGATTTTCCTGCAGACCTTTTTTTGGATTTTCCCAGGGTCTCTGGTCCGCAGGATTTAAAATTATGAGTTTGGGGGGTCTCTGAGGTCCAAAAGGTTGGTGACCCCTGATCTAGATAATCCTATTATGACCTAGAGGGTCACGTCTTAATCCCATCACTCTGGAGCTGAAGGTTTTTGGTTTTGTAGATAGGTCGGCCCAGTCCTTCTCAATGGGCGCCAAATATCTACTGGGGGCAGGGAGCTGAAGCTCTGAGTTTCTGTCTTTAGAAACATGTTTCCCCTTTAGGGAAATGTAATATTCTGCCGTTTTAATATTTCCTAAAAACATCTCGTTCTTCTAGCAGAGGAGGGGTGCTAACTTTGTACAAGATAGAAGGTCAGTTTTATTGGCTGCTTACAGGTTCCCTAACAGACTGAAGGGACTGGCCCAGAGCATCGAAGCTGTGGTCAGACTAGACTTCTCTGTCATCTCCTCATTTATCACAGGGACACAGAAGTTGTTCAAAGGTCAATTGTTGTGCTGCTGTTGTTGTTGTTTTGTCTGCTTCTGGCTGGCACCTAAGCTTTATCCTGATTTAACACAGTTCCTGGATTGGGAAAAACACCAGCTGTAAATTCCTCAGCAGGACATCAGACAAAACTTGGCCAGCCTCTGAAACTAAACCCAAGTCTGAGACCAGTCGCAAGGACAATGCGCAACGCTTAAAACATTGAATCTTGAGAAAGGGAAGAAGAATAAACCGCAAACTGCCTTCAACCACAACAATTAAAAATGAAAACTACAGGATTTTTCAACAACAACAACAACAACAAAAACCTATATCAGAAGGGATGGATCACAATCTTTTTAAGACACCAAGAAGCCTGCAAGAAAAACACAGGAAATCCTGGACTTACAACCACAATGGAGCTCCAAATTTCTGTTGCTAAGTGAGATACTTGTAAAGGGAGGTTTTGCACAATTTTATGACCTTTCTTGCCACTGCTGTTAAGTCAGGGGTCCTCCAACTTGGCAACATTAAGACTTGTGGACTTCAACTCCCAGAATTCCTCAGCCAGCACAGTTTGGAGACCTCTGCGTTAAGTGAATTGCTGCAGTTCTCAAGTTAGCAACACGGTTGGTTGTTCGGTGAATCTGGCTTCCCTTTTGAAAATCCGTCAGAGTCACAAAAGGTGATCACCTTATCCTGGGACATGGCAATCATCATAAATATGAGACAGTTGCCAAGGGTCTGTGTCTTGATCGTGTGACCATGGGGTTGCTGAAATGGTCATAAGTCACTTTTTTCAGGGCCACTGTAACTTTGAACATAAATAATAATAATAATTGATTAGACTTGTATGCCACCCTCTCTCCCTAAGGACTCAGGGTGGTTCACAGTATAAAACACAATAATTTACTTAAAAATAATTAAACAGTACAAGCCCAATAATACTAAAAACAATTAAAATTACTTTAAAAAAGAAAGAACCCCACCCCCTTTGGTTCAGTCCAGACCGGCCTGCTGAAATAGCCAGGTCTTCAGGTCCCGGCAGAAGGAATGGAGATCAGGGGCCAAACGAAGGCCCAAGGGGAGCTGGTTCCACAGGTTGGGTGCTCCCACAGAGAAGGCCCTACCCCTGGGCACCGCCAGCCGACAATGTCTGACTGCCAGCACCCCAAGGAGGCCCTGCCTGTGGGAGCGTACAGGGCGATCGGAGTGTGATGCCGGCAGGAGACGTTCCCACAAGTACCCCAGACCCAAGCCATGTAGGACTTTATATAACTAAAGAATGGTTGTAAGCAGTGGCAGTATTCAACCGGTTCGGACCGGTTCAGGCAAACTGGTAGTAAAAAATGCTACCATTCGGTTGAACCGGTATTTCTTTTATTTTTTTCCTCCTGACGATCAGCTGTTCTGACAATCAGCTGTGCTAGGATCCCCCTCACTGTCTTACTGCTTTGCCTAGGAGGCATCCCAGAGGCCCAAGAGGCAAAAAAAATGGAGCGCAGGGGGGGGGGTGCAAGAAAAAGCCATGCCCACCAGTCACATGGCCATGCCTACTTAGCCACTCCCTCCTAGCCATGCCCACAGAAGCATTAGTAAAAAATATTTGCATCCCACCCCTGGTTGTAAGTCAAGGGCTATCTATACTTGGATAAGCCCCCGCCAAGAAATCTCAAGTTTGGAAACTAGACAGGACGTTTTTTTTTAAAAAAAAAATCCTAGAAGAAAGTGCTGGCAAATCACTGCCATAGAAGTATCCAAAATAAAAAAAAATCTTTCTGTATTTAATGACACTTGTCTAATTAAAGCATTCAATTCAATTCGAAAAAAATCACATGTGGGTGTGTCTTTCCACCCAGTGCTGAGCTTATCTGGGGGAGATATTCCCAGTTGGTTGAATGTCTGAAGACATTTCACTTCTCTTCCCAGAAGCTTCTGCAGTTCTCACTGAACTGAAGAACTAAAGAAGCTTCTCGCATGAGAAGCAAAACGTCTTCAAAGAAAATCTTAGTTCAGTTGCCTTTTTGAAAAAGCACCTTTGGACGTCCTGGTTGGTTGGTTGGTTGGTTGGTTGGTTGGTTGGTTGGTTATTAGTTCTAACTCCTGCTGTTGTTTCATCAGACCAGAGCCTGGAACAAGGAGGTCTTATTTTTTGACGTTACCCAAATAAGAATTGGCCTGCAATCATTTTTTTAACTGCTGTTGTTTCTCTTAATGCCCTTTAATAGATTCCATTCAACAATTCAATCAATGCTGAAATGCTTCCAGCATTCATATGAAGCTGTGATTTGGAGAAGCAATTGGCTGACAGAAATTATAGGTTACAGGCAATAGGAATAAAGCTCTGGCATCTATTTACCAAGACTCATTTATCTTACATTTGTCATTTTTAGGAACAGTTATTTCGAAACCGGGGTAGAATAGATTAGAATAGAATAAAACTTTATTGTTACTTTAAATGCACACTAATCAGCATAGATTAGAATGAAATTTCATTGCATTCAGCTCTCAAAAGATAACCATTATGCATATACCCACATACACACACACATATGACACAGAGAAGCATCACAGTCTACACTATCACTCCACACCTACCACTGCACTCCCTCTTGTCCCACTAACTCTATAATAAAAATTATTATAATAAAAATATAATAAAATTTGCAGACGAAACCACAGTTGGTGGGACTCATATCAGGAGGAGACAAGACGGCCTATAGGTCAGAGGTTCTCAGACTGGTCTTGTGGTGCAAGAGTCATAACCTCACCCTGAACATCAAAAATCACCAAGGGCCTTGGTGGTGCAGGCTGTTAAACGCCTAGCACTTAGTTCCAGCTGCCTGTAATTAGTGCAGGCTCGAATCCCACCAGGCTCAAGGTTGACTCAGCCTTCCATCCTCTCGGGGTAGGTAAATTGAGGAGCCAAGATTGTTGGGGGCAATAAGCTGACTTTGTAAAAATGCCGCTTAGTAATAAGCAGGCATATACAATGGAAGGAAGGCTATTGCTGAGCGCACTGGGTTGTATCCCAAAAATTGTAAGCTGCCCTGAGTCTCTGGAGAAGGGCGGCATATAAATATGAATTAAAAAAAAAAGACCAAAGAATTGATTATAGGCTTCAGAAGATGCAAAGCAAAGCCTCTCCCATTATATGTCAATGGAGACTGTGTGGAAAGAGTTCATTGTTTCATTTTTCTAGGAACTCACATTTCCAACAACCTTACTTGGTCGGTTCACACTATGGTCACTGCGAAGAAGGCCCAACAGCGCCTGCACTTTCTGAGGCTGCTGAAAAAGAAGGGTTTGGGTGAGAAGTTGCTGGTTACTTTCTACCATCGAGCGCATTTTGGCATACTGTGTAACGGTGTGGTATGGTGGATGCTCTGCAGTGGATAAGAAGATGCTCCAGAGAGTTATAAACACAGCACAAAAAATCATCGGTTGCTCTCTTTCTTCTTTGGAAGAGATTGTGAAGACCAGACTCCTCTCGAGAGCACTAAAAATCCCCACAGACCATTCTCATCCTAGTCATTCATATTTCGAACTGTTACCATCAGGGAGGCGTTATAGGTGTCTTAAAATGAGGACTAATAGATTGAGAGAGAGTTTCTTTTCCAAGGCAATCATTGTCTTGAATTAAACAGTGCATTTGTTATTATTATTATTATTATTATTATTATTATTATTATTATTATATACTGTAGTATGATTGTGATGTGGTGTTTGGGGCACTGTGCTGGAGTAGCTTTCAAATTTCATTGTATTCATGGAATGCAATGACAATAAAGGTATTCTAGTCTATTCACAGTCTAGTTCAGATGTATACATAAAGATGGTGGGGGAGAAAGAATCCTGTGAATTTATAAGATGGATGGCATAAGGAACAAAGCTGCTACATTATCTAGTAGACCTACTATAAATACTTCAAAAACCCCTCCCAGAGGGGAACAACAGAAATAGACCATGAGGTGGGTGGGTGGGGTCTCTAACAATGCTTTGAGCTCTAAGCACATAGCACTTATAAGCAGTATCCTAAATAATAGGAAGTGAACTTCCTATAATCTTCTCCACTGTCCTTACCACTCTCTGTAGGGACTTTCTATCTGAGGCGCTGCTGCCACCAAAGCAAATAGGGATGCAGTTTGTTAAAATGCTCTCAATTGTGCCTCTGTAAAAAGTGGCCAAGACAGAAGGAGAAAGATGTGTTCTCCTCATCCGACGCAGGAAATGCAGTCACTGGTTTGCACGCTTCACTAAATATGATGTATGGAAAATACCAAGTCCAATTGTTAGTTATCTGCACCCCCAGACATAAGCACAGGACTTGTAACACTGAAAGTGGGGACTGAAGGAAAGAATTAATTTAGTCCTCATTGTAATGTAAATTTATTTAATTTCATTTTTTTAAAATCAATACACACTCTTAAAGCTCGCTATCATTCTTACTGTTCTATGAATATTGCAATACCATCTGTCAACACCGGGGAAAAAAAGTTTGCAGGAGAAAACATGAAAATGCCTTAAATTTGGAATATATTTGCAAAAATTGTATTGATATGCCAAATTTCAAAGGAAAGTAAAGCATTCGTTTGGAGAAATGTGCACTAAATCCTAACCAAGCATAGGGCAAGCTTTTGGAAAACCAGAAATACTTGGCAAAATCAGCTGATCTTAGGAAGAAATGGCCACATTGAGTTTTCTAATAAATTTTATTTATGAGAATGGGGGATTTTATACTTGAAAACCAACCAAAGGTCAGACTCCAAAACCCAAGAAAAACGTGTGATTCTTCCAAGCAGATTTCTTTAATGTTCCACACCTACAGGCAGAATTTTGCCAAACTGAAGCAGAATTACCTGCATGAAGCATATACTCTGGGAACTATTAGGAAGGGGCTGTCTTCACCTTCTTTCTCTCACACAAACTATCTGAACTGAGTTGCCTCTTATGCCTGTGAAATGCACTCCCTCCCTTCTGGGAATCCAGACTACATTCTATCACACCAAGGCAATACTTACATAATCCATGCACAAAACAGAAAACCATTCTCCCTGTGTCAAAACCAATAAAGAGCTGCTAAATAAGCATTTCTGGGTGGATTCTTCCAAGTGGCAGGGCTCAATTCCGGTCCTGCAGCCCTTGCTGAGTCTCACAGAAACTGACTCCTTCCACTGAGTAGTTTGCTTTGCTGCTTTCTCTCTGAGTTTGAGAGAGACTCCTTCCTTTGAGGAAGAGGACAGATATGAAGGTAGTGAAAGAAAATAAGTATTGGAAAGAAGGCAGGTGAAAAGGGAACAGCAAGGTCATTTAGAAGTCTTGTTTCCTGCTAAAAGTTGCACCCCTTCACATCCCTTTCCCCAGATGATGATAATGTTGGTGAGGGGGGAGGAGGGGGGAGGAGGAGGAGAGAGTAAGGAGGAGGAGAAAGAGAAGGAGGAGGAGGAGGAGGAGGAGGAGGAGGAGGAGGAGGAGGAGGAAGATAATGTTATCCATTCAGTCATATCCGGCTCTTGGTGATTCCATGGACCAGGTCTCTCCACATCTTCTAATTTTCACTATTTCTATGCTCTGGCTGGTGTCACCTTTGCTGGTGTCCAGCGGCCACGTTCTTTGGAGGCCTGGTTTCCTTTCACCGCTAACTCTTCCAATCATAATACCTTTCTCCTACTCTCTAACAGTAGATATCCTCCTCACTCAGGATATCCATAAGGAGGTAGTCACAAAGTTTTCAAATGCTAGCCACAGCCATGTGATCAAAGCTCCAGCTTTATAGGTGCATTGTGATACATACATATAGAAAATGGTTGGAGCCTTCTTCACATGGCTGGGATTACTGTTTGTTGTTCTTTTTCTTCCTTTTTTGCCCCACTGCGGACACCCCTGTTCTACTTGGAGAAGTCATAGGACTATCCTAAGCGGACTACCCACTGCGGACACCCCTGTTCTACTTGGAGAAGTCTCAGGACTATCCTAAGCCCTTCTTCTGTTCTTTTCTCTTTTTTAAAGAATTTCTGAAGCTCAGCTGAGGTCAAAAGCAGGTAGGGAAGGAATGCACAGGAGTTTTTTCAGCATGGTGCTAGTTGCAAACATGGACAGAAGGCTGTACTATTTGACATTCAGAGGTGGTACTCAGCAGGTCCTGAGCAGTTCTGGAGAACCGGTAGTGGAAATTTTGAGTCGTTTGGAGAACCGGCAAATCCCACCTCTGATTGGCCCCACTCCCCTCTATTCTCCACCTCCCGAGTCCCAGCTGGGTCTCCTTTTGTTGCCCTGCACAGGAGAACAGAGCTGGAAAGCAGGTTAGTGGGGTGTGAAGGGAATGGGATTTTGGAGTAACCTTCCCTGTCATGCCCACCAAGCCACGCCCACAGAACCAGTAGTAAAAAAAATTTGAATCCCACCACTATTGACGTTGCTTCTGTGGTACCCAAAACAGCTGCTACTTAATACTAGTTTTCAACTCCTAGTTCCAGATAGCAATGCCAGTTTAATGATAGGGTACATCCAAGGCTAAAACCACAGCTGTGGACAGCTGCCACATTTACCTTCCGCAACTTTTATAATGCCAGGTTTCTTTCAAAAAAGCAAACAAACCCCCGGGTTACTCAGCCATCTTCCCACACAATCCTCCTCCTTCCAACGTGCTTTCAACCCCCATCCCACCCTGAATTAAAGCCCTTGCTGATGGCCTAATTGTAACTTTTCCCTGCAAATGAGGGCTTTGGGGAGCTCTGGTCCATTCACAAAGGCGCTGTTGCTTTTTAAAAGGAGTTGATGCTGCAAGGTGAGAACCGGAGGTAGGCAAAAGCTTTGCTGAGATTAAAGACTGCAGACAGAAAAGAGGGGGTTGCAACCAGGTGCAGACAGAGACAAAGTTCTGCTTCACCAGCCTCTCTGGAGCCGCATCCTGTTGCATAATTTCTACTCTTGTCATTTCCCAGCCCGAGAGGAATTCTGGGAGCTGTCTAGGAATACAGTGGTGCTGAATCGCACCCTCTGCAGGACAAGACAATCTTCCAATTTTCCAGCCCAGGCACTGAAATATCTTTGAGCCGGCCCGAACTAAACAATGCTCTTTTGTACGTTGTGATGAAACGCAGGAAGGGAGGAACCTGAATTCCAATCCATCTTTTCTTAGGGCAGGTCTACCTTCTACACACATGTCCCAAACCTAAGAAACAGCTGAGAAGTTTGTCTTCACTTCTGCTAATTTTGAAAGGCTGAGAACAAAGGTCAAGAAAAATAGCAATAGCAATAGCCCTGAGACTTATATATCACTTCACAGTGCTTTACAGACCCTCTCTAAGCGGTTTACAGAGTCGGCCTCTTGCCCCCCAACAATCTGGCTCCTCATTTGACCGACCTCAGAAGGAGGGAAGGCTGAGTCAATCTTGAGCCTGGTGAGATTCTTGAGCCTGGTGAGATTCGAACTGCCAAATTGCAGGCAGCCGTCAGGCAGCAGAAGGAGCCTGCGGAATTGCAGTCTCAGTGGCTGCACTCTCAGTGGCTCAATGATGCTGGAGATGGTCTCAGCTCCACATGCCGTGGCAGGGTGGGCGCCTCTCACTCACCTCAGCTTCTGTCCAACTATCAGTTCAAAAGCATGTTCTATGCAAGTAGATAACCTCTTCATTTTCGGTTGAGGTTGAGGGGAAGAAGAAGAGGAATGAGGTGGAGGAGGAGGAGGAGGAGGAGAAAGGAGGAAGAAGAGGAAGAGGAAGAGGAAGAGGAAGAAGTGGAAGATGAAGAAGAAGAAGAAGGAGAAGAAGAAGAAGAAGAAGAAGAAGAAGAAGAAAGGAGGAGGAAGAAGAAGAAGAAGAGGAAGAGGAGGAAGAGGAAGAGGAAGAGGAAGAGGGAGGAGGAGGAAGAGGAGGAGGAAGTGGTGGTTCTGTGATTTTGTGGCTTAACACACCACACGTTTCCCAGTGCATCAATGCCAACGGCACAGATTGGGCTAGCCTGCATGCAGCTGACATCAAAGTCAATTCAGCCCACCCAGACATCACACAGAGGATGAACATGGACAGGTTTTAACCGACGTAGAAATTGACAGTAATAAAAATAAACTGAACACGGCATTTCTGATTAAGAATGAGGGGCAGAAAAGGATGGTGATTGGTGAGGTTTGGGGAGATACACTCTCCTTGCGTTTGTCTGTGTAGTGTCACTCATCACAGACCAGTGCTACTCTGGTAATTTGGACGAATAAATATGGATCTACTTCGATGCCACTGTAAAAATAATAATAATAATAATAATAATAATAATCTTTTGCTATCACTCGGCAGCCATCTTAGTAACTTTAATCTCTTTTTAAAGTCAAAGAAGCAGCTTTCGAAAACACTCAGGCGTTTTTTTTCCACTGAGTCAGTCTTTCAGCTGCCTAAAGAAGTTTATCCATTTGTCATCTGTTTATTGTTGTTGTTGTTGTTGCTAAAATTCTTGTTGGGGGGTGTAGATGCTGCCTCCCAACTGAAGAGATATTGATGTTAAGAAGACTGACAGCCCTCTGCTGCCACCTGGTGGATTCTTTTATAAAACACAGAAATCCAGGTGACAGATCATGGCGTTCTCTAAAAGCAAATCGGTGCAGCATTCAGCAGAGTAAAGTAGTCTCAGGAATATGTTCCCAATAAATTACGCAGCATTTGATAACCAAGTGGTATTTTAGTATCTTACCAAGGGGGTAAATAAGGGGTCATCTTGTGTGAACCAGCGTGGAGTAGTGGTGGTTCAGGCGGTGGATTAGAACCAAAGGTGGGTTTTTTTGAAGAGGCAACTGGACTTTCTGGTTTTTCTTTTTTCTTTGAAGACGTTTCATTTCTTTGAAGGTGTTTCTGAAGAAGCTTTCTTGGATGAGAAGTGAAATGTCTTCAAAGAAAAACCAGAAAGTCCAGTTGCCCCTTGACAAAAAAGCATCTTTGGGACAACCATAATCTGGAGGATGGAGAATCTTCACCAGAGGTGTTATTCAGCCGGTTCTGACTGGTTCTAAAGAACCACTAGTAGAAATTTTGAGTAGTTGGGAGAACCGGCCAATCCCACCTCTGAGTAGCCCCGCCCCATCTATTCCCCGCCTCCCGAGTCCCAGCTGATTGGCTGGGTCTTCTTTGGTTGCCCTGCACAGGAGAACCGAGATGGAAAGCAGGTTAGTGGGGTGAGGAGGGATTTTGAAGTAACCTTCCCCCAGGAGTGGGGAGGGAGATTTTACAGTATCCTTCCCTTGCCACACCCACCAAGACATGCCCACCAAGCCACATCCACAGAACCACTAGTAAAAAAATTTGAATCCCACCACTGAACTCCACAGACATTAGAACCAAGGAAATTCAGATTCAACCTCAGCCCTCAGTTGTGGTTGACTCTGGGCCAGATGCTTCCCTGTACAGCCCAACTTACTTCACAGGAATAACAGGCATGGTGGCTCAGTGGCTTAATGATGCTGGAGATGGTCTCACCTCCAGTGTTTACATGCTGTGGCAGGGTGGGCTCTTCTTACTCACCTCAGATTGTGTCCACCTATCAGTTCAAAAGCATGTTCTTCATTTTCTGTTAAGGTTGAGGTTGAGGAGAAGAAGAAGAAGAAGAAGAAGAAGAAGAAGAAGAAGAAGAAGAAGAAGAAGAAGAAGAAGAAGAAGAAGAAGAAGAAGAAGAAGAAGGGAGGAGGAGAAGAAGAAGAGGAGGAGGGGGGAGAGGAAGAAAGAAGAAGAAGAGGAGGAAGAAGGAGAAGAAGAAGAAAAGAAGGAAGGAGGAGAAGAAGAAAAAGAAGAAGAAGAAGAAGAAGAAGAAGAAGAAGAAGAAGAAGAAGAAGAAGAAGAAGAAGAAGAAGTAGTAGTAGTAGTAGTAGTAGTAGTGCCAGGATAGAAGTCACTTTTTTTACTGCCATTGTAACTGCAAACAGTTGCTCATCAAATGGTTGTAACTCAAAGACTACCTGTAATTAAAATACACAGATAGTCCTCAACTTATGATCACAGTTGAGCCCAAAATTTATGTTGCTAAGTGAGACATCATTAGACATGATAGCATCTTACAATATTTGAGGGGCTGCCACAGAGAGGAGGGGGGGTCAACCTATTTTCCAAAGCCCCTGAAGGCCAGACAAGGAACAATGGATGGAAACTGATCAAGGAGAGATTCAACCTAGAAAAAAGGAGAAACTTTCTGACAGTGAGAACCATCAACCGATGGAACAGAAGTTGCCTTCAGAAGTTGTGGGAGCTTCATCCCTGGAGGCTTTCAAGGTGAGATTGGACTGCCACCTGTCAGAAATGGTGTAGGGTCTCCTGCTTGGGTGGAGGGTTGGACTAGATGACCTATAAAGTCCTTTCCAACTCTGTTATTCTGTTATTATAGAGCATCTGGAATTCTCAACTCTCTACATATATCTTTTTATTCCTCATCATTTGGACATCATCTCATTGTTTCTCTTCAAGAACCAGCTTTCGTTTTTAATATATATACATATATTTCATCTTGTGAGAACAGTTAGCATCAATTAAGCCAAGCCAACCTTTCTATTTTACAGAACTATAGGAATTCATCAGGCAGGAAGTTTAATATTTGAATATAACAAAATGTCAGCAGGATAATTAGGAGTTGAGTTTTCAACATGAAAACAGTTAGAAGCTTTAAATTCTCATGTACTAGAAATAAAGCATGAACTTAGCAGATGGGGACCCTGTAAATGTTCAGGGAAGGACAGCAATAAGTTTAAATACATCAACTGAACATAAAATAAACATTACTGCAACACATTCCCACACCAGGGATAGAATTAAAATTCTTATTAAACAACAACAACAGCAGCAATAAAACATCTTTCTTTATGGTTTTGAAAAGCTTTTTTTGAGCCAATGTAACTTATAGATGGGGATCATAAGGGAAGAAGATGTGTAGATAATTGAAAATTATTTCATTTTCTTAAAATGTCATTAGAAGTCCCTCTCTGAGTGGAAACTTAAGCACTGAAAAATTGTGGTTCTCTGCTGAACTGGAAGAGCCCTTAGAGGAGAGTCAAATAAAGCCAAGATGGCTGCCATAATCATATGGGATGTATGTAAACAAAGAGATGTAAACTTAATCCTCCAGGGAACCATTGAAGGCAAACAAGGTCCAGGCAGAAGAAGAAGAACATCATGGCTTCAAAATCTAAGGAACAAGTTTGAACAAAACTGAGCAGCCCTTTTTTGTGCGGCTGTTGATAAAAACAGGATTGCCAACATGATTGCCAACGTCCAATGATGGGATAGGGAAGAAGAAGAAGGAGAAGGAGAAGGAGAAGGAGGAGAAGGAGAAGGAGAA